>SJYQ01005271.1:169446-189739 GCA_006410935.1 Redunca redunca
TTGGTCAGAATCTATATTTTTAACACATTGAGTTTTCCCATCTGTGAACACAGTGCGTCTACTCATTTACTAAAGTCTTTTGTGATTTGTTTCATTACTGCTTAATGGCTTTTAGCATACAAATTGTGCACATATTTTGCTATATTATCCCTAAGTATTTGTGATTTTGGATGGTATTAGAAATGATAACTGTAGTTAAAATTTTGGTTTTTCATTGCTAATTTATAAAAACACAATTAACTTTTGCGTTCTGACTTTGTATTTTACAGCTTTGCTAAATCCATTTAGAACTTAATTAGAATTTTTGTAAGTTCTTTGGACTTTCTTTATAAACAGTTTTATTTCTTCGTTTCCAATCATCTATTATTACTATTATTATTATTCTAGGCTGTTTCACTCTGGCTAAGCCCTGCAGTACAGTGTTCAATAAGTTTTAAGAGCAGACATCCTTGATATAGATCTTTTCAATCTTATAAATTATTGTCAGCTTAGTGGATAGAAATGGTATATCATTAAAATAATTTGTATTTCCCTGTTTACTAGTGAAATTGAACATCTTTTAGTATATTTACTGACTGTGTTTCCTATGATAATTGCTTCCATTTATCCTTTGTAAATTTTCCCTTCAATTGTTTAGCATCTTCGATTTGTGTACTTCTGCGTATTCTGGTTATTAATCTTGTGTATGTTGCAACTATTTTCTCCCAGGATATTGCTCATCTCAATTTAATAAAATGGGTTTGGAATATAGAAGTTTTAAATGTTATGAGTCAAATATATCAGGCTTTTTTCTTTTATGATTTTTGAGTTTGTAGCTTTCTTAAGAAGGCTTTTCCTCTCTAAGAAAATATAGATATTGTCATAATTTATTAATCTACTTTTACAGTTTTGCTTTATAAGATTTAGCTCTTTAATCTATCTGGAATTTCTGTGCAGTGTGTGAAAGAGGTAGTTTTATAAATGGTTGAGGTAGTTGTATAAATGGTTAACCAATTGTTTCAGCATTTATTTAATTGAATATCTTATAGTTCTTGCATTGCTTTGAAATGCCTTATTTACATTTTATGAAATGTTCATATGTCAGTGTGTGTCTTTCTGGATTCTGATTTTTGTCCCTTTACCTTATTTTTCTGGAGTCTTGCTAGTACCATATGATTTTTATTTCTAGAGACTTTCATGTTTTGCTCTTGTACAAGAATTCTACATTGCAGATCCTGTGGAGAGGCTTAATCAAAGCCCATTCTAATCCCTTTCAAAAGCAAGAAGGCTCAAGGATACACTGCATAAATTTTCTTGCAGCTGCAGTTCTGTTTGAGCTTTAATATTTAAAAGGCAAAGTGGACTGCAATGTTTTGGAGGCTGCTCTTGGCCACTCTGCTAGTGAGCATAGGGGAGAATACATTCGGTTTTGTTTCAGCAAATGTAGCAGAGATGCCATTCTAAACTCCTGCTTTGGTGCAAACTGTGGCAAATATGGGGCGTGATGACGTCAGTAACTTCCTGACTGTGTGAGAAGAAGCTGCTCTGTTGGAGGCCTAATTCTGCATTAAGGTTTTGGGAGATGGTCCTGGACACTCAGACCAGGTTTGTTTTGTTCAGCTTCGTGATGGTTCTGGTACAGTACTTAATATCTAGAATGATTCTCCTTTGTGCTAATTCAGTTCAGTTCAGTTCAGTCGCTCAGTCGTGTCCAACTCTTTGCAACCCCATGTATCGCAGGACGCCAGGCCTCCCTGTTCATCACCAACTCCCAGAGTTCACCCAAACTCATGTGCATCGAGTTGGTGATGCCATCCAGCCATCCCATCCTCTGTCGTCCCCTTCTCCTCCTGCCCCCAATCCCTCCCAGTATTAGGGTCTTTTCCAGTGAGTCAACTCTTTGCATCAGGTGGCTAAAGTACTGGAGTTTCAGCTTCAACATCAGACTCTCTAATGAACACCCAGGACTGATCTCCTTTAGGATGGACTGGTTGTATCTCCTTGCAGTCCAAGGGACTCTCAAGAGTCTTTTCCAACACCACAGTTCAAAAGCATCAATTCTTCGGCACTCTGCTTTCTTTATTGTCCAACTCTCACATCCATACATGACCACTGGAAAAACCATAGCCTTGACTAGATGGACCTTTGTCGTCAAAGTAATGTCTCTGCTTTTTAACATGCTGTCTAGGTTGGTCATAACTTTCCTTCCAAGGAGTAAGCATCTTCTAATTTCATGGCTGCAATCACCATCTGAAGTGATTTTGGAGCCCCCTAAAATAAAGTCAGTCACTCTTTCCACTGTTTCCCCATCTATTTGCCATGAGGTGATGGGATCACATGCTATGATCTTCGTTTTCTGAATGTTGAGCTTTAAGCCAACTTTTTCACTCTCCTCTTTCACTTTCATCAAGAGGCTCTTCAGTTCCTCTTCACTTTCTGCCATAAGGGTGGTGTCACCTGCATATCTGAGGTTACTGATATTTCTCCAGGCAATCTTGATTCCAGCTTGTGCTTCCTCCAGCCCAGCGTTTCTCATGATGTACTCTGCATATAAGTTAAATAAGCAGAGTGACAATATTAAGCCTTGATGTACTCCTTTTCCTATTTGGAACCAGTCTGTGTTCCATGTTTAGTTCTAAGTGTTGCTTCCTGACCTGCATATAGGTTTCTCAAGAAGCAGGTCAGGTGGTCTGGTATTCCCATCTCTTTCAGAATTTTCCACAGTTTATTGTGATCCACACAGTCAAAGGCTTTGGCATAGTCAATAATGTATAAATAGATGTTTTTCTGGAACTCTCTTGCTTTTTAGGTGATCCCAGTGGATTTTGGCAATTTGATCTCTGGTTCCTCTGCCTTTTCTAAAACCACTTTGAACATCTGGAAGTTCACAGTTCACATATTGCTGAAGCCTGGCTTGGAGAATTTTGAGCTAATTAGATGAATTTTATTTTCTAAAGATGAGCCCTGACATGATACATCTGCCATCATATTTATTTTTTATCAATTGAGAGACAGGAAGATTTAATTCTTATAATGGGTTCTTTTGTCCTTTTTGCTTCTATACCAATGTTTACTTTACCTGTTCTAATAATAATAGTAACAAAACCCAAGTCCACAAAACATTTTTAAATGATGCAAAATTTTATTGTAGATTTTGTAGAGAGATGGTTTGGGCTACTCTCTGCATATTTCCCAATAAAACTAAGAAAAACCCTCCATAGAGACTTCGGTTCTCCTCCCAAAATTCTTCTCAGCTGTCATTTTCTAAATTTCTTTCCCAATTCTTTTCCCACAGGCCTCTTTTACTATCTGAATCCCTTACTTTCCTCCCCTCTCCCCACACATCATGACAATATTGTAGTATTAAAAAACTTAAGAATAAACAAACTCATAGTGAAATGTTTCCTGGGAAATAAAAATAAAAGAAACCATATAGGTGTTTCCCATTTAAAGGTACAGAATTCAAAGCAGTAGTTAGAAAGCATTGTTCTTCCCAAATTTGTATAAAGAGACTGAGACTCATTAATCTTGCCCTGAGATTGTATGTGTGTGTGTTAGTTGCTCAGTGATGTCCTGTTCTCTGTGACCCTATGGACTGTAGCCCACCAGGCTCCCTTGTCCATGGAATTCTCCAGGCAAGAATACTGGAGTGGGTGTCCATTTCCTTCTCCAGGGGATCTTTCTGATTCAGGGATTGAACCCATGTCTGTTATGTCTTCTGCATTGCAAGCAGATCCTTCACTGTCTGAGCCATCCAGGAAGCCACCTGATGATTAGAGAAAGCCAAATAATTAGCTTTCTCAGGACCTATTCAATTTAGTTGTTCAAATATTGTCTTTAAGATTCAAACTCACCCTTGAGGTTTTGCTTTGTGACATGGGCATGGGAATATAAACTGCATTTCTGTGTTGCTAGCTGGCTCTGTCGGAGAAGGCAATGGCACCCCACTCCAGTACTCTTGCCTGGAGAATCCCATGGATGGAGGAGCCTGGTGGGCTGCAGTCCATGGGGTCGCTAAGAGTCAGACACGACTGAGCGACTCCACTTTCACTTTTCACTTTCATGCATTGGAGAGGGAAATGGCAACCCACTCCAGTGTTCTTGCCTGGAGAATCCCAGGGGTGGGGGAGCCTGGTGGGCTGCCATCTATAGGGTCGCACAGAGTCAGTCGGACACGACTGAAGCGACTCAGCAGCAGCAGCAGCAGCTGGCTCTGTTAGACTCTGTCATTAGGGGGCGCTAGAGGGAACGTGGAGATTGGCAGAAGGGGGAAGGACTTGCTGCCTTCTGCTCACCTGATTTTGTGTCATTCCAGCAATGCTTCTTTGCCGTGATGGCAGCAGGTCATTTCCACAGTAGCAGCAGAGTCCAGTTTGCAGTTTTTCTAAAACAAGAAAAACTAGGGTCGTTGTGTGTCCTCTCAGAGACACCAGTACCTTCTGGTTTTACCATACAGGGGACTGTTCATCTGGCTCACTGTTTATATCTCCAGTATCTGGAGCAGTGTTTGATAGAAGGAAACTAATAAATACTTTATGAATGAATAAATTTAAAATTTTAGACAGGCTGGGAATATGGTAGATTTAAAATGTCAAAAGAGAGTCTCTTTTCCACCCCTCCAATTTCAGATACTATTTTAGGGACTCTGCATTACTTTTTACTAATGTAGGCAATAACTGTTTCATTTTTAACAAGGAAATTGAGGCTCAAAGACATAAGTAAATCAAATAACTCATCCAACTTTACAAATCTTATAAACAACAGAACTGAACTTCAAACTCTGGTCCCTTCTGAGTCTTAAACCTGAGCTCTTTTCCCTCTTCCCTACAACAGTTTTGATATTTTTATGGACCAGTGGTGAGATTCATTGGCAAAGTATACGTGTTCTGATGTTACGTATGTATACATTAAGGATGTGTATCTATAAGGAGCAAAGATTTGAGAAATAGTACTGTTATGATTTCCATGTGTCTAGTGAAAACTCATGGATATTTGTGATAAACGATGCTTTATAAACTCTGAGAGTGATCAGCAGCATACATTCCGGAGAGTCAGGAGATATGGGTTCTATTTCTGGCTCTGAGGCTAATTAGCTTTGTGATCTTGGGTAGCCCCAGGATCTCCCTGTGTTTCACTTCTTTCATCTGCAAGGGGAGGCCGCCAGTTGCTGGGACTTGTGATGCACCTACCATCTAGCCCTGTAATTGGGCGTTCTATATGTGACACAGGTTTCCCCAATGACTCAGTGGATAAAGAATCTGCCTGCAATGCAGCAGACACAAGAGACTCAGGTTCAATCCCTGGGTCAGGAAGACCCCCTGGAGGAGGGCATGGCAACCCACTCCAGTAATCTTGCCTGAAGAATCCCTTGGACTTTAGAGCCTGACAGGGTCAGGCTGTTGACCTTGTCCAAAGGGTCACAAAGAGTTTGACATGACTGAATGACTGAGCATGCATGCATACGTGATATAAAAGTGAACTAGCTTGCCCAATGCAGACAGTGGGAATCATCTAAATATAACTCAGGTACTAAATAATCAATAGGATAGACCCACTGTTCTTCCACTGAAATATTTGTATTGCCACCCATGAATATCTATTCTTATAATTTATGGTTTTTGCTCTAGGAAGACTTTGCAAAAACATTAAGTAATATAACATACTTTGTCCTTTTGAAGATTAAATTAGCTACTTTGAAACTAAGATGATTTCTAAAGGTCTGTGTTGTTTAGAAGCTTTATTTTTCACATTGAAAAATTAAATGGAGGATTCTGTTTTCTTTTTACTGGCATCATGGAAGGGTCTATTGGGAGGCTTCTCCCATTCGGTGAATGAAATAAGGCTTTCTAGTTATTTGTCCTTGAGTTATTTCTAAAAGGAAGCTCTAAAATATCTTGGTTAAATTTTCTTCTCTTTGTGGTTTTGAAATTCAGTTTTTATGGGGGAGGGATGTATCGGAAAGATTTTTTTTTTAAATGACTCAATCAGTTGAAAAGAATAGTTGCATCATGAACTAAATTCACTGATATGTCTGTCCATTAGTTGAGCACCTGAGGGGTACCCAACATTCTCATGGATTTAATGATCTCCAAAACTTGTTACTTTTTGCAGTCCTATGGATTGCAGCCATCCAGACTGCTCTGTCCATGGGATTCTTCAGGCAAACATACTGAAGTGGGTTGCCATTCCCTTCTCCAGGGGATCTTCCTGACCCAGGGACTGAACCTATATCTCTTATATCTCCTGCATTGGCAGGAGGGTTCTTCACCACTAGTGCCTCCTGAGAAGCCTCTAAAACTTGTTACCACTATCGCATACAGGTAATAAAGATGCCATTTCCCTTCCCCCAAAGGTGCCACTCTCTCACTTTCAAGGGAGACAGTAAAAGAGGGAAGGGTAGAATTTCAGTAGAAAACACCCCAGACTGGGACTTGGCAGTTCCTGAGTTATAGTTCTCCACTGGCCAGGGATTTCTTGTCATGTGGGCCAAGTGCCCATCTCTCTCTGGGCCCCACCTGTAAAGGGAACACTGGAGGAAAATATCCCTGAAACCCTTTCTGCTAATCTGTGCTTTTACAGCTGAATTTTGCAAACTTCCATAGTCTAGAGGAGACTGGATGAAGGGGAGCTGATTGAAGAAATTGGGAATGGAGAAGGCTGTTATGAGTAAGGAATACTTGAAACGGAAAAGGTGGAGAGCCCACCACGACAGGCCTCCCAAGGGCTGTGACTGGATCCCCACACAGACAAGCAGCCCAGGCCTGCCTTTGGCTGGAGTCCTGTTCAGATGAGTAAGGCTGTCTGCATGAGGCTAATGGAGGCCTAACTAGCTTTTCCAGAGGAGTCAGGAGAGGGCTTTAATCTGGTGCAGGCTACTTGGCTAATTGTCTTTGTGCAGTTGGGTCCTGGGTGTAGCAGAACAAGAATCAGTTCTCTCAGAGGGTGACGTGCCATTTGTTCCAGTGGTTATATTTAATAACCCAAGACCTCCTGGGACAGAGACTGATACGAGGAAATGATATTTATTCTCCCTTCACAATCCAAAGTGTCACATTCTTCTAGGTCAAAACTGTATCTTTCTTTTCCACCTGATTTAATGCAGATAATTTCTATTTTAGTAACCTCCAAGAATCCTATCTATCAAGGAGAGAAAGAGAAAAAGGGACCATAGAAAAAGATTCCTTAGGTTAAATATTTTCAAATTACAATTTATTTGTGTGTTGATGCAGTAAAACTAGTGTCCAGATAATGGTCTCATTCATTTTAGATTTTTAATCTAGTTGTATTGTAGTTAGTCACAATAAAGAGTCCCAGGACTGGAGGGACCTTTTAGAGAAGATCTAGTCTGTGGTGTGCTGGTAAACTGGCTATCTGAAAACAAAGGTCCAGATTTGTAGAATTTGCTGATTTCTGTGATGTAATTGGGCTTCCCAGGTGGTGCTAGTGGTAAAGAACCCCCTTGCCAATGCAGGAGATGTAAAAGACGTGGATTCGATCCCTGGGTCTGGAAGATCTCCTGGAGGAGGGTGTGGCATCCCACTCCAGTATTCTTGCTTAGAGAATCCCGTGGACAGAGAAGCCTGGTGAGCTACAGTCCGTAGGGTCAGAAGGAGTCAAATACGACTGAAGGGACTTAGCAAGTACACACAAGATACAAATATTCTCACAATGGCCATTTTCAAGGTATCAATGTGATGTCACTGAGTCTGGAGGTGCACAAACTGGCTCTGGTCATCTGATGAGAGTCAGCTTCAGCACATCCCTGAACAGCCTTAGTGAGTAGATATTATAAGGGATGTGAAGATGATACAGTTCATTAATGAAGGATATCTAAAGGACCAACACGATTGAAGGACTGGACAGCTTCTGAGAGGCGCAGTGAGCCAAGGTGAATTTTAGGTGATTATTGAAAAATGAAATTGAAACATTCAGATGAATATAAATGTCAGAGCTTGAGATTAAAAAAATAGCTTTTTCCTAAACTTAAAAGCAATTTTAAAAAGGAAAAAAGAAAATAATAGAAGAAATTGCATGAAAAATGCCAATAGTTTCAATTACATAAAACATCTTAATGTAAAAAAAAGCACACAATATTAATGGAAAAAGTAATAGGCTGGGAAGCTTTCTATCTAAATATGAAAGAGAAATGATTAATAATCTTTCTATGTAAATAATTCACACAAATCAATTGAAAATGCTGGTATGATAAACATAAATGAGCAGAGCTTAGACAATGAGATACTAATGACTAATAAAACCAGATAGCAAATATATGCAAATTAAAACAGTAAACGTGTTAAAAATTAGCATACCCAATTCAGGTTAGAGTTTTCCAAGGAATGCATTCTCATATTGCTAAAAGATATGAAAATTGATAAAATATTTTTTCTGGTAGCAAACTGAAATCAGGTCCTTTCTGGCAGCAAACTGAAATTTCAAAATTGAAATTTGATGCTTCAATTTCATAATTCTACTTCTAGGAATTTAGAAGCTAAAAAAAAGTGAATGCAAAGGAAACATTAAAATAGCTGATAAGATAATAGTTCATAAATTATGAAACATTCCTTTGCAGGAATATTATATAGCCATTAAAATATTTCTAAGTTTTTTAATGACTTTGCTGTGTAATATAGCAAAAAATCTAGAGCTGGGTATGTGGTATAATCTCAACAATATAAAATATAATGTATAACAGAGAAAGGGCTTCTCTGGTGGCTCAGTTGGTAGAGAATCTGCCTGCAATGCTGGAGACCCGGGTTTGATCCCTGGGTCCGGAAGATCCCCTGAAGAAGGGAGTGGCAACCCACTCCAGTACTCTTGCCTGGAAAATCCCGTAGATGGAGGAGCCTGTTGGGCTACAGTCCATGGGATCGCAAAGAGTCAGACAGGACTGAATGACTAACAGTTTCACTTTTACACTTTGAACAGAGAAAAGAATGGGTGAAATATGCTAACAACGGTNGTAAAAAAAAGCACACAATATTAATGGAAAAAGTAATAGGCTGGGAAGCTTTCTATCTAAATATGAAAGAGAAATGATTAATAATCTTTCTATGTAAATAATTCACACAAATCAATTGAAAATGCTGGTATGATAAACATAAATGAGCAGAGCTTAGACAATGAGATACTAATGACTAATAAAACCAGATAGCAAATATATGCAAATTAAAACAGTAAACGTGTTAAAAATTAGCATACCCAATTCAGGTTAGAGTTTTCCAAGGAATGCATTCTCATATTGCTAAAAGATATGAAAATTGATAAAATATTTTTTCTGGTAGCAAACTGAAATCAGGTCCTTTCTGGCAGCAAACTGAAATTTCAAAATTGAAATTTGATGCTTCAATTTCATAATTCTACTTCTAGGAATTTAGAAGCTAAAAAAAAGTGAATGCAAAGGAAACATTAAAATAGCTGATAAGATAATAGTTCATAAATTATGAAACATTCCTTTGCAGGAATATTATATAGCCATTAAAATATTTCTAAGTTTTTTAATGACTTTGCTGTGTAATATAGCAAAAAATCTAGAGCTGGGTATGTGGTATAATCTCAACAATATAAAATATAATGTATAACAGAGAAAGGGCTTCTCTGGTGGCTCAGTTGGTAGAGAATCTGCCTGCAATGCTGGAGACCCGGGTTTGATCCCTGGGTCCGGAAGATCCCCTGAAGAAGGGAGTGGCAACCCACTCCAGTACTCTTGCCTGGAAAATCCCGTAGATGGAGGAGCCTGTTGGGCTACAGTCCATGGGATCGCAAAGAGTCAGACAGGACTGAATGACTAACAGTTTCACTTTTACACTTTGAACAGAGAAAAGAATGGGTGAAATATGCTAACAACGGTTATTTTAGGATGGTGGCATTATGACAGTTATTATCTTTTAAAAAAACATTCAAGATGGTTACATGTTGCTTTTATCATTAGGGAAAAAGTACTCTTTGGATAAAGGCAGAATTGTACTTTCTGGCTCAAAGGTTAAAGCCTCTGCCTGCAATGCAGGAGACCTGGGTTTGATCCTTGGGTTGGGAAGATCCCCTGGCAAAGGAAATGGCAACCCACTCCAGTGCTCTTGCCTGGAGAATCCTATGGACGGAGGAGCCTGGTGGGCTACAGTCCATGGGGTCGCAAAGAGTTGCACATGACTGAGTGACTAATCAAAAACGTACTTTCTTTGGGGTAAACTTTGAAAAGGCTTCTATAAAGTGCCATTTTCCTTAACATCCCAGCCATCAGATTTTTGTTTATCTATATCAGTAAGAGAAGATTTATAATCTATAAGCATAAAATAATATAAAATATGGACAACAGTAATTAAAATTACATGGATGAGAGGATTTCCACAAGTGTTAAAATGGATATCTTTTAGAAGACAGATGTCTTTGACATTTTGAAAAAAATCTCAAATCTTTAGTACACTATCAAGTGACATCAGCTGTTTGTCAGATTGAGCAGCATTTGTATTGTGCTTTACCCTTTAACCGTGCGTGCATGTTCATTGCATCACTTTGTTAAACTTCACAACACTTGGAGGCAGGAATAAGTACTATCATCTCCAATTTGCCACTGGAAACCTGATTCAGGACTTACGACTCAAATCTGGATCTCCTCATGAGAAATCCAAGCACATTCCACTGTACTATATAGTTTCTCTGGAGTTTTCAAGTAGTCCAATAGGGTACTGACTGCCGGGGTCCAGGCCCGGTGGATCCAGAGAATTCAAAGCGGGGACGGAGTTGGCGTCTGGAAAAGGACTATTTAATTAGAAAAGAGAGAGATTAGGAAAAAATAGTGTAGTGGGAAATTTAGAGGAGGAAAGAGGCTGTATTCCTTGGTTTACATAGAAAGCCAATAAAGCCCTGAGACAAGGGACTTGAACCGTCTACGTAGGGCCACAGGCACCCGCTTGAATAGTGGAGGGTGCCCCGCCTTGGGCTCCCTCTCACGTGGGTCTTAGAAACCCGGGCAAATAAGTAGACACTGCTAGCCTCTATGCCCCAGACGGGAATCAGCCAGAAAACAGTAAGAAAGAAAAGAAGACATGGGGGAACCAGTCTTTGCAGGAACTGGCCCATCCTTTATTGTCCAGAAAAGCTTTTTATACTTTTGGTTGTACATGGAGATCAATGGATAAAACAAAATTAAGCAGTGTCAGCAGCCCTGACTCTTATCGAGACCAGGCTTTCTCTCTGCATACCTAGCTGTATACACAAGTCTTAGGTGATTTACATCATCTTCTGGCCAGGAGGCCTATTAGCATTTTACAGCCCTTTTCTGATAAGGGTCTGTCAACCAGAAAACTTATGTGCCTTAAAAGTGTTGTTCTTTCCAAAGTCTGGTGCCACTCTCAGAAAGCACTAAATAAAGTTACATTCTTACATAACAAGGACACAACTATTTATAACAAAGAAAGAGGAGTACAGTGATTTATAACAAAGAGAAAGTTCATTAACTCAAAAGTCTAGTGTTGCTAACATCAAAACTACTATATTCCTTTTTCTATATCCAATTACATTGATTAATATCCTACAGGTGCCTAAAAGATAAAGAATATGGAGACCTGGCAGCAGTCATTGACTCAACAGTGAAACCTATCACCAATATAATTTTTAGCTTTTTAGAAAAGGCTCTATATCTTTAAGATGCTTTAAGCTGCATGCCTCTCGTGGTTGGGGGGCTGTAAACAATCACAAGTTGTAAAAGTCTCTGTCAGGCAAGTTAGAGAGCCATCAGAGGGGTTTGAGCTGAGACACTCCTTTCATATGCAGGAGACTGTTAACTGGAGCTCTAAGTTAACTCTTTCCAGAGAAAGGTGGTCGAGGATAGCCCCCTGTTATGTCAGAAGAGTGGAAAGCACAGTACAATAAATCAGGCAGACTCTGGTTTTGGGGGTAGATGCTTAGGAAAATCCAGGGATATCCCTGAGGCCTGATCTCAGCCTTTGCCTTTTGCCAGGCCCCCTTCCTCATGACCTTTGCCATGGGCAGGATGCCCCATGCTGGCTCCTGGCACCTGACAACAAAATCAGAAATGTAAAATAAATTTTTGTTATAAGATTTTTTAGTTCTGAAGCTCTGTTTTAATTTTGGAGGCCATCGTGCCATCTGGAATTGCTATCCCATTTAGCTGAGACTAAGTAATGTTTTCTGACCCATCTCTCTCTAGTCTCTCAGTCGTGTCTGACTCTTGTGACCCCGTGGACTGTAGCCTGCCAGGTTCCTCTGTCCATGGGATTCTCCAGGCAAGAATACTGGAGTGTGTTGCCATTTCCTTCTCCAGGGGTCTTCCTGACCCAGGAATCGAACCCAGATCTCCTGCATTGCAGCCAGATTCTTTACCAACTGAGCTACAAGGGAAGCCACTAATTTTCTTCTCTCTTCTTCCCAAGATTCTCTCTACCAGACAGGAGATAGATGGCTGTGACATATAGGGCTGCTGCATAGTACAACTCCAGGGAGTACAATTCATTGTAAACTATGTGAATGGCATCTTCTGGAATTGTGCAGTGCCCAGCCCATGTAGCTATACATGCCTTTGGTGACACGGGGATGAATCTTGCTTTTCACTATGGTACTCAGTTCAGATAGTGTTCATCCTGAGGATGGTTCAGTGGTATTCTCTTGTTTGTGTGTGTGTGTGTGTGTGTGTGTGTGTATATATATATATATATATATATATATACACACACACCACATCTTTATCCATTTATCTGTTGATAGACACAGGTTGCTTTCATGTCCTGGATATTATGAATAGTGCTTCAGTAAATATTGGGGTGCATATATCTTTTAGAACAAGAGTTTTCTCTGACTATATGCTTGGCAGTGGGATTGGTGAATCATGTGGTAATTCTATTTTCTGTCTTTAAGGAACCTCTGTACTATTTTTGATAGTGGCTGCACCAATTTACATTCCCACCAACAGTAGGAGTGTTCCCTTTTCTCCACACTCTCTCCAGCATTTATTATTTGTAGACTTTTTGATGATGGCCATTCTGACCAGTGTGAACTGATACCTACCTCATTGTATTAATAATTTTGATTTGCATTTCTCTAATAATTAACAATGTTGAACATCTTTTCATATGCCTATTGGTCATCCATATGTCTTCTTTGGAGAAATATCTTCTTCCCATTTTTTGATTGGGTTGTTTGGTTGTTTGCTATTGAGTTGTATGAGCTCTTTGTATATTTTGGAAATTAAGCTTTTGTCAATCTCATTGTTTGCAAATATTTTATCCAACTCCATAGGTTTTCTTAAAATTTTATTTATGGTTCCTGATGAACGTGAATCTGAGTGAACTTTGGGAGTTGGTGATGGACAGGGAGGCCTGGCGTGCTGTGATTCATGGGGTCACAAAGAGTCAGACACGACTGAGTGACTGAACTGAACTGAACTTGATGTGCAAAAGCTTATAAGCTTGGTTAGGTCCCATTTGCTTATTTTTGCTTTTATTTCTATTTCTAAGGAATAAACTTTTAGTCACTGAAGACAACTTTAGATTCTTAATAGCCACTGGAAGGACTCTGTCTAAAAAACTTTATTAAATTAACCCTTATCTTTCACTAGTTTTTCTTTGTATACTACTTTCCCACAGTTTGCTAGCCCTAAAAGCCTAAACTACTTTTCTTTTGTCTTGTTAAATTTGTTGTTCTTTGTTGAGATGCTTTGTAAGTCCAAGTTCTAACCATCTCTTTGAGTTACTCATATATGTGCACTGTGTACTGCACATATTGATAAATTCATTTTTATTTTGTTAATCTGTCTTTTACTGGTTTAGCTAGCAGGGTCCTCAGCCACTGAATCTAGGACTGTGAGGGGAAAATGTCCTCCCCCAACAAGAGGAAACCACAGGATGCATCTGGACTTGAGCCTGGGTGTGGAGGATGAGGCCAGATGTTGGTGGTTTACCTGGTGCAGTGGAGAATCTAGAACCTCTCAGCCACTTAACTGAGATCCGTAGTGTGGAAAACATGTGCAAGTGCCTGGGGTGGTCCGGAAATGAGCTTGAGGCCCCAGGTTTGAGTTATCTGGCCCACCATGGCACCAGTCTCCCTCCTATGGCCTTTCCAGACCCTTCCCACATGAGGGCTTCTCATCATCTCTGCCCTTCTTTTCCTTACTCTGACTTCCCTGGTGGCTCAGACGGTAAAAGTGTTTGCCTACAATGCGGGAGACATGGGTTTGATCCCTGGGTCAGGAAGATCCCCTGGAGAAGGAAATGGCAACCCACTCCAGTACTCTTGCCTGGAAAATCCCATGGACGGAGGAGCCTACAGTCCATGGGAAGGCAAAGAGTCGGACATGACTGAGCGACTTCACTTTTCCTTACTCTCCTGTCAGCCCATCTCCAGGCCAGTGGGATGGTAGGTTATATCTGTCAGCATCTAACCAGGAAAATAGAATCCTCATCTGGTAGTTCAGTAGAGGGAATTTAGTAGGGGGAGGTAGTTTTTGGAAAAGCTGTATGGCCAACCAGGAGACAGTGAGACAGCCCAGAAATCAGAATAGCAAGAAGTTCAGGTGACAAATGGGAAAAGTCCTACAGACCAGGAGGCATGGCTACCTGGTGGGAGCTAGAAACAAGGTTGGGGCTTGCTAGGTGATACCTGAGAATTCAGAGGGTAGAGCTATCTTGATAGGAGCTGGAATTCTGGAGATGAGACAGATGCTGCTGGAGAGGTTGCCCAAAACAGAGAGTGGGGGAGGAATATATTGGCTTCCCTCTTCCTTCTGTTCTGATATCTTCCCCTCACCCTGCCTGCCTCCCTAGGTTCAGATTGGCTGAATCCAATGAAAATCAGTAAAGGAGCCTAAGAAATGTGGTTTTCAGGTGTCAGCCTCCTGCAGACAGACCAGAGCAGGGGAAGGGTTGGGGGATATGAAGCAAGAGCAAATGGAGAGCTGATCAGTATGTGGGTGAAGATGTCAGGACAGATAGAGGGAGAGTTCTAAGACCCTATTACATACTTTAGTTAGTCTATGCATACAGCCTTGACGTATTCCTTTCCAAATTTGGAACCAGTCTGTTGTTCCATGTCTGGTGTGAACTGTTGCTTCTTGACCTGCTTACAGATTTCTCAGGAGGTAGGTAAGGTGATCACATATTCCCATCTCTTTAAGAATTTCCCACAGTTTATTGTGATCTATAGTCAAAGGCTTTAGTGTAATCAATAAAGTAAAACTAGATGTTTTTCTAAAATTCTCTTGCTTTTTCTATGATCCAATGAATGTTGGCAATTTGATCTCTGGTTCCTCTGCTTTTTCTAAATGCAGCTTGAACATCTGAAAGTTCACGTACTGTTGAAGCCTGGTTTGGAGAATTTTCAGCATTACTTCATTAGCATGTGAGATGAGTGCAATTGTGTGGAAGTTTGAACATTCTTTGGCATTGCCCTTCTTTGGGATTGTAGTGAAAACTGACTTTCCCAGTCCTGTGGCCACTGCTGAGTTTTCCAAATTTGCTGGCATATTGAGTGCAACACTTTCACAGCATCATCTTTTAGGATTTGAAATAGCTCATCTGGAATTCCATCACCTCCACTAGCTTTGTTTGTAGTGATGCTTCCTAAGGCCCATTTACTTTACATTCCAAGATGTCTGGCTCTAGGTGAGTGATCACACCATCGTGATTATCTGGGTCATGAAGATCTTTTTTGTACAGTTCTTCTGTGTATTCTTGCCACCTCTTCTTAATATCTTCTACTTCTGTTAGGTCCATACAGTTTCTATCCTTTATTGTGCCCATCTTTGCATGAAATGTTCCCTTGGTATCTCTAATTTTCTTGAAGAGATCTCTAGTCTTTCCCATTCTATTGTTTTCCTTTATTTCTTTGCACTGATCACTGAGGAAGGCTTTCTTATCTCTCCTTGCTGTTCTTTGGAACTATACTTTCAAATAGGTGTATCTTTCCTTTTCTCCTTTGCCTTTTGCTTCTTTTCTTTTCTCAGCTATTTGTAAGGCCTTCTCAGACAACCATTTTGCCTTTTTTGCATTCTTTTTTCCTGGGGATGGTCTTGATCCCTGCCTTCTGTACAATTTCACAAACCTCCATCCATAGTTCTTCAGGCACTCTGTCTGTCAGATTTAATCCCTTGAATCTATTTGTCACTTCCACTGTATAATTGTAAGGGATTTGATTTAGGTCATACCTGAATGCTCTACTGGTTTTCCCTACTTTCTTCAATTTAAATCTGAATTTTGCAAGAAGGAGTTCATGATCTGAGCCACAGTCAGCTGCTGGTCTTGTTTTTGCTGACTATATAGAGCTTCTCCATCTTTGGCTGCAAAGAATATAATCAATCTGATTTCGGTACTGACCATCTGGTGATGTCCATGTGTAGAGTCTTCTCTTGTGTTGTTGGAAGGAGTGACCAATGCGTTTTCTTGGCAAAACTCTCTTAGCCTTTACTCTGCTGCATTTTGTACTCCAAGGCCAAATTTGCCTGTTACTCCAAGTATCTCTTGACTTCCTACTTTTGCATTCCAGCCCCTTTGATGAAAAGGACATCTTTTTTGGGTGTTAGTTCTAGAAGGTCTTGTAGGTCTTCGTAGAACTGTTCAACTTCAGCTTCTTTGGCATTAGACTTGGATTACTGTAATATTGAATGGTTTGCCATGGAAATGAACAGAGATCATTTTGTTTTTGAAACTGCGCCCAAGTACTGCATTTTGGACTCTTTTGTTGACTATGATGGCTACATTTCTTCTAAGGGATTCTTGCCCACGGTAGTAGATATTACGGTCATCTGAATTAAATTCTCCCATTCCAGTCCATTTTAGTTCACTGATTCTGAAAATGTCAATGTTCACTCTCGCTATCTCCTGTTTGCTGCTAAGTCACTTCAGTCGTGTCTGACTCTGTGCGACCCCATAGACGGCAGCCCATCAGGCTCCCCCATCCCTGGGATTCTCTAGGCAAGAATACTGGAGTGGGTTGCTATTTCCTTCTCCAATGCATAAAAGTGAAAAATCAAAGTGAAATCACTCAGTCGTGTCCGACTCTTCACAACACCATGGACTGCAGCCTACCAGGCTCCTCCGTCCATGGGATTTTCCAGGCAAGAGTACTGGAGTGGGGTGCCATTGACCACTTCTAATTTATCTTGATTCATGGACCTAACATTCCAGATTCCTATGCAATATTGCTCTTTATAGCATTGGATTTTACTTCCATCACCAGTCACAGCCACAACTGGCTGCTGTTTTCACTTTGCCTCAGTCTCCTCATCTTTCTGGAGTTATTTCTCCACTCTTCTCCAGTAGCATATTAGGCACCTACTGGCCTGGAGAGTTCATCTTTCAGTGTCATATCTTTTTTCCTTTCCATACTATTCATGGGGTTTTCAAGGCAAGAATACTGAAGTGGCTGTATATTGTCACCATGCTTATTTATCTTATATGCAGAGTACATCATGTGGAATGCTGGGCTGGATGAAGCACAAGCTGGAATCAAGATTGCTGGGAGAAATATCAATAACCTCAGATATGCAGATGACACCACCTTTATGGCAGAGAGAGAAGTAGAACTAAAGAAAGAGCCTTTTGATGAAAGTGAAGGAGGAGAGTGAAAACGCTGGTTTAAAACTCAACAGTCAAAAAACCAAGATCATGGCATCCAGTCCCATCACCTCATGGCCAATAGATGGGGAAACAATGGAAACAGTTACAGACTTTATTTTCTTGGGCTCCAAAATCACTGCAGATGGTAACTGCAGCCATGAAATTAAAAGATGCTTCCTCCTTGGAAGAACAGCTATGACCAACCTAGACAGCATATTAAAAAGCAAAGACAATACTTTGCCAACAAAGGTCCATCTAGTCAAAGCTATGGTTTTTCCAGTAGTCATGTATGGACGTGAGAGTTGGACCACAATGAAAGCTGAGCACCAAAGTATGGATGCTTTTAAACTGTGGTGTTGGAGAAGACTCTTGAGAGCCCCTTGGAATGCAGGGAGATCAAACCAATCAATCCTAAAGGAACTCAGTCCTGAATATTCATTGGAAGGACTGATGTTGAAGCTGAAACTCCAATACTTTGGCTACCTGATGCAAAGAACTGACTCATTGGAAAAGACCCTGATGCTGGGGAAGACTGAAGGCAGGAGGAGAAGGGGATGACAGAGGATAAGATGGTTGGATGGCACCACTGGCTCGGTGGACATGAGTTTGAGTAAGCTCCGGGAGTTTGTGATGGAGAGGGAAGCCTGGCATGCTGCAGTCCATGCAGTCTAAAAGAGTCGGACATGACTGAGCGACTAAACTGAACTGAGTCTATGCATAAACTCTTAAAAGACCTTATGTTTAGCTTCTGTACTCTAAGCATCCCTGGAGCTTGAATGCCTAAAGTATGTTGTGGGAATCTGTGTCATCTTAGACCCAGCCAAGGTGGTAAGCATAGAAGTATGTGGTCTGAACTAAGTTTGTGTCCTAAGGAGGACCAGTCTCAGTATCTCCATTCTGCATATGAAATCTGTGAGCTAGCATGTGTGTTACAGAGAGGCCCTCTGAAATGCTATAGCCAACAGAGGCTCAGTGGGATGGGCCTGAGGAATGGATTAACTTTAGTGATTTCCCTGGGCCTGTGGAATGGAAGGCAAACTGAAATTGCAAACTTCCAGGAGGAGTCAGGGATGCAGCTTGTGGAAAAGAGATGCAGTTTGTAGAAAGCAGAGCAGCACTGGGTAGGGTTATTGCACTCTGTGCCTTTTGAGGCATCTTAAAGGGGGAATACTCTATCAGAAATTCATGATTTAAAGAGTCTATTTCAGATGCCATAATGGCATCTCATGGTCTGGAGTAAAACAGGAGGGGAGAATTTGGAATTTTCACTCTGCTGTTTACTGGCTCTGTGACCTCGACAAAGTTATCTGGTCTCCTACAGACTCAGTCTCTCATCTACAAAATGAAGATAATTGCAATATCTCATGATTGTTCAGATGTCGCACGTAAAATGCTTTTCTCTGTGGTTGGCATGGGCTTCTCAGGTGTTGCTGCTGGTAAAGAGCTCACCTGCCAATGCAGGTAAATGTAAGAGAGACAGTTTTGATCCTTGAGTTGGGAAGATCCCCTGGAGGAGGGCATGTCAACTCACTTCAGTATTCTTGCCTGGAGAATCCCATGGACAGAGGAGCCTGGTGGGCTGCAGTCCCTAGGGTTGGACATGAAGGAAGCGACTTACCATGCACGCACACATGCTTGGCACATAGTAAGCACTCAGTAAACATTGTTAAGTTTTATTGAGTGCTCACTGCATGCCTAACAATAATTTTTAAATTGCTTACAGCAATATTTAGAACAATAATTATTATTGTGCAAGTTGTTACCTGTGTTAGCCTGTAACTAGAGTAGACCTAGCCCGTGCGAGAATAGATCTACTGTAATGTGCTATCTTAAGGTTCCCCCTCAGGAGATAAAAATGGAGGTCAAGTCCTCTCCAAAGCCCGGGATATAGCAAAGGAGGACACCTGTCTTTGAATGTCAGTCTGTAGGTGAGCTCCAAATATGCAAATTGTAAATTCTTATACTGCAGCAGCTGTGTTTAGGGAGAGAGGTTTTAAATGCATGATGCTGTCCCAGCTGACATATAAGCTGTCTAAGGCCCTTTTGCCATCAGTCTATGCCATGAACATCCTAGTAGCTCGTGTTGGACATAACTGAGAGGTACAATATTATGATAGGATCTTGCTGAGCAAGGTGGACAGTCTGGCACATTGCAAAGAGCTGGGAATTTGAAATCAAAGGATGTGGATTCCAGTCCTGCTTAAATGGGATTTTAGGCTAAGGGCTCTGAGCTTTAGTTTTACATTCGTAAAATAGTGATAATATAATCTGTACCCTACTTAACCAGAGTTTTTGTGAAAGTGTTTTGAAAATGATAAGCATTTACATGTGTTGATATTATCATTTTATGACATTAGTGCCCTCAGGCACAAGAAAGTCTTCCTTATACCCATCAGTTCAGTTCAGTTCAGTTCAGTCGCTCAGTCGTCTCCGACTCTTTGAGACTCCATAAATTGCAGCACGCCAGGCCTCCCTGTCCAACAACAACTCCTGGAGTTCACTCAAACTCATGTCCATCGAGTCGGTGATGCCATCCAGCCATCTCATCCTCTGTCATCCCCTTCTCCTCCTGCCCTCAATCCCTCCCAGCATCAGAGTCTTTTCCAATGACTCAACTCTTCACATGAGGTGGCCAAAGTATTGGAGTTTCAGCTTTAGCATCAGTCTTTCCAAAGAACACCCAGGACTGGTCTCCTTTAGAATGGACTGGTTGGATCTCCTTGCAGTCCAAGGGACTCTCAGGAGTC
>SJYQ01005272.1:0-160273 GCA_006410935.1 Redunca redunca
TTTAAAAAATTAGCCCTTTCCTTCTTAAAAGGTCAAGCCCTCTCTCCTAGTTTATTCTGCACACTGCTGTCAGATTGCCAACCCACACTGAATGATCTGACAATGGGTCTTGAGGGTAATGTCCACATTCTTAGACCTCAAAATCAGCATATAAGAATGATGGCTCTGCTCCCAGACACCGGGCTGCTCCTCCTCATGCTAAATGCTACCATACCTGTGGGACTTTTCCCGAATTCACTAACTTAATCATTTATCCATTCGTTTAACGAACTTTGGTCTCAATGGTGCAAAGCTGAATGATGCATGGCTATGTCTAATCTTCAACTAGATTAAGTTCCATAAAACAAACTGGACATCATCAGTGTCAGGGATCGGACTTTAAAGTGGCCACCACCATCATAACTGCTTTTTGGGTTCTTATATCTGCTCTCCTTTCTTGACCCAGGATCAGTCAAAACATAGAAGTCGTCTATTCACCTGCCCTGCTCATATGTATTCGTGTTTAAATTTCTTCACAATTCTTACCATACACTGCAGTTCTTTGTGCATAGTAACTCTGAAATTTAAAAATATTTTACACACACTAGAGAATGAACACAAATGCTGTTGATCGATTCTTTCCCCAACCAAATAGTAGACTCAGTTGTTGGTTATCAACACACACATACACACACACACACACATGTGAGAATAGGCACACACATTCCCTGGGACTGTCTCTAAACCTTTTGAGTTCAGGAAGGTAATCAAACTTCATTCCAAAGAGGGAAGCCAATAAGAACTGGGTTAATATAATTCCCTTAGGCTCCAAAGTTTTGTTTGCAAAGGCTGATAATCTGGGCACATCTCTGTCATGGTCATTTCTAAGCAGGAGGAATACAAATGGGAGGAAGAAAATGAATGTTTGAAAAATTAGACACAAAGTAGGTTTACCTACAGAGGATGCCTGTTGCTGAAAGCATGATCAGGCTTATATCCAACAGCAAATCCCCTGTCACTGTAAATTTATACTTTTAGATTATTATTAAAGGTATTTTCACATTCTAGAATGAGCATACTCTCGTACTACTAAAACTACATGAGTAATTTTAAAAACCTGATGGAGGATTGTCATTTAAGAGTTGGGGATCACAGGGTTCATGGGCTCAATGAGAGGTTTAATAACCTCCCACACCATCCTAACTTTGAGGTCATTTCCCAAAATGAACCTCTACAATCACTGCATTTGCTGTGTGTATGACACATGGTCCTATGAACTGGGAGGATACTTCTTTCAAAAGATACTCTTCCTCCAGTACAAACACCCTGCAAGTGTGTTGTGTACCTTCTCTCCTCCTGTCCAAGTCACCTGCTGTGTGTGCAAAGCCTTTGACATTTATTGAGAGGTGAATCCTCAACTAGAAACATTGATTTCCAACCCTCAAGAGGAAATGTCAAAGTAAGCAAAAGTTGGGTTCTTTTAAAAAAATGTACCCGACTCCAGTACTCTTGCCTGGAAAAGCCTATGGACGGAGGAGCCTGGTAGGCTGCAGTCCATGGGGTCGCTAAGGGTCGGGGTCGCTAAGAGTCGGGTACCACTGAGCGACTTCACTTTCACTTTTCATTTTCATGTATTGGAGAAGGAAATGGCAACCCACTCCAGTGTTCTTGCCTGGAGAATCCCAGGAACGGGAGCCTGGTGGGCTGCCGTCTCTGGGGTCGCACAGAGTCAGACACGACTAAAGTGATGCAGCAGCAGCAGCAGCAGCATTGTGGTGAAATACACATAAGATTGACCATCCTAACCACTTCTAAGTATGCAGTTCAGTAGTGTTAAGTATATTCACATTGTTGGGCAATTAACCTCCAGAAATTTATCATTTTGAAAAAAGAAAACTATATCCACTCAACAAAGCTCCCTACCCACCCTTTCCCCAGCTCTAGGCAACCACCATTCTACTGTTTCTATGAGTTTGATACTCAAGCCTCATACTCATACCTCATGTAAATGAAGTCATAGGATTCATGTCTTTTTGTGACTGGCGTATTTCACTTAGAATAATGTCCTCCAATTTCATCTAGAATTTCCTTCCTTTTTATGGCTAAATAATATTTCGTTGTAGGTATAGATCACATTTTCTTCACCCAGTCATCCATAGGTGGGTGTTTGAGTTGCTTCCACCTTTTGGATACTGTGAATAATACTGGTACGATATGAATGTACCAATATATGAGATCCTGCTTTTAATTCTCTTATTTATACACCTCTAAATGGAGTTGCTGTGTTGTTTGTACTGTTTAGTTCTATTTTTAATATTGAGGGAAACCACCATTTGAGATGTTATTCTTCGATACATGAGTCTGGAGTTGGGAGGAGAAATTCAAGCTTGTGATGTAAATTTGAGATTCATCAGAATATGGATGATATAGATTTTGGATGAGAGTAATAACAAGAACATTCAGACTTCAGTAGGACTTTGCAGGTAAGAGCAAAATGAAGACAAGTTTTTCAGTTTGTATTTGTGGTCCTCAGTATGAAAATGCATGAACTCGATTTTGCCAATTCACAGCAGGATGATCTGGCTTTGGGCACTGATTTTTGTAGTAATCAAACCTACAGGAGTCTCTGATAACAAGATAAGGCTCATTCATTAATTTAGCTGGATAACTGAAAATGCTAAATTAACTAATAGAATTAGGATAATAGTAGATTTGGGATAAGAGAATCCATAGGTCAGTTCATACACTTAGTAGCAGGAAATCTACTTAGGAAACTAAACCAACATCAATAGGTTCTTTGATGACTATAAAATTTAAGAAAAGAAAACTGGAATGTGTGACTCTAAAGGCTCTAATTGGATATAGCCGCGCTCAAAGTCTGCTTGTACAGCCTTCTACGAGCCACGTGGCTGAGAAAACCTTGGCTGAGCAGAGCATCCTCTAGGATGAAAACGGGACACCACTTCTCTTCATCCAGCTCTTTGTTTTCTAACATTCACACCCACCTGTCATTACCACCTCCTTTAAGTTGCCTTTCTGAGAGTCTCAAGGAAAGAAAAAAGGAGAGCTTCAGTTGGTTTAATAATAACTCAAAAAGTAGCTTTAGTTTAAGCTAACTAAAATGCAATTTCTGGCTAACATCTGGTCACCCCTTAGAGACTCATGTTAGCGGTCAACTCCAACAGGACGTGTTCTCTGATTTCTCTCTAGTGTCCCAAACACTCTTAGTCCAGGGTTTGAACCCTCACCCTTGACAGTGAAACTGGGGAGTCCTAACCATGGACCAGCAAGGAATTCCCTATTCATTTTTTTGTTATCTCTTTATGTGTCTGGCTTCCTTTGCTGGGCTGTGAATTTTTAAAATTCATCTTTCCATTCCTAACAGTGAATATAAAGTCTGGCATATAGCAGTTGCTCAAAAATCAATGTTTGTTGAATGAGGAAAAACTATATGGTTTAACTATCAGAAATTTGACAAATTATTTATGCAGTTAATGAAATCATGAAATGAGTTAGTACTGAATGCATGAAATTTGGTAGACAATATATACTCTGTATAGGGAAAAATAGTAAAAGGGTTTGTAACAGGAAAAACACCAGAGCTCAGTGAATGGACAACGTTACCCAGACAGAAAGAGCATTATAAATTAGGCCAGATTATCTTAGTCTCGATTCTTCAAAGGTCAAAAGCGTCCTGAGCCTTCTTTTTTTTTTTTAGATTATCACTAGAAAAAACTTTATAGGATTACAGTTGTGGCACAAAGTACATATATATTTCCAAAATTAATAATTTTAATAGAAAAAGGGGGCAATACACAACCACTGTGCTATTTACAATCTAATGTAGGCCAAAGTGGGGTTTGGCTGCTCATTGCTCAAAAGCCAAAAAAGAGGCCAGGCTGGTGGAAGGGGAAGTTTGCTTTATTTTGGATGCTGGCAACTGGTGGTGGGCGGAACGTGAGGAGTAGCAGACTCCTAACCAAAGGCTGGCTCCCTGCCCCCAACCAGTGGGCAGGAGCTTTTATAAGCTGAGGGAGTGGGCTACTCATAGAAACAGCACATTCAGCTCTGACCGTCATCTTGATCGTCGATGGTCTGACCAGCGTCATCTTGATTGTTGTAAGTCCAGTTACTCTTCAGTTCCAGGGTCATCGTGCAGTTAACTTCTTCCACCTGGTGGGGGTTTCAGTAGCTACAAGGCAGCTCAGAGGATCTGGCTCAGAATGTAGCCCTTGAGAGGAATGAAAGGTCTTTAACTATGCTTATTGACTAAGCTATCATTATTGTTTAGCCTTGTTGGGTTGTTTTCCTTTGTTTCTGCATTTTCTCACTTCCCCGATTAAACTTATTCTCTGGCTAAATTTTTCCATATACAAAAGATAGGTGGCGAATGTGGTGGGGTGGGGGGCAGGGGGCAGCAAGGACCAGAGGGTACTGCTCCATTTCAATAACACTTGATAAAAATATCAAATATGAATTCAAAGTGCAATATAGGCTTGTGAAATTCAAAGACAATGATGAGTAGCATCTTTTATCAATCCTGTTAGCTACGGCTGTGGTTGGATGCATAACAACACTGGAGATAATACCAAAAGTCTAGATTCCAGACCCCAGTAATTGTGAGACCTGACCAACACGGTCTTCCAGACTTCCCCTCCCCAGTGGTGGGTTTTAATGTGAGCTGCGTTTTCTCAGAGGCTCCTTGATGAGATTTCAGAAATCCAGTTTCATTACAAATAGATTATAACGCTTTTGGAAAAAAGTTATGACCAACCTAGACAGCATATTAAAAAGTAGAGACACTACTTTGCTGGCAAAGGTCTGTTTAGTCAAAGCTATGGTTTTTTCAGCATGGATGTAAGAGTTGGACCATAAAGAAAGCTGAGCGCAGAAGAATTGACATTTTTGAACTGTGTTGTTGGAGAAGACTCTTAAGAGTTCTTTGGATTGCAAGGAGATCCAACCAGTCCATCCTAAAGGAAATCAGTCCTGAATATTCATTGGAAGGACTGATGTTGAAACTGAAACTCCAATACTTTGGCCACCTGATGGGAAGAACTGACTCATTGGAAAAGACCCTGGGGACTTCCCTGCTGGTCCTGTGGTTAAGACTCTCAGCTCCCAATGAAGGGGGCCCAGGTTCAATCCCTGGTCAGGGAACTAGATCCCACATGCTGCAACCAAGACCTGGTGCAGCCAAATAAATGAATAAATATTAAAAAAAAAAAAAGACCCTGATGCTGGAAAGATTGAAGGCAGGAGGAGAAGGGGATGACAGAGGATGAGATGGTTGGATGGCATCACCGACTCAATGGATGTGAGTTTGAGCAAGCTTCCGGAGTTGGTGAAGGACAGGGAAGCCTGGTGTGCTGCAGTCCATGGGGTTGCAAAGAGTCGGGCACGACTGAGCGACTGAACTGAACTGAATATTACAGTACATTGTAGGGGTAAGTTACCATTATAGCTGGCTACTCATTTTTCCTGTTGACACTGATGAGATAAAGATTCACGTTTTAAGGCAAGACAAGACAAATTTAAATTTAAAAATGGAAATAAAATAAAACATAAAATAGAAGATAAACATAAATATAAAATAAACATAAGGCATACATAAACAAAAAGTTTAAACATAAAAAAACCTATAAAATCTGTCCTTTGGGGCCTCCTCTTTTCCCTCTTGTGTGCATTGCGCATCTGCGTCATGAATTAACCAGATCTCTCCAATCGCAGAAATACCTGCTCAGCCCAGAAGATCCATTTTTCTTCTTCCAGCTCCAGCCAGAAGATAACATTCCTTAGATGATAACATTCCTTTCTCAATCTTGTAAGGGATCACGATGACCCACCACTCACCTGGCCCCTACAGACATCTTTGGTGAGCTTTACATCCAATGCCAAGAGCTCACATCCCTTAAAGATAGAAATTGGTGGAGAACAGACTGGTTGGATGACCTGGGGAGACACTGGTCACACCTCATGGACATTCTTAAATACCTACTTATGACCTTATTAGTGCCACTAGTGATATTACTTGTATTCTGCTAATTTTACAAGACTTGTTTCTTGCGAATGTGTGACTGATTTTCAAATAAAATTGATGACGATTAGGTGACTTAAAGTGATTGATCAAATATATGTGTGTGAGCTAAAGTCACGTCCGACTCTTTGCCACCCTAAGGCTGTAGCCCACCAGGCTCCTCTGTCCATGGGATTCTCTAGGCATGGGCAACCCAACTGGATTGGGTTGCTATGCCCTCCTCCAGGGGATCTTTGTGACACTGGAATCAAACCCACATCTCTTAGATCTCCTGCATTAGCAGGTGAATTCTTCACCACTAGTGCCAGCTGGTAAGCCCTTGATCAAATATATGGTTCTATAAATTAATGATTAGAATATATTATAGCTCTAGGTAAAGGAGGAAACAGCAATAGGAAAACATTTCTGGACCACAAGAGGCTAGTAAGCCTGGCAATCCAGAGGCTTTGAGCTTCTATAAACAGGGCCAAAGGCAGTGATAGCCCATTGAGAGGCCTTTCAGCAAAATCCTTGTCTTACCTGGGAACGAGCATTCCAAGTGCCATGGGACAAACTAGTCACAAACTGCTTCCCAAACCTTGATAGAAATTAAGACTGAAAGGGAAGGGATCATAAAATAAAGAATATTGCCCACCATCCAACACAGCAAGAATCAAGTCACCAGCTACTGCAGCTGCTGACCTACAGGACATCTCAGAAGGAATTCTGGGCAAAGATCAGGATGAGACACTTTGCGCTCTGGGAAAACTGGCAGAACTGGCCCTCAGATAGCCAGATATTTTCAAGGAGAAAATTTTATGAATCTGTTTTCTTGCATCTTCCCATAGTTAGAGAAGCACTAAAATCACTAAGATGTCTGTTCTTTGAGAACAGCAGCAACCTTCTACCAAGATGAGTGCTTGAAAAGCACTTACCAAAATCACCTACATACGGACTTCTTCCTTTGCCTTTACAAAAGAGCCCTTAGAGCCTTCTAAAAGGCTCTCTCCTGGGTTATAATCCTCAGGTTGGTGCGAATAAAATTTTCCATTTTTTTCTTAGATTGACTATTGATTAATAGTCCATTGCCTATTTTTCATGGACAACTCTTACTAACTTTATTTTCAGAAAGTGCCCCCCCACCCCCAGTCCTGACAACACATTTGTGGGGACCACTGACCTTATTCCTGACTACTTAATGGAGTCGGGACTAGAGGTAGGTATAGAGACTGGGAGGAATCTGACCTGGTTACAGTAGCCTCCCTTTTTGGATGAGGAAGCCGCAGCTGTGTTTAAACTGTCTCTGGAAGCCTGTGTGTTTTGCTGCTTCTGTCTTTACGCCGTTAACCACCTGGTTATTTTAGAGCTGGCTGGGGGCAGGCCCTTTGGAGAGAAAAACAAATAAAGAACATGCTTCTTGCTCAATCACTATGACTGCATTCATATAGCCTGCCTCCGGCACAGACAATTGTAACCCAAGAAGTCAAGGATCAGAAGAGCTAAAGGTTTTTTTTTAGACACATTTATTTAAAACCTGTCATCCATGAATAATAATCCAAAAGAATGAACAATCTCTGAAAAGAGGGTAAAGTCTTCCGAAGACTAAGGATCTCAGACCACTGTAAACTGAAGCTAGACGCATACTTGGTACACACTAAAAATTCATGTAGTATACCGATGCACACACTCTGAGCATGTCAGGGGTAGCCAGTCTGGGGGCCAGCAGTGTACACGGCAGCCTTTCCAGACCTGCCGGAGGTGTTGACTGAGATAAAACCCACCATGTGAGAGCCATGGGTTTCAGTTTGATCGGAGAACTTACTGAGGACTGTAGCCGGGGAGACAGCCTCCCAGATAGCTCTGAGGAACTGCTCTGAAGAGATCAGGTCAGTATATATGTGATTTTGGCAAAGGGATACATGCACTCAAGCATACGTCTCAGTAGAAGGTCGCTGCTGATCACGAGGAGTATGTATTTCAGGTAATGATTTTAGCACTTTTCTAAGTAGAGGAAGATGCAAGAACCCAAGTTCGTAGAAAATTTCTCCTGCAATATTTCTAACTTTCTAAGGGCTCATCTGGCCTGTTTTCCTGGAGCACTGAGTGCCTCATCCTGATTTTCGCCCTGAATTCCCTTCAGGGTATGTTGTAGATCAGCTACTGAGTGGTCAATGACTTGATTCCTGTAGAATCGGATGGTGGGCAGCATTCTTTATTTATGACAGTATAGTGGACAGTTTCAATACAGGGTGGTAAATACAACAGGGAAAGTGTGGGTGTCCACAGAAGCAAAGGTCAGCCTCTGGCCTCAGTAATATAGTTTTTAAAAAGTGCATGCTTAGTTGCTCAGTCGTATCCAACCCCATGGACTGTAGCCCGCCAGGCTCCTCTGTCCATGGGATTCTCCAGGCAAGAATTTCCTCCTCCAGGGGATTTTCCCCACCCAGGAATGGAACCCCCCCCTCTCCTGCATCACAGGTGTAAACATCAATTTTTTTAAGTGTGCCTATTTTGAGGTAGACAGACTTGTCCCAGACTCTTATCTGCTGAAGAGGAGAAAGGTCAATTGTTTCCAGCTTGAAAATGCTTCAACAAACATTTCTTTTGGCAAAGGTTGAAGAAGCAAGGGACTTCCCTGGCCATCCAGTGGTTAAGACTCTGCACTTCGAGTGTAGGGAGTGATGAGGTTCCATCGCGGGTCTAGGGAACTAAGATCCCACACGCCGCAGGGCTGGCCAAAAGAAAAAGCTTAAGAAACTACCAGAAAATCAGCCTTTTCCAAAGGGAGAGGGAAGTAAAAGAGCCCATTTCTGTGCTCAGTTCCCCCTCCCGTCCCTATCTCGGCCTACCCACCCGCACTTTGCTTACAGACACTCTCTTCCAGGCCTTTGAAATAATTATATACAAAGCTTTGTTTACATTTGGCTTCTCTGCAGAGGGTGAAGGGGGCCGAGGGCTATTGGCAGCATCTTTCTCTTTTTGAGAGAGCAGTGTGCGGGGCATTCAAGGCTTGCTGGGGGGCTAGAAGTTGCGTTCCTCTCATCTCCCCACAGTGATTCTGGAAGAGTCCGAGATGGGCTCCAGGGGAAATCGGAAAGGCTCACACCCTGAGCCAGGGATTCTTGACGCAGAGAAAGTAACCCGCGAGGACTCTCGCCTGTGCGCCCTCGAAGAGTTCAGTTTCATTCTGATGGGCAGGGCGGTGAACTGGGCGTCAAGCAGCAACTCACCTTGATCACCGTCCGCCAAAAGCGGCTGAGCACATTCTTAAGCACAACTGGATGGTTCCCCCAGCTCGGGGGACCTCGCGGCAACCCCGCGCCGAGGGCGAAGCTGCGGGTTCCTTCAGGACCGGGCGCGTGAGTCGCGGCACTTCAAGGACGGAGCCCCAGGCACCCAGAGCGATGCGCACAGGCGGTACCTTCTGGAAACCTAGCTCTCGAGCCCGCATGGCGCCTCCCTGGAGGCCCCCGGCCGCGTGCACTGCCCTGGGCCTCTGTGGGGTCTGCAGACGCCTCGGGGGACCCGGGAGTCCTGCCCGGGGCCGGGCGGCCCGGAACCGAGGGTCTTGGCTTTGGCGAGCTGGGCGGTGCGGGGCGCGCTCCCCTGGAGCCACCGCAGAAGTCCTTCTCTGGGTCTGCGCCCACAGCATCTTCAAAGCTGTGCACGGCCGTCAGCGAGAGCCCCTTGGTGTCTGCGAACACCACGCGCTTCCTGGGCCTCCGGGCTTCGGTAGGTGGTGCCAGAGAGGAGCGGAAGGCCGGCCGGGGGCCGCGGATCCCCGTGGCCGATCCGCGGGGTGCGCGCCGGCCGAGGCAGAGGTGCACGAGGTGGCGCGCGGGCGACCGGGACCTTTGAAAAGAGGGGGGAAAGGCCTTCTGATAACAGGGCCGAAGGGCCAGCCGTTCCCGGCTGCAGCCCGCCGCCCTCGACCCCTCGTCCCACCACCGCCCTTCTCCCGCCCTGGGTTCCCGGTCCACCCGCGTTGGATGAAACTGGACATGGAGAGGGTCGGTCAGAGCCGGGCAGAGCGCGGCGTGCCCAGCGAGCTGTCACGTTCAGGAGCGCTTACCCCGCCTCGGGACCGGGCAGCAGCGGTGGCAGAGATGTCGCTCCTCCCGTCTGAGACCAGGTGCCCCCCCCCCCCAGCAACTGTTTATATGACCCTGACCCCCCAGAGAGTCAGCCGTACTGAGGCCACCGCGGAGGCAGCCTATCAGAAAAGCCTTTCGTGTCAAACATTGGGGGAAATGGACAAGGAGGCGACAAGGAGCAAGCGTGACTCAGACGCTGTGCCCAGGGGATGGCACTGCGTCTCTGACTTGGCAGGCTCAGGGTCACCTGTGGGAAGGCGAGTACGCCCGGTGAGGGGACTGAGCCCTTTGGGCTGTGAACAGACGGGCTTTCAGGAACGGGAGGCTTGCCCAGGGCTCCCGCCGCACTCCCCCGCTGACTTCCTCATGCTGCCCGCTTTCCGGCTGCCTTCACCGAGGTTTCCTTCCAGTCACACTTCTGCTACTGACTTCTCTCCCCCTGTTGGATTCTCTGTTGACCTACTACTTTGTACTTGTGTGTGTGTGTGTGTGTGTGTGTATGTGTGTGTGTCTTTCAGGGAGACCACACCTGGACCCATACTGAGAGCTGGCAGAGAGACCTGGGCAAAGATCTCTGGTTCAGGCACTTGTGGCCAGAGTTACAGGGTCGTGGGATACAAAGTATATTGATAAGGCATCCCACCTGTATACCTGGATGGTACTCTAGGACTCTGAGCCTCTGTTGGGCAGGCTCAGATTCTCTCAAGTGGTGGAGAGACCCCCTGAAGCTTACCCCTTTAGCTTTAACATACCCCAAGTCCTCAACACTCGTACTTTCCTGGAAATCTAGTTTGTAGGCTGATGATTTGGAAGGGATGGGATTTGATTTTGTGCCCCTCTGCCATAAGGGTGGTGTCATCTGCATATCTGGGGTTATTGATATTTCTCCCAGTAATCTTGATTCCAGCTTGTGCTTCATTCAACCAGGCATTTCGCATGATGTACTCTGCATATAAGTTAAATAAGCAGGGTGACAATATACAGCCTTGACGTACTCCTTTCCTGATTTGGAACCAGTCTGTTGTTCCATGTTCAGTTCTAACTGTTGCTTCTTGACCTGCATACAGATTTCCCAGGAGGCAGGTCAGGTGGTCTGGTGTTTCCACCTCTTTCAGAATTTTCCAGAGTTTGTTGTGATCCATATAGTCAAAGGCTTTGGCATAGTCAATAAAGCAGAAATAGATATTTTGCTGGAACTCTCTTGCTTTTTTGATGATCCAGCGGGTTTTGGCAATTTGACCTCTGGTTCCTCTGCCTTTTCTAAAACCAGCGTGAACATCAGGGAGTTCACGGTTCACGTACTGTTGAAGCCTGGCTTGGAGGATTTTGAGCATTACTTTTCTAGCGTGTGAGGTGAGTGTAATTGTGCGGTAGTTTGAACATTCTTTGGCATTGCCTTTCTTTGGGATTGGAATGAAAACTGACCTTTTCCAGTCCTGTGGCCACTGCTGAGTTTTCCAAATTTGCTGGCATATTGAGTGCAGCACTTTTACAGCATCATCTTTTAGGATTTGAAATAGCTCAACTGGCATTCCATCACCTCCACTAGCTTTGTTCGTAGTGATGCTTCCGAAGGCCCACTTGACTTTGCATTCCAGGATGTCTGGCTCTAGGTAAGTGATCACACCATCGTGATTATCTGGGTCATGAAGGTCTTTTTCGTATAGTTCTTCTGTGTATTCTTGCCACCTCTTCTTAATATCTTCTGCTTCTGTTAGGTCCTTACCATTTCTGTCCTTTATTGAGTCCATCTTTGCATGAAATGTTACCTTGGTTTCACTAATTTTCTTGAAGAGATTTCTAGTCTTTCCCTTTCTATTGTTTTCCTCTATTTCTTTGCATTGATCACTGAGGAAGGCTTTCATATCTCTCCTTGCTATTCTTTGGAACTTTGCATTCAAATGGTACATCTTTCCTTTTTTCCTTTGCAAGCCTCTTGATGAAAGTGAAAGAGGAGAGTGAAAAAGTTGGCTTAAAACTCAACATTCGAAAAACTAAGATCATGGCATCTGGTCCTATCACTTCATGGCAAATAGATGGGGAAACAATAGAAACAGTGATACACTTTATTTTAGGGGGCTCCAAAATCACTGCAGATGGTGACTGAAGCCATGAAGTTAAAAGGTGCTTGCTCCTTGGAAGAAAAGCTATGACCAACCTAAACAGCATAATAAAAAGCAGAGACATTGCTAACAAAGGTCTGTCTAGTCAAAGGTATGTCTTTTCCATTAGTCATGTATGGATGTGAGAATTGGACTATAAAGAAAGTTGAGCACTGAAGAATTGATGCTTTTGAACTGTGGTGTTAGAGAAGACTCTTGAGAATCCCTTGGACTGCAAGGAGATCCAATCAGTCAATACTAAAGGAAATCAGTCCTTAATACTCATTGGAAGGACTGATGAAACTGAAGTTTGAAAACTTTGGCCACCTGATGGGAAGAACTGACTCACTAGAAAAGACCCTGATGCTGGGAAAGATTGAAGGCAGGAGGAGAAGCAGATGACAGAGGATGAGATGGTTGGATGGTATCACTGACTCGATGGACATGAGTTTGAGTAAGCTCTGGGAGTTGGTGATGGACAGGGAGGCCTGGCGTGCTGCAGTCCATGGGGCCCCAATGAGTCAGAGACGGCTGAGCGACTGAACTTAACTGTGCCCCTCTGACCACCTTGTTGTGGCTTCTTTGTCTTTGGAAGTTGGATATCATTTTTGGTAGGTTCCAGTGACTGAACAATAACAGCAAAGTGCTCTTTTGGTTTTTTTTGGTCGATGGTTGTTCGGCAGTGAGTTATGATTTTGGTGTTTTCACAAGAAGAGGTGAGCTCCACTTCTTGTCTCTATCACTTCTACTCCACTATCTTGTCTCTTTCCGGGTTCTTACCTTGGGCATCCTTCTCAGTCTCCTTTGCAGACCCAGCACACTGTCCCCACCCCTTAAGCTTTAATGTACCCCGAGTCCTCAGCCCTCACATTTTCCACTTTATACCTTCCTGCCCCACCCCTACCCCCGACTTTCTACCTTTTCCTTGGATGTCCTAATCTGACTTTGACAATATTCAGTTGTTTTCCTATGCTAACTCCCAAGTCTGTCCCTTTAGCCTGGAACTTTCTCTTGTGCTCCAGACTCCTAGATAATGATTCACTCCTTGATCTGGGTGGTGGTAACTCAGGTATGCCCCATGTGTAACTTTCTGTACATGTGTTGTACTGCAATCAATCATAAGTTTGTTTGTTTTTAAAGGAAGGAGGTTGTTAATTATAAAATTGTTTGGAGATTTTATTCTTACAAAAACAGCCTCAGAGTATACATAGGCAATGTGCATTTTTTTACTTATTATATAGTGGACATCTTTTCATATTAGTATAGACATAGCCCATTTTTCACCCTAGTGCATGGGATTCCATCATCTCAGTCTACTGTACCCTACTATAGACATTTAAGTGGTTCTCAATGTTTTTGGTTAATAAAATAGTCCAACCAACAGTTGTGTATATGTAAATTGGTGTACATGTGTGAGAATTTCTTCATGACAGATAGAATGAAGACTGTTAGTTCAAAGGTACATTTAAAAAGTTCTGTAAGTATGGCCAAATTGCCTCCAGAAAGGCTGTGTAAATTTATAATTCCACCAATAACCTTGAATTGCCTTTTTCCTGTACCCTCACCATCACTAAAAATGATCAAACTTTAAATACTTGCCAATATGATAGGTGAAAACCATCTTATGATTGTTTTGATTAAACAAAAATAGTAGTAGTATTTTTTCATGATTTATTGGCCATTTCCTTTTCAATCAAATGCATATTCCAATCTCTGGCCAATTTTTCTAGTAAACCACTTGTATATTTTTTGATTAAGTGATAGTAGCTCTTAGGTTAATAAATGATATTTGCAGAGTGGGCTATCTAGCTGGAGGAAAATAAAGGTAGAACTCTATCCACACCAAAAATAACTGAAGAATTTAAGAAACTATAAATTATAAGAAAGAATTACAGGAGAATATTTGTATAGTTTTGGGATGTGAGAAATTTTGTGTGGCTAATGACACCATAAAAAAATCAACAGAACAAAAGACTGCTGCTGCTGCTGCTGCTAAGTTGCTTCAGTCCTGTCCGACCCTGCACGACCCCACAGACGGCAGCCCACCAGGCTCCCCTGTGCCTGGATTCACCAGGCAAGAACACTGGAGTGGGTTGCCATTTCCTCCTCCAATGCATGAAACTGAAAAGTGAAAGTGAAGTCTCTCAGTCGTGCCCAGCTCTTAGCAACTCCATGGACTGCAGCCTACCAGGCTTCTCTGTCCGTGGGATTTTCCAGGCAAGAGTACTGGAGTGGGTTGCCATTGCCTTCTCCCTTGCCATTGCCTTCTCCCAGTAAGATGTATTTGGAAATATTTGACCAACCAAGGTTATATTACCTCTTTCTGAGTCAGGTTCAATCCTTTGTATTTTCTTAGAAAATCAGCTATTTCCTCTAAACTTTAAACTTAAATTTAATGATATGAGTTAGGCATAATGTTCTATTAATTTTTTTAAAAAAGTTCCATGTTATCTGCAGTCCTTTATTTAATTTAATTTAATTTATTTATTTTGCTACATTGGGTCTTCCTTGCTTCTAGCAGGCAATGAGTAGGAGTTGCTCTGGTTGCAGTGAGCAGGGGCTCTTCTCTAGTCGTGATGCACACATTTCTTCTTGCTGTAACTTCTCTTGTTGCAGAGCACCAGGTCTAGGGTAGTTGTGGCATGTGGGCTTAATAGTTGTGGAGGATGGGCTCAGCTGCCCTGTGGCATATGGCATCCTTCCAGACCAGGGATCAAACTCTTGCTTCCCACATTGGCAGGCGGATTCTTAACCACCAGACCACCAGGGAAGTTCTCTGCAGTCCTTTTATTATTCCTAATTTACTGTACTTGTGTTTTCTATTTTTTTTCATGATCAGATGAGGTTTTCTTAAATTTTATAGACAGTGATTTTCTTTTGTCTAGTTCCTGATTGTTTGTTTTCATTTTGCTTTTCCCCTTTTCTTTTTCTACTTTGTTTCTACTTTCTTCAGTGGAATACTTTATTTATTTTCATCTTTCATGTTTTCCAAGAAATGCATTTGTGTGTACATTTTTCACAGAAAAACCAGTACATTTTTATGTGCAGTATTCTCATGGCCATTTAATTTTAAATAGGCTCTAATTTCCACTTCAGTTTTCTCTTTGATACAAGAATTGTTTTGAAGAGTGCAATTGAAATTTCTAAGGGATTATTTTGGGATGAGGATGCACTTTTCATGTTGCTTTTGTGTCATGGGTCATCCTTCATCCTTTCTTCCTTAGGAAACAAATATTTCTGGATCCCTACTGTGGGCTTCCCAGGTAGCTCAGACGTTAAAGCATCTACCCGCAATGCGGGAGACCTGGGTCGGGAAGATCCCCTGGAGAAGGAAATGGCAACCCACTCCAGTATTCTTGCCTGGAGAATCCCATGGACAGAGGAGCCTGGCGGGCTACAGTCCACGGGGTCGAAAAGAGTCGGACACGACTGAGTGACTTCACTTTCACTGTGTGCTAAACAACGTGTTTGCTGCTCCAGTACAAAGGTGAACAAAACCAGCAAGGTCACTGATCGCCTTGGGGTTTAATTTCTAGCATGCAGAAAACATGGAATAAATTAAAATTTTCTTTGTTGGCTAGTATGTGAACAAATTTTCTTTTAAAAACAAGTGTTTTCTCAGTTTGTTCAAATAAGGTTCCTCCACTTGATCTTTAGATTCTGAGAAAAGAGAGTTCAAGTCTCCTGTGATGATTGTATTTTTGTCAAATTCAAATATTCTCCCAGAGTTTAGGCTTCATATTTTTGTAACAGTGTCTTATTTGGTGCGTGAAGCACTAATATATCTTCTTGGTGGTTTCATCTCATATCAGTCGATGATAGACCTCTTTATCCTAACTAGTATTTTTTGCCTTGCAGTCTGTGTTGACAAGGCTATTGGGACTTCTATTTTGCTTTGTCAGTATCAGTCTGTTACAGCTTTGTTTATTTCTCTATTATCCACTTTTCCACTGTGTTAAATGTTGAGTTATTTGGGGGGAACAGAAAGCAGTCAGACTGTGCTTTTCTAGATTTGACCTCTTTTTCTCTTGCCCTTTCAGAAAGCTCTGTTTTCGGTTGACCTATATTGTGTAAGTTTGTTTTTCTCTGTCTATATTGGCTGGTGCCAAGCATCTAGCTCAGCGTGATCCTGGCACTGCTATCAGAGCTCAATTAGATGGCAAGAGCAGTTTCACAGGCAATCATCTAGACCTCTTTCTTCAGGATTGCGTGCATTTATCCTGCCTGCCTTAGACCTCTTGAATCTGTTCAACACAGAAACACACCTGCATGCACACGAACATGCCAAAGTCTTAAAGATTCTAAAAATCCTTCACCCACAAAGAGACCCTGACTGGGAGGGAAATACTCTACCAGAGTGAGACCTGGAAACGAGTTCCTGCACACTAAGTGACCTCACTATTCAACACAGGTTTTCCACGGGGCAGCTGGGAAGCAGAGCCTGTGTGAGAGCTGCCTGAAGAGAAGGAGGCCAGAGCATAAACCCAGTGGGTAAGCAGCTCGGGATCAATCGGGAAAAGACAACTAAGTTTCTGAGTCCGAAGGGCTGGGTTCCAGTCTTGGCCAAACCTCCTCCTGTTGGTTACGGAAAAGCCATGATACATCTTCCGACGAGGTGTGACACCCGTGACAATGTACAGGAGGAAGGCAGGGCTTCCCTGTGGCTCAGAGGTGATGAGTCCGCCTGCCAACCCAGGAGACACTGAGTCAACCCCTGATCCGGGAAGATCCTACATGTCTCAGAGCAACTAAGCCTGTGTGCCGCAACTGTTGAGCCTGTCCTCGAGAGCCCGGGAGCCTCAGCTACTGAGCCCAGGTGTCCCAACTACGGAAGCCACGCCCCCAGAGCCCGAGCTCCGAAACAAGAGAAGCCAGCGCAATGAGAGCCCTGCACGCGGCAACGGAGAGTGGCCCCCACTCGCCACAACTAGAGCAAAGTCAGAGCAGCGAGGAAGACCTAGCACATGCAAAAATAAATAAATAAAACAAATTTTTTTAAAAAGAAAGCAATGATTGATTAACCATTTCTACATACAAAATATTTTGGAATTCTCAATACCCTTTCTGTACTTCATCTTCCTTTTTCCTTACAACTACCTTGTTACGGTGTTATATTCTTATTCTTATTTTACAGATAAGGAAGTCATTTCCCCAACATTCCTGAGTTAATAAAAGTGCATATGTAGGGCTTGAGCTTAATTTTCTAACTGCAAATTCCATGCTAATCCTTCTAGCTTGATGGCCCATCCAGGTGGTATGGGATTTGATGATATTGCAAGTGCACACCTCCTACCGTCTTGTGACTTCTTCTGTATGCCTTTGGATGTAGAATATCTTTTTTTGTTTTGTAGATTCCAGACTTTTCTTTTTAATCAATGGTTGTTCAGCAGTTAGTTGCAATTTTGGTGTGCTCGTGAGAAAATGTGAGCTCAGGGTCCTCCTACCTTGCCATCTTGCCTCCGACTCTCTGCCCAGGATCATTTTTGAAAATCAGGACACCTTGCAGATGTAAGGAATTATACTGATTTTCTGAAGGAGGTATGTATGGGACACGAAACCTGCAGAGGACTGTTGGGCCGCAGGCAGACAGAAAACTGGAAGGCAACTCATATTTTCTGGTCTGGTCTTCTGCAAGTGTTAGGTGAGCAAATATTTATACCTTTCAGGGCAGAAAAACATCTATTCATTGGCATCTCCAAGACGATAGCTTCTGTGACCTTCTGGACCACTCCAGTTAACTTGATGAGAAAAGGCCATTTCTTCAGGACACAATACAGGTCTCTTTCCTCTTCATAAAAGACCTAGGGTGGGCTTATGTTACTGTCCTGACTCTGGTCTATGTATGTTCCAAGCATGCTCCCTCATGCTTTAGAAAAGCAGTTTGATTTTTACCAGACTCCGTTGTTTTCCTCCTACGGTCATAATATTAGAAAATTTTGGCCTTTTAACATTCATTAAAAAAAAAAACTTGCTTAATTCCTTCCTTCTCTTTTCAATTCATTTCCTAACCATTTCCTCCTGAATTTTTATCCCACAAAACTAATTTGCCCCTTAAAAACGAGAATCAAATTGGGTCATCAGATCTAGTTTATGCCTTGAATGACAACATGCAAATGGATGATCTTGTCATTGAGCATCATGTCCAGATCCCCAGAGGTTCTGGTTCCTTCACTAAATGGAGCAGCTTCTAAGCCACCATGGTTGGCTGTTGAGTCACAAGCAGTGAGGCCCTTCCTGGGTGAGAGGGGACAGTGTTATGCCTTTCTTAGAGGCCCCCATGGATGGACATTTCATGAATCCCTTCTTTGCTGTCTTAAGCTTGGGGCAGTAAAACAAAATACCACGGACTGGGTGGCTTAAGCAACACTTACTTTCCATAGTTCTAGAGGCTGGAAGACTTGGGTCAGGGTGCCAGTGTGGATGGGTTCTGATGAGAGCCCTCTTCCTGACTTGTACACTGCTGCCTCCTTGCTATGTCCTTACATGGTGGAGAGAAGTATGGGTTTGGCCTCTTCCTCTTCTTGTAATAGCATTGATCTCATCATAGGAGCTCCGTCCTCATGACCTCAACTACACCTAATTACCTCCCCGGGGGGACTTCCGTGGTGGTCCAGTGGCTAAGAATCTGCTTTGCAATGCAGGGGACTTCAGATTTGACCCATGGTCAAGGCACTAAGATCCCACATACCACAGAGCAACTAAGCCATACTCCACAACTAGAGAGCCTGTGGGCTGCAATGAAGGATCTCACATGCCATAACCAAGGCCCGACACAGCGGAATAAATAAATAAATATTTTTTAGAAGACTCAACCTCCAAATACCAAGGAGCTTCAACACATGAATTTTGCTGGTGGGGTGAGGGAGACACAAACCTTTGGTCCATAATAGTCCCCAGTTTATACTTTTAATCTTTGTAATTTAGAGACTTCCTTATGTTCAGAGAACATTTCTTTTAAAATATAATTTTATTATTGTCTGGTCCTTTTAAAGAATGAACTACTATTTAGCATTACTTTAAAAATTATTTATTTTAGGGATATATATATTTATATATATATATCGTGTGTGTGTTCACTATTTAAACAATTCCTTTCCTTATTATGGCCTGTTTTCTATGCATTTGTTCATTTTACTCAATCATTNTTTACTCGATCATTTAACTCTAACATAGAAAGGGAAGCATATGCACAAATATTTTCTTGGTGTTTATTTTAGGATGGTGGGATTTTAGGTAATTTTCATTTCCTTCTCTCAGCTTTTCTTTTTAAACTATTTACCAGACACATATATTTTAGTAATTTAAATAAACTTAAAAACTAAAAGCTATTCATATGATTTTATCATTTTGATACTGATTTTATCAGTATGACTTTAGGACTGAAACAAATTTACAGACTAACGGGAAAGGACAGGCAAGCAAGAAACACACACACAGTTGGAATCTGACAGTCTTAGAAGTCAGAGGGAAACACACATATGCACACGCCTCTCAAAGTAGTGTTGGAATCTGTGGACCTTGCTGGTCATTGGAAACCAGCTGCTGTTTTCAGTTGTAGGAGCCAGCAAATCTCATTTTTCCTCAAGCTAATTCAGGGTGACTTTTATCACTTACAGCCAGAATCCCTATTCTCTACCCTTGTCTCATGGTTAGCTCATCCATCCCAGAACATCAGCCTCACCTGAGTGCTGATGAATTCCATATCCCACTCCAGACCAGACCTCTTTCCTGAATCCCATCTCAGACACTCAGGCTCCTACGGCATCTTCCCCTTTCATATCCCATGAAATCATCAAGCTCATGATGTTCACAGAGTCATCACTTTCTTTACTCACTTCCACCTTGCAACTCTGTTCAACGTTATCCATCCTGTATCGATGAATGGCATTGTTTTCACAGTTACCCCAGATCAGATGGGTAGCTAGCCTCTTTTTTCACTCTAGTTCTGCCCACTTCCAATCTCATCCCACTGCCTTAGACTTGCTCTTTGCTAATGTTCTTTTTCAAATCTCCAGCGTTACTCTCTATTTATTCTAGAGCCTCCCTGGAAGGTTTGCATTCATCTTTTTTTCTCCTCATGAGGATGGTTGGTTTCCAGTCTATTAATTCCATCATCTGGAGGATGTGAATCTTTGTTACCTGTTCCCTCTATTGCTTTCATCCTTACATGCCCAGTTATCTCTATGCTAGATACTGTATTGGACAGATTATGCTAGGAGCTTCCCTTGTGGTCCAGTGGCTAAGACTTCATGCTTCCAATGGAGGGGGCCTGAGTTCAGTCCCTGGTCAGGGAACAGCTAAAAGCTTGTAGGCTATAATGAAAGATCCTGCATGCTGCATGTAAGACCTAACACAGCCAAATAAATCAATAAATATTTTTAAATAAAAATCATGCATAGAAATCAGCTTCCCTGGTGGCAGAGTGGTAAAGAGTCTGCCTGCCAATGCAGGAGATACAGGTTTGATCCCTGGATCAGGAATATCCCTGGAGAAGGAAACGGCAACCCACTCCAGTATTCTTGCCAGGAAAATCCCATGGACAAAGGGCCCTGGCAGGCTAGAACTCACGAGATTGCAGAGTTGGACAAGACTTAGTGACACACACATGCATAGAAATTACTTAAGGCTTAGAATATTCTCTGTCCTCAGAGATTAGTGCAGTCAGGTGCCTGGATGGCTTTAATCTAATTTCCATTTTTGAAATTTTCAGGACCATCTACTGGCAGGGGCTGGTGTCCTAATTCACCTGGGCTTCTGGAGCCTGAGTCTGAGCCCAGGGTGGTTTACCAGAACTCTCAACCTTCACAGGCCCAGTTTTTTCCCCCTGGTTCCACCAGGCCAGGGCTGCTTAACTTTTTCTGTCCCCTTGGCAATTTGATGAAACTGCAGATACCTTCTCAAAACATGTTCTTAAAAATCTGAAATATGTAGAGAACAAAATCTAAAAAAAGAAAAAATCAAAGGGGGGAAAATTAAAATATATGACATTACAAAGGAAGCCCATTACACTGAATAGAGTTATTAAATCATCTTAAAAACCTTGTGATAGTCATATATGAGTTTCTTTATTAAAGCATTAGGCAGCAAGTTCAAGCGGCAGGTCTAAAAGTGACTGCAATTTAGAAATAGTGATAAATGTAAATGACATTTTGAGATATAGACAGCTATAAATACAGTGTGAAAATAGCTGATTTCTGTTGGTGACAAAATCACAGGAATACAAATGTTCGTGAGGCTTGTGGCCCAGACTCACAGTAGAAGGAAAATCCGAGTCTCATTTAGAGGTGAGTGAAAAGACAGTCAAAATTTTCTTCTTAACCGAGTTCATGGACCCCTGAGCCACCTGTTCATGAACCCCAGATTTAGGGTCACTGCCTCTGCTGCCAGAAGCACTGCTGTTTCATGGCCACCACGTTGCCTTGGTAACACTGGGCTCACCTGTCCTGACCTGTTCCCCCCCGGATCTTGTGCAACAATTCCTCATGAGCTCATTAGCCATTTGATGTCTTTAGGAAAATGCTTTCTCTATTTTGTCTGATCTGTAAATTGTCTTCAGCATGAGCGGTGACCCCAGAGATGCTGGCCCATCGCCATGTGTCTCCACCTTTATGGGCTGCTGGGTCCTTATTCTCCTCGCCTGGATGGCCAGCACGGCCACTGGCTTCTAACCCTGTAGTCTGGCCTCCATTCTCTGCAGTCACCGGGGATTTTTCTAAATGCAGATCAGATTTCAAAAACCGTAAATCTGATCATATCAGTTCTTAAGGTCCTTCAAAGGCTTCCAGATGTTTCCGTGCAAAAATTCAGATCTTTTTGAGCACAGTAAACCAGACCCCTGTAAGATTCCTATGTCACGTAAGTCTTACAGGTCTTCTAGGAGACCCTGTAAAACGGGTGCTCTCATCCTATGCTCTTGCCGAGCCCTGCTCCTCGGGGGCCCAGAATGATCTGTGTGCTTAGAGGCTCCTGTGCCTCTACACATGGCATTTCCATCCGAAACAGCCATCACCTCTTTCCCCGCTTGGCCTGGCTAACTCCTTGAGTGTTTCAAGTCCTGGCTCAGGCATCACCCCCTTCTGGGAAACTTTTGCTATTTCTTCATCTTTGGAGGTCGTCCTGTGCTGTTTCTTAACACTTCTTGCCCGTTCTTACATTTGTAACAGCGTGTCGTCTGTGATTTGTGCTCTGGTTGGTCAGTCTCACTAGACCATAGGCTGTTTCGGGTCATGGGGCGTCCTTGCTCTGAATGCACAAGGGTACAAGCGGGTTACACACCCCAGTGTCTGACCCTGCGGGTTCATGGACCAACTGAATGGAGTTACACCTGGCAACGACTATATGGGTTGCCTCACTGATCTGACCTATTCCCTCTTTCTAGAGTTCTAAAGAGACGGGACCCTACAACCCTTGTCTTTATTACCACTTTTGTTCCTGCGCCTCACTTAGGAATTTTTTGTGTTCTGTGAAATGGCTCATTCTCATACGGTATTTTTGTTGTTGTTGTTAAACGGCTGTGCATTGCTGAGAGAGCTTTTCTCTAGAAAAGGGGTTTCTCTCTAGTTGCGATGCACTGGCTTCTCATCTCGGGGGCTTCTCTGTTGTGGAGAATGGGCTCTAGGGCACACAGGCTTCAGTAGCTACGGCACGTGGGCTCAGCAGTTTCGCTCCTCAGCTCCAGAGCACAGGCTCAGTAGTTGTGGCGCCTGGGCTTAGTCGCTCTGCGGCAAGTGGGATCTTCCCAGATCAAGGATCAAACCCGTGTCTCCTGCATTTGCAGGCAGATTCTTTACCACTGAGCCACCAGGGAAGCCCCCTCACATAGGTAATTTGAAAATCAGGAACTTGAGGTTGCTCATAAAAGACTATGCTGCGCTCATTTATTCTTTACTTAATTCTCCCTGGTGTCGCTTTTTAAATTAAGACAAAATAAAATAGAAAAGCTGGAGGTATGAAAAGGAGATCAGTATTTAGGGAAAGAGCCAGGCCAATGCTACAGGAAGCTGAGGTAAGACAGTGAAACAGGAATTGCCTCTGAGTCTCGTGTTAGGAAGGCTGAAAGGAGAAGTGATAGGACTCATCTTTGCGATAAAAGAAACATATACATTTGAAGAGGCAAGCGTTTATGGCACTAAATTCTAAGAAAAATGCATTACATGGATCCTCATAAAGAAAAGAAGGGGTCATGTGACTGAGTGAGTGAGTGAGTCGCTCAGTTGTGTCCAACTCTTTACGAGCCCATGACTGTAGCCTGCCAGGCTCCTCTGTCCATGGAATTTTCTCCAGGTAAGAGTACTAGAGTGGGTTGCCATTTCCTTCTCCACGTGACTGACAGTGTCTTCAATTGTAATTTTCGGAAGACAGGAAGATGTTGTTCACAGGGCTATGTCTTTGCTGAAAGCAAGGAACTTACACATTAGCTCAGGGATATTGCTCTCTGGGTTTCCCTGGTGGTTCAGAATCCACCTGCCAATGCAGGAGATATGAGTTTGATTCCTGGGTAAGGAAGATCTCTTGGAGTAGGAAATGGCAACCCACTCCAGTACACTTGCCTGGGAAATCCCATGGAGCCTAGAGGGCTACAGGCCACGGGGTTACAAAGAGTTGGACACTCTGGCAGTGAAAAGGGAAAAAGAGGAATGAGTTTTTTTCTTTCCCTTTCCTGAGAACAAAGAAGATAAAGAGAATAGTGAGCAGGCCTGAATTTTCCTAGTTTTTACTTTAATGTAAAGTGTATAAAATTTGCATGTCTGTAAGTTTGGTTTTCTGCCCCCTAACTCTGCAGGAACTACAATTCACATTTTTTCCTTTGACTCTCTGCTAAATATATCCCCTATCTGGTGTTTACACTTACAACACCCTTCCCCTTGTAGTTACATATGAGAAAGAAGGGCACAGAGCCACCCAACTGCCAGACTCAATTACTGATGCCAGTCAGTAACTGCTCCCTTTACCAGACTGTGGAGGGTGGGGGATCCTGGTGACCAGCACCCACCGGTCACTCCTCCACGCCAGGTCATCTCTCGTCCCCTGCTGGGTCCTGAGTGCTAGAGAGGCCTGCCTGGCATACGCAGGTGCTCATTAACAGCCTTGAGGGGGTACCCGGTCCCCCATTTTCCACAAGGGGACACCGAGGCTCAGGCCTCCTGCCCCCACTTTCAGGCCAGGCTTATCTGGGAGAGACCCCATGGGGGGCAGCTCAGTTCAGTTGCTCAGTCGTGTCTGACTCTTTGCGACCCCATGGGCTGCAGCACGCCAGGCCTCCCTGTCCATCACCAACTCCCGGAGCTTGCTCAAACTCGTGTCCATTGAGTCGGTGATGCCATCCAACCATCTCATCCTCTGTCGTCCCCTTCTCCTCCCGCCTTCAATCTTTCCCAGCATCAGGGTCTTTTCCAATGAGTCAGTTCTTTGCAGCAGGTGGCCAAAGTATTGGAGTTTCAGCTTCAGCATCAGTCCTTCCCAAGAATATTCAGGACTGATCTCTTTTAGGATGGACTGGTTGGATCTCCTTGCAGTCCAAGGGACTCTCAAGAGTCTTCTCCAACTCCACAATTCAAAAGCATCAATTCTTTGGCGTTCAGCTTTCCTTATAGTCCAATTCTCACATCCATACATGACTATTGGAAAAAACCATAGCTTTGACGGATGGACCTTTGTTAGCAAAGTAATGTCTCTGCTTTTTAATATGCTGTCTAGGTTGGTCATCACACTTCTTCCAAGGAGCAAGCGTCTTTTAATTTCATGGCTGCAGTCACCATCTGCAGTGATTTTGGAGCTCCCCCCAAAATAAAGTCAACCACTGTTTCCACTATTTCCCCGTCTATTTGCCATGAAGTGATGGGACCAGATGCCATGATCTTAGTTTTCTGAATGTTGAGCTTTAAGCCAACTTTTTCACTCTCCTCTTTCACTTTCATCAAGAGGCTCTTTAGTTCTTCTTCGCTTTCTGTCATAAGGGTGGTGTCATCTGCATATCTGAGGTTATTGATATTTTTTGAGCAGTCTTGATTCCAGCTTATGCTTCATCCAGCCTGGCATTTCACATGATATACTGTGCATATGTTAAATAAGCAGGGTGACAATATACAGCCTTGACATACTCCTTTCCCAATTTGGAACCAGTCTGTTGTTTCATGTCTGGTTCTGTTGCTTCTTGACCTGTATACAGATTTCTCAAGAGGCAGGTCAGATGGTCTGGTATTTCCATCTTTTAAAGAATTTTCCACGGTTTCTTGTGATCCACATGGTCAAAGGCTTCGGCATAGTCAATAAAGCAGATATTTTTCTGGAACTCTCTTGCTTTTTTGATGATCCAATGGATGTTGGCAATTTGATCTCTGGTTCCTCTGCCTTTTCTAAATCCAGCTTGAACATCTGGAAGTTCACGGTTCACATCCTATTGAAGCCTTGCAGAATTTTGAGTATTACTTTACTAGCGTGTGAGTTGAGTGCAATTGTGTGGTAGTTTGAGCATTCTTTGGTATTGTCTTTTTTTGGGATTGGAATGAAAACTGATCTTTCCAGTCCTGTGGCCACTGCTGAGCTTTCCAAATGGGGGGCATGTCACCTGCAAATGCATGTTTTCATTAGCAACATGAAATGTTGACTAATGAATGTTTATGACTCTTTGAAACAGCACAAGAGGAAGAAGTCAAGATCTTATCACCTTTATTCTTCATCATCAACTCCTGACAGCCAGCCCTTGCTTATATGAGCCCCTAGATTTCTCATGGAGGTGGGCACACGGTTCTTGAGGCATGAACCTTTTGTGTTCCACTGTCTGCCAGCTGAGAATAAAAGCCACCTTTCTATTTCCTCCAAACTGTCTCCTTATTTTTTTATTTGGCTTCAGTGGGCAGAGAAAGCCAAGATTTTGGCCGGCAATAATACAACTGACTAAACAACAACTGTCGCTTTCTGGGCTCAAGTTTGATACGGAAATAAAACTTGAGAAGTCAGAGAGACTGGTGGATGGCACTGCCCTTAATATGTTTCTTGTTTCCTTTATTAAATTGTGGGCATGCCGTGGTAGCAGCCTGTTCATGACCTGAGTCCACAAAATGCAGACTCGAGGTGGTTGATGGGAGATCGAAAAGTTTTAGATACTAGAAGATGACAGATTTTATGACCTTTTATAAAAATAAAGGAGGGAGGCTATGCTTTCATTCAGACTGAAGGCCAACGACTCTGTCTTGAGGGCAGCCACGCCTGCACACAGAGCTAAGCTATTGCTGTTTGTTAACAATGAAGTCAGGTGAAGCATATGCCATTTTTCATTTAAGTTATTCATTGGAAGGACTGATGCTGAAGCTGAAACTCCAATACTTTGACCACCTGATGAGAAGAACTGACTCATTGGAAAAGACCCTGATGCTGGGAAAGATTGAAGGCAGGAGGAGAAGGGACTACAGAGGATGAGATGGTTGGATGGCATCACCGACTCAATGGACATGAGTTTGAGTAAACTTTGGGAGTTGGTGAAGGACAGGGAGGCCTGGTGTGCTCACCACACAACAGGCCAATGAATTCAAGAGACAAGGGGCTGAAGCAAGGAAGAGACTTAAATATGAGAGCCAGCTGACCAAGAAGATGTCAGGCTAGTACCTCAAAACAACCGTCTTAGAGGGGTCTGGATGCCAGGTTCTTTTATAGATCAGAGATGGGGGGCGGGTGAAGAAGCAAAGTAAAGTTTCCATTCATCTTGCAAACATCTCCTAGAATGGCAGGCCTCAGGCAGGAGTATGTGTTAATATCTTCCTTCCTGCCAGCTACAGGTGGACAGGGTTCTGAACAAAGGCACTTTAGTTTAACAGTCAGGCAGAGGGGCAGGATTCTCTGAGGCAGGCCTTCCGTATGATTATAATCACAGAAGCAATGAAAAGCAAGTCGAAGAAACAGTTCCAATGTGGGGTCAGAACTGACTTCTCTGCAACGCAATTACTGTGGAATTATTTATATCTTACTTAATTAGCCCAAAGAATTCTGGTGGAACTTGAATAAAGATTAACTAGTAAATGTGTAAGTATGAAAAGGAAATTAGGAACCATTTAGGGAATGAGAAAGGACAATTTAAGCAGGAAACTGGAGTACAATGCTAAGACTAGAGCTTACTTTACAGGATTGTTAAGAGGATTAAACAAAATAACTTGTGGAGGGCAATCAGTTCACTGTCCAGGACATAAATGCTCAAAAAATATTAATCTCCTAGGACTTCTCTAGTGGTCCAGTGGTTAAGACTACACACTTCCACTGCAGAGGGTGCAGGTTCGATCTCTGGTCAGGGAACTAAGATCCCACAGCCTGAAAAAAGAAAGTTAGTTTCCTTTACCCTCTTTGTCTGTAGGCAATGAATAGCCATAGAAGGTTATAGAGACGCAATGACATGGTTAGAATTACACTTGAGGAAAATCATAGGTTCATGGATAAAAGAAGCAGTTATTTGAACTTTTAAAACAGTTACATTTGAGCTTTGGAAAAACTTCAGATCTCGAGCAGTACCTCACTTAAAAGGCTGACAACAGTCTCTCATAAAAGCTTTGAACCCAAGAAAATAATTTGCTTTCAACCTTTGTAGTTGTGGCTGTTAAGACAAATTTTTTTCTGAGCCAATCTCGTATTTTCAGATTTACTTAGGAAGCCTTCTTAGGATTCCTGGTAAACTCCTTGGGGGCAGAAATAGTCATTTACTTTTGTCCTGATTCTCACAGAACCTAATAGAACTGGACAAGAAGCCAGGCTTGGGTAAACATGTGCTGAATTGATATTGAATCTTTTTCCTTAATGAGCTGGGAGAATATGTAAGCATCGTGATGTGTGGAACATGATCTGCTTAAAGCAGAAAAACTCCCCTGTTAAGAAAAATGCCATCTCCTCTAAAGGAATGTGAATGGTAGTGGTTATGGGACAGGTCTGGGCCCTTTGCTGCAGTGCTGCAAACGTGTGCAGCTGAGCACACCTGTCCTCGAGCTACAAAGTGCAAAGAAATGATATGGGACTAAATAGCATGCATGAGAAGCTGGGGCAAATCCCGGACCAAAAGATGCAAAAAGACAAAACCCAACTGCCATTTCTGAAGAGCCGGGAGCAAAACCTGGACACTGGGAGCAAAGGGAGGGTACTGTGCATGCCCCCTGCACTCAGCACCACCAAGGGGGGAAGCACCCAAGCCACCCTTGCAGCCTGGCCTGTGGACATACCCGGCGCTGTTGTTCAGTCACTAAGTCATGTAGGACTCTTTGCCAGCCTGTAGCCCGTCAGGCTCCCCTGTCCTTGGGATTTCCCAGGCAAGAATACTGAACTGGGTTGCCATTTCCTTCTCCAGAGGATCTTCCTGGACCAGGGAGTGAACTCTTGGCTCCCGTATTTGCAGGCAGATTCTTTACCACTGAGCCACCAGGGAAGCCCAGACGTACCCCTACCCTCACCCCATTTAAGGAATAAGCTTGCGCCCTGCTCTGGGAACAAGCAAAGGAACCTGTTACTCGCTTTGGCTCCCCCAAATTCCACTGCATCAGGGGCTCCAATCAAGTCTTGCCTGAATTCCTTGTCTGGCCTCTGGTCAATTTCAGTTGATTGGGGAAGGCCAAGAACCCTGATCAGTATCAGTTATTCCCCCAAGGAGTCTTTTTGGAAGACTTGCATTTACTCCAGTGAAATTACCATTGCTCAAAATATTTTTGGATCTTCTTTCCTTTTGCGGAGGGAATGAAGAGGATGGAATCTGGAACTCTGGGCTCACTGGGGTTTGAATCCACCTCCTCTACCAAGTAGCTGGATGTGGCCTTCAGTGGATCAATCTGCTTTCTCATCTATAAAATGGGGATGTCAATATTACCTACCTTACAAACATACAAAACATTTAAAAATGTATTTAATAGTAGAAACTGTTGACTCTCGGACAGATATAAAATGAACACATGCCAATGATTCTATTTAATGAGAGAACCAGGAAAATGTTAAAACCAGTTCAAATAAGGATTTGGCTTTTATTCTCTACAGAACAAAATTCAATTGCATTGCCATGGATAGGAATCACTTGCATAGCAATTGTTAGGAAATATTCACATTACTATCGGTTTTCTATGAATTAACTTCTACCTCTACAGAGTTGTAAAATAGCCTATTCAAAAACACGGACGCACCCTACAAGGATCAAGCCATCCCACTGAAAGGATATCCAGTAATCTCTTTTGTTCACTCCAAAAAACTTAACTTTTTCCTTGCATAGGTTGTTGTAAAGATTTACAGCGTTATCTACCTAAGGCATATGAGAGTCTGGCTCACAATAAATAAGTGATAAACATTGGATATTACTATCATTATTGCCTTCGTGTCTATACTGCATTACTTTGAAAATCTTGGTAGCTGTTTTTCTGCTGTGGAAGGGAGATTCGATTTTTATTTTTAAGGGCAAAGTTATTTTAGGTCAAGTCTGTTAAATATTAATTAAAGAACAACAATTTTGTTTTTGAAGGAACTGAAGTTTTTTATTTTTTTGACAAGACGAGTGTACTCTCAGGTCTAGTTGACTAGGCACATTAAAAAATCAGTTCTCAGAGGACTCTGTGAGATGGCAGAGCAGGAAGCACCAGGAAGCTGTCTTTCCACCCAGACAGCAATTGCAACAGCAGAAATGCTCAAGGGAGTTCTCTGGGGTGAAATGGAAGGACACCAGACAGTAATTTACAGTCCCATGAAGACATATAGATCTCAATAAAGGCAAACACATGGGCAATTATAAGAGCTAGTATCATTGTAACAATGGTTTCTAACTGTACTTTCTGTTTTCTACATGATTTAAGAGACTATACATTTTTAAGGGAAAAATCACATCAATTACAAGTGTAAAACTAATACTACTGTAACTTTAGTTTGTAACTCTAAATCTAGACTAACACATTTAAATGAATTTTTAATTTATGGTTTTTGGCATACAGTGCATAAAGATGCAATTTTATGATATCAACCACTGGAAGGGGGGGTTGCAAAACTGTAGGAAAGCCGTGTTTTTGTTTGTTTTTTTGTTATGGCTTTACTGCAGGTTGTGGGGATCTTAGTTCCCCAACCAGTCATGGAACCAGGGCCCCCAGCATTGGAAACACAGTCCTAACCACTGGACCACCAGGGAAGTTCCAAGGAGCAGTTTTATAAAAAACTTATTGAAGTTAAACTGATATAAATTCAAACAAAAGTGTTAAAACTTTATCATGTTATCCTCATGCTAACTGCAAAGAAAATGGCTAGAATACACACAAAAGAAAATGAAAAAGGAATTTAAACACTCCACAACAAAAAATCAACAAAAAAGAAAAGAAGACAGGAATGTAGGAAATGAGGGGGAAAATGGCTATAGGGCATATAGAAAACAAAGAACACAATGACCAAAGTCTGTCTCTTATCTGTAATTAACTTAAATGTAAATGAATTAAACATTCTAATCAAAAGACATAGATTAGCAGAATGGATAAAAACACATGATCCAAGTATATGCTGTCTACAAGAGACTCATTTGAGATGCAAAACACAAGAGGGTAAAAGGGGAAAGATGGAAAAAGACATTCCACGTAAATAGTAACCAAAAGAGATCAGGGGTGACTATACCAACATCAGACAAAACAGACTTTAGATCAAAAAAGTTTACAAAACAAAGGACATTATATATTAGTAAAAGAAGGTATAACAATTATAAGCAATAAGATATAGCAATTATAAACATTTACTGCCCTAATGAAGGGCTTCCCACGTGGCGCGAGTGGTAAAGAACACACCTGCCAATGCAGGAGACATGAGACATAGGTTTGATCCGTGGGTTGGGAAGATGCCCTGGAGAAGGGAATGGCAACCCACTCTAGTATTCGGGGCTTCCCTGGTGGCTCAGCTGGTAAAGAATCAGCCTGCAATGCGGAAGATCTGGGTTCGATCCCTGGGTTGGAAAGATGCCCTGGAGAAGGGAACAGCTACCCACTCCAGTACTCTGGCCTGGAGAATTCCATGGACAGAGGAGCCTGGCAGGCTACAGTCCATAGGGCTGCAGGGTCAGACACAACTGACGCAACTTAGCACACATGCACACTCGTGTCTTTTAGCTATTTTTTGTCTATTTCTCTCTTCAACTCTGTCAATTTTTGCTTTATACATTTTGATGGTACGTCATTAGGATGGTGCACGCATGCTAAGTAGCAAGCTCAGTGGTAAAGACACCAGTGTGCTGGGCTGTGCTTAGTCACTCAGTTGGGTCCAACTATTTGCGACCCCATGGACCGTAGCCGGGACAGGCTCCTCTGTCCATGGGGATTCTCCAGGCAAGAATACTGGAGTGGGTTGCCATGTCTTTCTCCAGGGGATCTTCCCAGCCCAGGGACTGAACCCAAGTCTCCCACATTGCAGGCAGATTCAACTTTATAACTTAAGGAACTAGAAAAAAGAGAACAAACTAAACCCAAAGTCAGCAGAAAGAAGGAAATGATTAGGTCTAGAGCAGAGAAAAATGAAATAGAGAATAGAAAAACGATAGAGAAAAATCAAGGAACCCAAAAATCAGTTCTTCAGAAAGAGTAAAAAATTGACAAGCCTGCACCTTGATGGACTAAGAAGAAAAGAGCAAGGACTCAAATTACTAAAATCAGAAATGAAAGTGGGGACATGACTACAGATGCTACAGAAATAAAAAGAATTTTAAGAGTTCTATGAATAATTGTGTGCCTAAAATCTGATGATCTAGATGAAAGGAACAAATTCCTAGAAACACAAACCACAAGACTAAATCACAGAGAAGCAGAAAATATGAATAGATTTTATACCAACTGAGGGGATTGAATCAAGCATCTCCCAACCAAATAAAGCCACAGACTTGATTGTTTCAGTGTAAATTCTACCAAACAGATAAAGAACTAATGCCAATCCTTCTGAAACTTTTCCAAAAAACTGAAGAGAGCACTTCTTAACTCATTCTATGAGGCCAGCATAGCCCTACGCCGAAGCCAGACAAAGACACTACAAGAGAACCATAGCACAGAGATCTATACTCAATATCCTGGGATAAACCATAACGGAAAAGAATATAAAAAAGAATGTATGTATGTGCACAACTGAGTCACAGCAGAAATTAACACACACTGTAAATGAACTATACTTTAATAATAAAAGAAAAAAGGAAACAACAGACCAATATCCCTTATGAACATCGATGCAAAAATTCTCAAAAAAATACTAGCAAACTGAACTCAACAGCATATTAAAAGGATTAAACACCACAATTAAGTGAGATTTATTCTTAGAATGCAAGGATGGCTCAACACATGAAAACTACCAATGTAATAACTTTACAGTTATTATAATAGAAGTGAAGGAAAAAACATCTTATCAACTGATGCAGAAAAAGCATTTGGCAGAAATCAACACTCTTTCATAGTAAAACCACTCAACAAAATGAGGAGAGAAGGAAACTAGTCCCATATAATAAAAGCCATACGTAAAAACCCACACCAAACACCACATTCAACAGTGAAAGACTGAAAGCTTTTCATCGAAGATCACAATGCCCGGCTTCACTTCTCCAACATAGTACTGGAAGTTCTAGCCAGGGCCTTTAGGCAAGGAATCCAAACTGGAAAGGATGAAGTAAAATTAGGCTTCCCTGGGGGCTCAGTCAGTAAAGAATCTGCCGGCAATGCAGCAGACCCAGGTTCAATCCCTGGGTCAGGAAGATCCCCTGGAGAAGGGAATGGCAACCCACCCCAGTATTCTTGCCTGGAGAATCCCATGGACAGAGCAGACCAGTGGGCTACAGTTCATGCAGTTGTAAGAGTTGGACATGACTTAGCGACTAAACCACCACCGCTACCACCAAATAAAATTATGTTTGCAGATGGTATGACCTCGTATACAGAAAACTCTAGAGACTCCACAAAAAGGTTGTTAGAACTAAAACATGAATTCAGCAAAGTAGCAAGACAGAAAGCCAACACACAAAATCCAATTGCATTTCTATACATGAACAGTCTGAAAAGGAAATTACAAAAACAGTTCCATTTATAATAGCATCAAAAAGACTAAAATATCTAGGAATTAACTGAGATGGTAAAAGACTTGTACAATGAAAATGGCAAGACACTGCTGAAAGAAAGAAGACATAAATCAATGAAAACACATTGCATGTTCATGGGCCAGAAGAGATAATATTGCTAAAATGTTGATACTACCCAAGACATCTACAGATTCAAAGCAATCTCTATAAAAATCTGTTTTTTTGTAGAAAGAGGAAAAAACCCATCCTAAAATCTCTCCTTTTAAGATTCATATGGAATCTCAAAGAGCCCACATAACCAAAGGATCTTGAGAAAGAGGAACAAAATTTAAAGGATTGTGCATAAAAGATACTATCCACAGAGTAAAAAGGCAACCCACAGAATGAGAGAAAGCATTGGTAAATCATATATATGATAAGGGATTAACATCCAGAACATATACTGAACTCCTAAAACTCAACATCAATGAAAACAACCCAATTAAAAAAGCCACAAAGCACTTGACATTTCTCCAAAGAAGATATAGGAAGAGCCAATAGGCACATAGAAGATGCTGAATCACTAGAGAAATGCAAATCAAAATTACAGTGATATAACTTCATATTCATTAGGATGGTTACTATTAAAAAAAAATAGAAAACAAGCATAGGCAAGGATGCAGGGAAACGAGACCTTGCAAAACGGTAGAGCTGCTGTGGAAGAGTGTGGTGGCTCCTCAAAAAATTAAAAATAGAATTACATTATGACCCAGGAATTCTGCTTCTGATATTGATATTTGCACATCTGTGCTCTCAGCAGCATTACTCACAACAGCTGAAATGTGGAAGCAACCCAAGGGTCCACTGACAGATATATGGTCTACCCATACGAGGGAATATTATTCAGCCTTAAAAAAGGAATTTCCAACACGTGCCACAAACTGGATGAACCTTGGGGAAATTATGCTAAGGGAAATAAGCCAAGACAAAAAGACAAACTTGTCGCAAAAAGACAAACTATTTGCTTCCACTTAACATGGTAATTCAGTTCAGTTCAGCTCAGTCGCTCAGTTGTGTCCAACTCTTTGCGACCCCATGAATTGCAGCACGTCAGGCCTCCCTGTCCATCACCAACTCCCGGAGTTCACTCAAACTCACGCCCATTGAGTCAGTGATGCCATCCAGCCATCTCATCCTCTGTTGTCACATGGTAATTAGAGTAGTCAAAACCAAAAAAACAAGGCAGCAGGGTGGTTTCCAAGGACTGGGGGCGAAGAGTTACTATTTAATGGGTATAGAGTTTCAGTTTTACAAGATGAAAAGTCACAGGCATGGACAGTGGTGATAGATACCAACAAGGTGAATATATTTAATATCCCTGAACTGTGCACTTAAAAATGGTTAAGATGGCAACTATGTTATATGTATTTTATCGTAATACAAAAAAATTTTTTTTTCAACAATTCCAAATGTTTGTTTAGCCTCCCATTATAAATCACTTAATATTACATGAAGTATTTTTTAATTGAAATAGTTGACTTACAATAGTGTTAGTTTCAGGTGTACAAGCACTGCAATTCAGTTATATATGTGTGTGTTTGTATATATTTATACATTAGATATGCATACATTCTTCAGATTCTCTTTCCTAATAGGCTATTATAAAATATTGAGTATAGTTCCCTGTGCGACATAGTCAGTCCTTGTTGGTTATCTATTTTATATACAGTAATAAGCATATGTTAATACCAACCTCCTAGTTTATCACTCCCCCACCCCCTTTGGTAGCCTGTGTTTTCTATGCCTGTGGGTCTATTTCTGTTTTGGAAATAAGTTTTTTTTTTTTGATCTCACATGTAAATGATACCATAGGAGATCTTTCTGAAGTGCTGGTGAATAACACGCTTGTTCAACAGTCCCCTGAGAGCTTCACGGTCAACTCGTGTCCCTCGCAGAGGCAGCAGGGGTGTGCACGGTGGCGCGGAAGCCTGTGGTTGGGCAGAGTGAACACAGCTGGGGTCTTGCTGCAAGGTCACAGCTGATACATGCTTTTGCTGCAGGTGGAAAACTCAAGACAGGGACCTGCAAGCACTTATCAGGGGCCTCGCTGGCGACAAGCTTGTAATAGTGTGACGCCATTACCTGAATCGGTGTCCCGTCACGCTTCCAGTGACGCACTTTTACCTATAAAGCAAAATGCTCCCCACACGTTGAAAACCTTAGAGACAATGTCACACTAAATCACACCCATTCCCTATACTTGGTTTTGAAATTCAACTTCCCCTTTATTTTGAAATGACTTATCTAAACCAGTCTTCCTTTGAAGAGGTGACCTAGGAAGTGAAGCAACACACGCTGTGCCCCTCCCGTGTGCCTGGCACTGCGGGAAGGAGTGGGCGACATGACACAGCTCCGTCCTCTCCTCTCCAGAGCAGCGGAAGCGGTGGGACGGGAGCACGCAGACGACCCCGAGGAAGGAGACCTGGGTGCAGACTCACTGCCAGGTGCTCACCCTCTTTTCCGTCTGTTCCCTGGAGGCTCAGATGGTAAAGAATCTGCCTGCAATGCGGGAGGCGTGGTTCGAGCCTTGGATCGGGCAGAGCCCCTGGAGCAGGGCATGGCAACCCGCTCAGATATTCTTGCCTGGAGAATCCCCACAGACAGAGGAGCCTGACCGGCTACAGTCCACAGGGTTGCAGAGAGTCAGACACGACTGAGCGACTAAGCCCAGCACAGCGCCGTGCCAGCAGCCCTGCCTGCTTCTCAGGGTGCTGGAGGACAGGGGGTCCTTGCTCACAAAGCAGGAAGTGATCTGGGCCCAGACCGCCTCTCAGACCTCACGTGCAGCCTTTCCACTGTGCCACTGCCTTCCAGCCTCACTGACTGCGGCAGAATTCATTTCTGCCACAGGGCCTTTGCACCAGCTGCTTTTTCTTTGCCTGGAAAGCCCTTTCCTCTGAGCTCTGTGTCTCTGGCCTCTTCTTGTTATTCAAACCTCAGCCTAACTGGGTGAGATTAGCTGAAATTAGTGAGAGCCCCTCAGAACACCCCATCTAAGCATGCTGGTGAGCCCCGATTCTGATTCTCCACGAGGCGCTGTTCCCACCTGAGCAGAGTCAGTGACCCTCTCGTTCTGGGTGGAACCCCAGTGCACTGGACTGTACCCAGCACACTCTGCTCACTGAACGTTTGTTCAGTGAATGTCTGAGAAGGGTGAGAATGTTCTGGAGAAAATAAAGTACTGCATGAGATATAAAATGCTTTACTAACGAATAAAAAACACTCTTTCCTGCTTTCACTGAACGTCTTCTCTTGGAAATGGCAGCAACATCGCACTGGTTACTGTACGAGGCTATATCATGTAGATGGAAACCTCCCTTCTTGGGGAGCAAGAAAGGCTGGAACCCAGTTCCTCTGCATCACATTTCAAGGGAAGACGATTCATCTGCTGTCTGTACATCCCTCCCTGGGTGACACTGCCCATTCGCTGAGTTTTGTTCCTTCCATTTCCCTGGAGAAAGTGAACGCTGGTCACAGGAGCGCTGCTGCTGCTGCTCTGACCCAGTCCAGGCCGGCAGGTGGCCCGTAGGCTGGCCTGCGGTTCGGATGCACCTCGTCAGGCCACACGCTGGGAACTGCCTACAGCTCCTTGTGCCACAAAACCCAGATCTAATAACAGTTTATTGGTTGGGTTGTGAGGCTCAGCTAAGCGTGACACAGGTTAGCTCTAAGTCCAAGAGGAGAGGTTCCAGAAGGTGAGTTTACACGAATCAGCGACTTCCACAAAGGGCGGCCCGGCGGTTGAAGCTATTTACATTCTTCCTGCCAGGAGGGTCAGGCCCACGGGTCCCCTCATCACAGACAGTCATGGCTTTCTGTGAACTGCCCCGGCCTCACTTTCCTCAGTTCAAACATCACCACCAAGGGGGTTTCAGTGACTCCGGCAGCAAGATGAGCACAGCGGCAGCATCATCTGCTGATTCTGGCTGGAGTGGCAGAGCTGGGGACAAGTAAGGGGGCTGCTCTGAGCAGATCTCCATGGCTCAGGGACCCACGGCACCGCCGAGATCGCTGCTGTCCTTGGCACGGGGTGGCATGCAGGGTTTCCAAAAATGTGTCTTCTAAGGTCCCATGGCCTCATTTCTCGGTTAGTTATTTTTGGTTTTAAATTAGCTGTATGGCCCCAGAAGCGACCAGGGGTGCGACGGTTCTGTATCGGATCAGGTGCTGTGAGCCCTCCTCCAGGTCGATCACGTAGTCCCTGGAAAAGGAAGGGAACTCTGTACCCGCCCAGCTCAGTGGCAGCCCTGGTGGGACTGTTTCCCACCGTCCGCAGCGCAGGCGTCACTCACCTCTGCTCGTCTGTTTCTGGTTCCACCAGGATGTTTTCTTGTCGCTCTTTCACTCTTAGAAACACGTATGCGTCTAGGTCTGGTTTGGGAACTGCCAGGAGAACGGTAATGTCATCAGCAAATGCTCAGCTAATAGAGCAAGAGGGAAGAGCTGCTGAGATTAACTGCCTCAATCACGAAGGGACCCTTTATAGAAAGCATGGTGGGGGGGTGGTTGTTGCAGGGATTTGAGGAGAGATCTGGGCTCCTTCTAGAATCAACCTACTTCCTGCAAGGTCTCACTCAGCACCCACTCGCTGGAGAGAGGTCTTGAGATGAGTGGAAGCCTGGGAGGAAGGAGCAAGGATCACTGGAGAGAAACACAACCGAGTCTCAGGAGGACAGAGCGGGTGAACGGAGCCAGAAAGTAGATCCGTGGAGAGGGCGGGAGGCCGGGACGTCAGGGAGATGGGGTCACACGGTGATGGCCTGGGATGTCAGGCTGAGGAACCCAGGCCACCGCTGGAAGCTCCCCTCCATGTCCCTCCTTCATCACAGGTTAGGCTGCCCCTCCTCCTCCACCAGCCACACCTCGTCAGGAAGAGCCCAGAGCCGGCTGCTCCTCCAGCCCTGCACTGCCAGCGGAGAACCCACGACCCAGTGGGGTCCAGAGAACCTGCTGGACCACTTAGCATTCAGGGCCCAGCTCAAGTGTGGGAGTGTGGGGCTGCCCGTGGTTCCCCATCCACTGAGAGGGCTGAGGGTAACTGGCTGCAAAAGTCAGGCGCGGGTCCCCTGGGCTGCTCCTGGGTTCTGGACCTCCAGAGACCCCAACTTCAGCAGAGTCAGCTGGGCCCACTGGGCAGCTGCTGATTCGAGGAAACCTTCAAAGGATATTAGGTTACGACAACCTTCCCCGACCCTGNCCACCCAGAAAACAGAGACCCTGGCTGCTTCCATGCCCAGAAGAGCCCAGCACAGCGTGGACGCCCAGGAGGTAACTGAATATGCCACGAGGCTGAGTATGTATTTGGAGGATTTCCTCCAAACCAGAAGAACACAAAAGTGATGCTCAAATGGCTGCAACCAGCTACCCTGGCACCTGCTTTTAATGATTCTTGGTTTTTAACCCAGAACCCTTCCTCTCTCTTTTCTGCTCATCTGTCTACATATTTATTTTCCTTCATTTGAGGGAAGAGAGTGAAGCAAATGTTCTGCTCACCTGTCCTCAAGAGATCCACCTTCTGTAGATTGGGAGGCATGTGCTTTAAGGCCGTGTCCTTCAGATAGGTCTCTGTGTTAGCCAGGAACCTGAAACACACACACCCAACGCCTGGCGGAGCCGCCGGGGCCATCACACCCACAACAGGGGCCCTGCCACTGGCCTCAGGGACACAACCACGCAACCCACACTCCCAAGCCCGGGGGGACAAAGGCGGGTCCACGCCTGCTCACTCTTTGGCAAAGACAAACTCCTCCGGAGAAAGGATGGAAGGCTCCTCCTCTTGGCGGGTCTTCTCCTTTTCAAGGATGTGAGGGAAAAACTTCTCTATCTGCAGGGACAGGAAACACCTGTCAACGCTTCATGCCATCAGTCAGCTTGATAAAGTGGGTCATCAAAGGTCTTGTCTGATTCCAGCGGCACCACAGACAAGTCTCCTGAAACGGGCAGAGGTTAATCTAGAAAGTGACTTTAAAAATGGTGAGTCTTGGGCTTCTCCGGTGGTTCAGTGGTAAAGAATCTGCCTGCCAAAACGCAGGAGACACAGGTTCGATCCCTGGTCCAGGAAGATCCCACAGGCCGCGGGGCAGCTAAGCCCGGGTGCCACAACTGCTGAGCTTGTGGCGCTAGAGCCTGGGAGCCGCAAGTACTGAGCCCACGGGCTACGGAAACTCCCGAGTCTTCGAGCCCGTGCTCTGCGACAACAGAAGCCACTGCAGTGAGGAGCCCTCGAGCTGCAACTGGAGAGCAGCCCCCAGGCTCCACAGCTAGAGCACAGCCTGCACAGCCGTGAAGAACCAGCAGAGTCAGAAATAAGTAACCAAACACGGCAAGGCTGGGGCCTTCCCTGGTGGCCCACCGGTGAAGACTCCTGCTTCCACTGCAAGGGGCGCAGGTTCGATCCCTGGTCGGGGAACTAGGATCCCGCATACCACGTGCGGCCAAAAAAGAGGGAAAAAAAAATGGTGGGTCTTCATGGTTGAGCCTCTTGCTAATCACAAGACCTACCTGCTACACTTCAAGAAGGCAGCTTTCAGAGAGTTTGGAGGGAAGACCAGGGCTGGAAAAAGGAAGACAGTTGAAAAAGGGTGGAAGGGTTTCAGGAAGGAAACTCTGGAGAGACAAGTGGAAATGGAGTTTAACAGGCAGGATGGGGCTGTCAGCCAGCATTTCTGTGTAGCTGTACAGGTGTCCTTCAGCGAGATGAAGCAGACACAGGGGCGGGACAGACAGACACAGAACATACGAGCTGCAGAGGAGTGACGCTTGAATCAAAGAATATAACTGGCAAGGATAAAGTCCACAAACGGGTGAGGCTTGGAAAAACGCTAAGGACTACCGGAAAACAGGACAACAACAAACCCAAAAGCTAGAGAGGTGTGTGGTTGGGAACCAGGAAGGGCAGCCTCCTGTTTGGAGTCAAGGCTGCCAAGATCACCTCGGCCAGGGAAACGCCTTGCAAGCAGAAGTGAGGAGGAGCTCAAGGCCGAGAGGAGGCAGCGTTTATCCTTAAAGGGGTGAGGTCTTCCAGCTCAGAACCACTGTCTTGCAGGAGGAGCTAAATTCACACATGCACGGGGCCTGAGTGCGTCTCCCGTCTTGACGTGGACTGCCACTGCTGCTGCACCAGAACGCTTGCCATCTCAGAATCTCAGAGTCCCTGAGCTCAGAAGGGGTGGGAAAGATAAGAGGCAGGCACGTCTCCTGATTTTCAAATATACAAAGGAGGAGGGGGATCGTCAACATATATCAGGGTCCTTCACGTTGTACGTGTTGTCGTATTTGAACACACACTGGAAAAGATGGTTTGTGAACTCAAAGGAAAGTGACTGGTGACTATGAAGAGGATTCACCCAACCACACACACAGAAAACTGCGCGGCCTGGTAGCTGAAGGTAGGGAGAGGCAAGCTGTGTGTCTCAATTTGTTCCAAACATGCGGCATTGTCTCTGAAGCCTTTGTGGACAAGCTGGAGCAGGGGCGGGGAGACCGGTGACAGTATAGACTAGAGACTCATAAACGACTGAACACCAGTTTAGTGACGGATGCTGACTCTCAGGGAAGGCCCAGGGGACAGGCCAACTGTGGCCCAGTCCTATTAACGAGCCAGGTAAGACCTCTGATGACACACTCATCAAACTTGCTGAGATAACGAATAAACTAGGTGATGAGATCGAGATCCAGAGACCAGCGAACTGCCCAACTTAATAAGGAGAAGCTTAAGAGGGACAAGTTTTGAGCCGTACATGGAAGGATCAATAATCAAGCCATGCAAATATAGGACAGTGACAGGAAGGGGTAATAATCATGACAGCTGAAAAATTACTTAAGAGGCTGGCACTCATGGTGAGTGCAGAATGAACCCAGGTTGTCACCATCAGAGACGCCACGAGACCCTGGGTGACATTACTCCCAGTCTGATGTCCAGGAGAAGGGAAGTGACCATCCTGCTTTTCACACAAGCGACCAAATGACAAGAGGAAGTCCATGTTGTGTTACAGGAGGGATAATTTAAGGAGGATACTGACACATGTTTTAGGGAAGAGACCAGGAGAGTTAAGGGAAATAAATGGCTGAAATGTTGAACTGAGAGGACTCCCATGAGCCTTTGTGAGCGGTCCTGAGAATCGGAAGTGACCGCACATGGAAGATGGTACATCAGGGATCATGGTGATCCCTGAACAACACGGGGGTTGGGGGAACCACACCTTCGACCCCAACTCCTTGAATAACTTTACAGTCGGTGCTCCGTATCCAAGGCTCTGCACCAGCAGACACGTCAACTATGGATCACGTTATAGCACATATTTACAGAAAAAGATCCGTGTATTGGTGGACTGGTGCAGTTCACACCTGTGCTGGTCAAGAATTAGCCGTATTTGCTTTGTCGTAACTTAAGAGGACAAGTGGAACCAAATGAGAACAATCTTCAAGGAGCTAAGAACCTCCCAGGGTTAAAACAGACATCATACAAAACACTGAGTAAGCACGTTTTGCAGTTCTGTTTTTGAAAGTCAGATACAGCTGAATGTCATTATCACGGTCCACGTGACACTGCCTGAACGACAGGCAACACAGTTCTCAGAACTAGGTCCCCTCTGGCCAGTAGTCTTTGTTCAGCCGCTGCCAACACCTCCACCCTCAGCACTGCCCCGAGGTCACTCCAGGCGTCGCCATTCTCGCAGCAGGCAGACTGAAAGTGTCCCCGGAGGAGGCCGACGGCCACCCACGTCTGGCGTCCACCCCTCCAGGACAATCTGTCGCCCTCTTGACTCTGGCTCCCCTGACGCGGGGTCTGGGCAGCGCTTCCAGGCCCGGGACCCTCCCAGCCCCCGCCCAGGACCCTCAGCCCCCACAACAGGCCCCCCGACCTTCATGAGCCGACAACGCAGGTAGCTGCTCAGGACGAAGCGGATCCGCTCCATCTCCATCTGATGGATGCTGACCTTCAGGTCCCCCTTCCTGGCCCTCTTGAGATTTTCTTCCTGTTCAGAGAGAAAAAGCAGTTTGTGAAAAAAAAAAGAGAGAGAGTCAAAGACTAAGAACGTTTTTTTGTTCAACCTGCCCGTGGCTCACAAGGGCCGTCACCATTGGCAACACCGAGGACTTGGAGGCTACACTTAGGTCAGAGGAGGACAAAATACTCCCTGTGTGGGAGCTCTCATCTTCTTCTCATCTCTTAATTATACAAACAATACGTGACCACAAGCTCATGACATAGTGCAAGCACTACTCATTAACTTTAGAAAAAGACCATTTCAATAGAATCTGAATTTGGTCAGTCAGAAGGTCCCAGAAGAACTCCAACCCGAAGAACTCCAATCCAAGTGTAAACTAGATAATACATCAGATAAGAAATGTCTAAAGGGTCTTAAAAGCAGTGGGAAAACACCAGTTCAGAAACTGTAAAATACCAACGTTTCAAAACTAGCCTGAGGCTGCGAGTGGCTGAAGCTGGCTCATCTAAGCCAAGGACCACACACTCGGAGGGCTCCCCTGGTGTCTCAGTGGAAAAGAATCTGCCTGGCAATGCGGGAGGCGTGGGTCTGACCCCTGGGTTGGGAAGATGCCCTGGAGAAGGAAATGGCAACCCACTCCCATGGACTGAGGAGCCTGGTGGACTACAGTCCACGGGGTCACAAGAGAGTCGGATTCGACTTTGCGGTTAAACACAACACACTTAGAGGCTACAGGGCCAGGCTGGTAAGGAGCAGAGAGAGGAGGGCACCCAGGGCCAGCGGCCGGGGGGGCACGCTGGGAGGGGTGGCCCCTGCCCTGTGCTTGTCAGCTGTTCTCATGCACAAATGCGGGAAGGCTGAGAACAGGTTTTCAGAAGCTGACATCCCTGGGGTATCATGGGAAGCTGATGTCCAGATGTTTCCAGGAGCTCCTAGGCTTTGTAAACACAGATAAGGAATTTAACATTAAAAAAAACTAAAAAACAAAAAACCCAAACTAGGCTGGGCCCAACAAAACAGATTCACTGTCAGACTTTCACTGCACTCAAACACCTCCTAAGGGTCTCTCTTTTGGACCCTGAGGCAGGCACCGCTTACCATGTGCTCCAGCTGCTCCATGACACATTCTACGATTTCAGACTTGTTTTCCAGCAGCTCAGGGGCAAACTTTTCATTCATCCAAGCCTAAGAGACAAAGCCAAAACAGAGCATTACTCACCATGGAGCAAAATAACCCTGTGAGTCAGCACATACCCCTAAATCACAGCGACCTCAGCAAAGAAAACGACAGGTTGGAAATACTGGGAATGCTTTGAAGACAAGTTATGTTTAATGATGGCTTCTTTATTTCCTTTAGTGGGAAGGCTGTGTCCTTAGCACACCTACAGCTGAGAATAACCCCTCGTGGTGTCCACAGGTCTATACCTGATATTGCCCACCAGGGGGCACTAGCACCCTTCCATTCTGAAAGAGGAAGTTAAGCTCTATAAACCTCCCATCTCTTCCTTCCTGAAGCTTGGTGCACTTTACAAATACTTTTTCAATTATCACTACAATATCTGAGAGGAAACAGACTCAGTTATCCTTATCTCGTTGACAAGAAAAATACAAATTATGTTATTTGCTAACTGCATAAGAGTACAAAGGATCACAGACGAAAATGGAAACTCATCTGTTATACAGTTGTGGAAGAAGAGGTTAAATCCCTAATTTATGACTCGGGCCCAGATGCTTGGTACATTTCAGAAATCACCAAGGCTAAGGGAACTGAAATATCCACAGGGGACTCAGGAACCTGTATTTATCTTTCAATCACAAAAAATTTAGTTTTAGCAGAGCTCAGAATTACAGGCCAGGCAAGCTCCATTTATTCATTTTGACGCCCTCCAGCCTCCGTTTCTCCAGTTATCACCATCCAGAAGCATTATTAAATACTGGGTGTTGCTACTACAGCAAAATTTTTTCTCTTTTCTTTTTTTTTCAGGTGTTTGGCTTCTGGAATAGTTTGCAGATATATAAAACTAACCAGAAAGAGGGTCTGTATTTTCAAGTAGCATAATGAATGAGAAAAGAGCAAACTGTCAGTCAGGACTTAGAGCAGGAGTTTTTCTTTTAACTGACTTTAATATATACTGAATGGGTAAAAAAAATATTTATGAAATACATAACATAAAAAACAGTGATAAACAGCTGAGTGCACATAACATTACTAAAGAATACCACCTTTTTATAAGTCCCCTTGCCTCTCTCATTAACCTGAATTTAGGGTTTCATTTTCTGTCATTTCACTACATCTGTTTGTATCTCTACATGGTGCTTAACAACCTTCCCAGGACAGATCATTCCAAGAAAAGGCAACGTTTGCATGGTACACTGTGTAAAATGGAGGCGATCTGGGGAGATTTCTCATGTACAGTATGAAATCACGGTAATAAAAATACATAACGTTAGGGGAAGTTTATACTAGTACAAAATGTCCAAATAAAATCTTGTCAAAATTTTTAGTGAGAATCTTGTTTAAGCTCAGACCGTGAAAATCCAGTTCTGTTTGAAATGACTCACTTTGAAAAAATTTTAACAATCTGTTTGTCACTGTTACTGGGAGGAAATGTGCCCGCCTCCACTGCTCAGTTTATATGTTAAAGTCCTAACTCCCAGCGCCTCAGAAGGTCTTTGGAGAAGAGGTCTGTAAAGAGGTTAGGTTAAGATGACTCAACGGGACACGACTCCGAGCAAACCCTGGGAGATGAAGGAGACAGACAGGATCCGGAGAAGAATCCCGCAAGACTGAAGCTGCGGAAGGACAAGTGCGCAGGCTAAAAGGCGGTCGTTAGGGGGCGCCCTCATGCAGCGTGGCCGGCGTCCTTGCAGAAGAGCCGGAGGCGGACTCCGCGCGACGCGAGGGTCGGTGCGCGGTCGCCCTCCGTTCCTCGTGGACGTTCACTCTGTGTGAAACTATCTCCGGGGAGGAAAGAGCACGCGAGGACACGGGGCAGCCGTCCCCAAGGCCAGCAGCGGGGCGCAGGGGAGACAGCGCGCCAGCCCCGCGCTCCTCGTAGACAGGGCAGCCCCGGAAGGGCAGGACGCGCCGCGCCCGCGGGACTTGTTCGGCAGCCTTGGCAGACTCACACGACCGTGAGGACGGGGACCGCGCTTTAGGGGATAAGCTTGAAATCCTTTTTCCACAAGCATTCGGGAGTGTCCTACAGGCTCCCGGAGCCGTGCCCACCAGTGGCCGGGCCACCCCGAGGCCACCCCTCCCAGCGGCCGCCCACAGGCGTCACCGCAGGAGAGCCTCGGCCCGGGGCAATTCGGGCTCAGCCCCTGCCGAGGCCGTCGGATCCGCCGTCCTTGGGCGGCCTTCCGGGCCCTCGTGGAGCCTCGGCCTGTGCGGCCATCATGCTGGGCAGCTCCGCCTGGACAGCAGCCTGGCAGGGGTCTGAGCTGTCCAGTTTCCTTAGCAACCATCGTTTGCTCTTCTACATGATGCTCCTGAGAGCTATCCATGCGGCGGCAGGAGCTTTTATCCATTTTCCTACTCTTTCCCCCCTCTTTACGTGTATATGCCTTACTCTAGGTATGCACCTGAGAGGAGTAATAACGGCCATGGGATATGTGTGCCTTCTTCAACAGAAAATGACGTTATTTTTTAAAGCGACAGTACCACGTTACACATCCACCCTGGTATGAAAGGGAAAGTGTCAGTCGCTCAGTCGTGTCTGACTCTTTGCGACCCCATGGACTGCAGCCCGCCAAGCTCCTCTGTCCATGGGATTTTCCAAGCAAGAATACTGGAGGGCAGGTACTGAAGAAGAAGAATCGTAAAGTATGAGAATGAAGAATCGTAAAGCAACAGACACAAGAGAGTTCTGGAAAGGGACAATTGCAGGGAGAGGAATAAGGCAGCAGGTGGACTGAATCAGAGAGACCTGGTTCACATCCTGGCTCTGATGCTGTCGTGTGACCCTGGCAAGCTCCTTTACACCTTTCATCGCAAAGCTTCAGTTTCCTCATCTCTAAAGCGGAGATAACACGGTACCTCCCTCAGTACCATGGGTTTACAAGTGTGCCAAAGGCTCTACACTCTTGCCAACACTCTATTGTTCACCCTTTTCATTTCTGCCCATCTGATGGGTGTGAGTGATATCTCATTGGTTTTAAATTTTCAGGGTGCCTGTGAGTCTCCAGATAGGATATGCACAACTCTGTGTGAGTGTACGTGTGCATTGCTCTGGGAGGAAGCGCCAGAGTTTTCACTAGATTCTTCAAAAGGTTTTTTGAAGGATTTTTGTTTAATACATCTGAAAAGAATGCATATACAAAGAATTGAGATATGAGAAAGCACTGGTTCAACACTAATGAGATCTATACGAATTAGGATGTGGGGAAAATTATGTAACGTTTCTAAAAGTTGGAAATTGCAACCCAAATAAGCTGACCAAATCCCTATTAACACTTACGAACAGTCTTCATAAGACCTTCCCCAGGATTTTTATTAAACTAGAAAGCCTCACCTGGCTGCTCCAGGGTTTCTCATATACAAAACAGAAATAAAGGGATTTCCCTGACTGGTTAAAATTACCTTCCTTGGGCTTCCTCACTCATGATGGTATGTAGGGCAGGGGAGAATAAAGAATCATAAAGTAACAGACACAAGAGAGTTCTGGAAAGGGGCAATTGCAGGGAGGGGAATAAGGCAGCAGGTGGACTGAATCAGAGACCTGGTTCACATCCTGGCTCTGATGCTGTCGTGTGACCCTGGCAAGTTCCTTTACACCTTTCATCGCGAAGCTTCAGTTTCCTCATCTCTAAAGCGGAGATAACACGGTACCTCCCTCAGGGGGTTGTGAAGAGCCTTATTGCTCACAGCTGACATTCAGTGAGCCCTTCACATGCCTCAGTCTACACTCAGTACGTCACACACGTTATGTCATTCAGTCCTCACAACGACACCATGAGGTAGCCACTACCATTACCTCCACCTTACAGTCAAGGGCATGCCAGAGACAAACTATACAACGCGCCTACCTTTGTAAAACAGACCAGGGGCATGGAGGGATTTAAACACAGTTAGTATGAACCCTTTAACTACCAAGGCTTCATGAGACCAGAAATATAAAGAACCCTGACACACGAGAAATACTCAATAAACCACAGAGACTATGAATAAAAGGAGAAAGACCCCAGGAGTGATCTGAGGCAAGCAGTAGAAATGTACAGAATGGTTGGCAAAAGAAACTGGAGGAAAAGGAAGGATGAGGCCAGTTTTCTCCTAAAGGTGTTTCAGCATTTTCTAGAACTTTTAAGTCTCTATCAAACACTTCTGTAGTCCCCACAAATACCAAGTAGATCCTTGCTTTGTGAACCGTTCTTGTAACTGTCCCCAGAGCTGACCTTTACTGGACCCACCTGAGGATTCTGTGCGCGACATTATGAAGTTTCTATCTGGCTGTGCCTATACTTCCTGCTTCTGTGGAGATGGTTAAGACGCAGTCTCTTCTCTTCTAAGAAGCCTTGAATTCCATCCCCTCATTCTTGAATCCTGACATTTGCAGCCTTGGACTAGCTTAAGAGGCTGTTCTTGCAGCAGGGGGATTCCGTGTGGGCTGCTTACCTGCTCCAGCCGGTCAATGAGCTCTGCAGGGGTCAGGACCACCTCCTCACTGTCCCCATCAGAGTCCTGTCCCAAGAGGTCTGCTTCCTCTGCCATCTTCTCTGAAACCAGGAACCTAATAAATAAAAGAACCCATACTATGCTGTGTGTTTGTATTTATTTCAAGAACAAGCAACTATGGTACCTGGGAAAAAGAAAGGTTTACATGGGTTGTAGAAGCTCTTTGGCAGTGGCTAGAGAGTTCACTGGCTTTGGTTTTGTAATGGGTTGCTTCTTCCTTCAAATCTTAGGTCAGGGATCAATTTCTCAAAGCGGTCAGTCCTTACAAGGGTTTCCACGTGCTTGCTGAATGGAGCACCAATCACATCTGTTTGCCTTCCAGGAGGAGGTCCTTTCCGCAGCAGCTGCGCTGGCTTGTGGCACCTCTCAGGGCTGGGGACACATTGACCTGGCCAGTCAGTGACCCAGAGGCTTAGGAAGATGGGTGATGGAGACGAGGTCGCATCCTTGGAGCCTCAGTCAATTCAGTCAGTTCAGTCGCTCAATCGCGTCCGACTCTTTGCGACCCCATGGACTGCAGCATGCCAGGCCTCCCTGCCCATCACCAACTCCCGGAGTTTACTCAAACTCATGTCCATTGAGTCGGTGATGCCATCCAACCATCTTATCCTCTGTCTCCCCTTCTTCTCCCGCCTTCAATCTTTCCCAGCATCAGAGTCTTTTGAAATGAGTCAGCTCTTCGCATCAGTGGCCAAAGTATTGGAGTTTCAGCTTCAACATCAGTCCTTCCAATGAACACTCAGGACTGATTTTCTTTAGGATGGACTGGTTGCATCTCTTTGCAGTTCAAGGGACTCTCAAGAGTCTTCTCCAACACCACAGTTCAAAAGCATCAATTCTTCAGCGCTCAGCTTTCTTGGAGCCTCAGGAATTCCGAAAGCACATTCCTCCCCGCTCCCCNATGCCTTCTGCCTTGACTGTAGGGCAAAAGCACACAAACACACACAGATACATAAAGACGGATTCCAAGGGAAGGGCCTTTGAGCTGTGTCTTACAGAATGAGTTTTGTTAATGACAGATGATGACCTTTCCCTAGTCCCTTTCAACTCTCTTTCACTGGTTGGTGATTCAGTGGTTTCCAGTTGTAGAAGGTTGTGTTTTCCCAAGAGAGCTGCTCTGATATCCATCTCATCCTGAACTCTTTTTACAGCAACATGACTGCTGACATGTCTCCATCCAGAGATGGAGTTTGTAATCTCTCCTCCTTTAAAAAAAAAGTTATTATTTTGTTGAAGTATAGTTGATTTACAATGTTGTGTTGCTTTGTGCTGTAGCAAAGTGATTCAGTTATGCCTATGTATACGTTCTTTCCCATAGTCTTTTCTATTATGGTTTATCACAGGATATTAAATAGGGTTCCCTGTGCTATACAGTAGGACCTTGTTGTTTATCCATCCTATGTATAACAGTTTGCATCTGCTAACTCCAAAGTCCCACTCCATAACTCCCACACCCCTCCTTTCCCTTGGCAACCACAAATCTGTTCTCTGTGTGTGTGAGTCTCATTTTAGACTGCACATATATGTGATATCACATGGTGTTTGTCTTTCTGTGTCTGACTTACTTAGTGTGATAATCTCTAGGTTCATTTGTGTTGCTGCAAATGGTGTGATTTCAGTCTTTTTCACGGCTGAGTAGTATTCCACTGTATCTATGTACCGCATCTTCTTTATCCAATCATCTGTCAATGGACATTTAGGTTTTTCCATGTCTTGGCTCTTGCAAATAGTGCTTCTATGAATATGAGGGTATGTGGTATCTTTTTCAACATCATTTTGCCCAGATATATGCCCAGGAGTGGATGTGATCTCTCTTCTTCAGGGTAAGAAGAACTTTGTACCTGCTGGACCAAGAGAACAGGGCCGAAGTGATGCTGCCTGGCTTCTGGAGGTGAGTCATGACAGCTGGTGCAGCTTCTACCAGCTTTCTTGAGCTGTGTCCCCTGGGAAGGGACAGGGACAGGTAGGATGTCTGGCTTTCCCATGGCTGCCATGGAAGGTCCACGTGCAATTCACATAGCTCCTCACGTGTATGAGGAGCCCCAGCTGTTCTGTCCTCCGGAACGCAAATTGGGTGAGCCTTCAGACAGTTGTTCTAGCTCTAGGCTTTGAGTGACCCCGGCTGACCCCAAGAGAGCAGGGACAAGACATCCCTGCAGGACTCTGCTCAGACTGCAGATTTGTGAGCAAAATAGGGCTGTTTTAAGGCTCTAAGTTTTGGGTTTTTTTTCTTTAGTTTATTTTTTATTTCTTTCTGGTTTCACTGGGTCTTCATTGCTGCATGAGGGCTTTCTCTAGTTGCCATGTGCAGGCTTCTCATTGCAGTGACTTCTCCTGTTGCGGAGAACAGGCTCTAGGTACATGGACTCAGTGGTTATGGCTCCTGAGCTCTGGAGCACAGGCTCAGTCGTTGTGGCACATGGGCTTAGCATGTGAGATCTTCCCAGACCAGGGATTGAACCCGCCATCTCCCCTGCATTGGCAGGCAAACTCATTCATTGTGCCTGCAGGGAAGTCCCCTTGGGTGGTTTTTAGTCAGCCTCAGGTGACTGGAACAAGCGTCTCTGAGCATAATCCCACTCTTCCATAATTCTCATTCCTACATAGCTTTTCAACAGTAATTTTTTTTTTAATTGGCCAAGCACTGCAGATTTGAGGATCTCAGGTCCCCTGCCAGGGATCAAACCCTTAGCCTCTGCAGTGGAATAGTGGAGTTCTAACCAGTGGACCACCAAGGAATTCCCTTCAATTGTCTTTAAAAATATTCTTCAACTATTACAGATTGGAGTCAAAGTGTGCCGATAACTTCTCTGTGTAAGTACCAATTGCTCACTCAGAGGCTTCTTGTCTCTGGTGCCAGCTGCCTCCCCAGTCCCACGGCACCTCCTCTGGGGAGCTGCAGCCAGCTCCTGCTTCCTTACCTCTTAGAGCCGTGACCTGGGACGCGTCACTTCTTTGGGCTTCGATCAGTTGCACTGCTTAAGGGAGAACAAGAAGGCAGAGGGAAAGATACAAAATCGGGGCCCCCTTTTGCATCTATGATCTTTGATTCCAACTAATATTCATCAGATAAAATAACTTTAGAGTAAAATGAGTTCCCGGAGAAAGATTTCTTCTATTGATGGGTAAAGAAGGAGCATTTAAGGAGCCACCCAAAGAGAATCTAAAGAAGCAGCACAGACTTGTGGTAGGACGGTTGGCCTGTGACGTTCAAGAAGGTGGGAGAAAAAGACACGTCTTAAGTTACATTATGTAGAAGGAAAAGTCTGGAACATCTGGTGTGTGCATCCCCAGTGTCAAGGGGTTTTAAAAAATAATTACATAGCTGTGCAGACGGAATGTCTTTCATGAAAATGATCACGTAAAAAAGGGAGTTACATAAGTCACAATAGCAGGAGGGTGAAGTTCGGGGGTGATACATGGAATTGTAGGACAGAATGTATAGGCAAGTTCTGACGTTTCAAAAAGCAAGATGAGGGACTTCCCTGGTGGTCTGGGGTTAAGAATCCGCCTTCCAGCGCAAGGGATGCTAGTTGGACCCCTGGTCTGGGAACCAAGATCCCACGTGTGGAGTTCGGGGTTGCAACTAAGCCTGTGTGTGGCATCTGCTGAGCCTACGCTCTAGAACCCATGTACTACAACTGAAGAGAAGCTCTTGATCCTCAACAAAAGATCTCGTGTGCTATAACTGGTCCCGATGCAGCCAAAAATGAAGAAAGGAAGGAAGCAAGGAAGAAAAAGATGAAGATGAAGATGCCAGCATGAATTCATACTGGTAAAACATGAAGCTACCAACACAGCCAAAGCAGAAAGAAGGCTCTGCCCAAAGGTGAAGAGGATATAGAAAATAGGACCCTAGACAGATGAAGAGAGTCGATGCAGTTTCTAGATACTGCTCAATGAAGGAGTTCGTTGCAGTTAAAGCATGGCAAATGGAAACAGCCAAAATAGATATAAGAAATAGTCATACATTAATACACATCAATAAGAATGGAAATACACGTTAATAAGAATGGACCTAATTGTTTCAATCACTAAGGATAAAAGACAAAATATACATGTCTATACAGTACCGTGATCTTTTCTGGAGAAAGACACTTTCTAAATACAAGGTGAAACCACCAGGATTGTTCAGATATCATCACTGCCCTTGCCCATTTGGTCAACAGCTGTTTCTCAATGCTTCCTTCCTCTGAATTTTTGTTCTCAGTACTGTAAGAAGCAAAGCATGAAGGCTTGGGGAGTGTATTCCTTAAGTAGAGTGTAACCCCCGATCGTCTGAATGAATGAAAACTTGGACCAAGATTAGGATATGAAGATTAGGAAACTTGCATTTTCAAGTGCAGCATCGTTTTAGCCTCACGAAGAAAGCTGTTGACCGGTGAATTCATAACTGTTTTTCTGGCCAATGGTAAAACCTCACACCCACGTGTGTGACTGAGATGCTGGAAAACTCAGGAGGCCAGAGCCCTGAAAAATGTAAAATCTGGTCAGCGCTTGATATTTCTATTTCTTTTTTTACTCTCAGACTTTAGCTCCTTGTCCCTTATCCAAACCCCGCCTTTAAGCACATTAAGTTAACCTGTATAGGGACTTCCCTGGTGGTCCAGTGGCTAAGATTCTGGGCTCCCAATGCAGGAGGCCCTGGATTTGATTCCTTGGTCGGGGAACTAGAACCCTCACGCCACAAGGAAGACCTGGCACAGCCAAATAAATAAATAGAAATAAATATTAAAAAAGTAACCCATGTATGTTTCCAATAAAGATATACATTTTTCTAATCTCTTCTAAGTTTTGAGAGCATGCTTTCAAGAATGGTGTGGCTTGGTAACATTGTTTAACTCAACAACAACAAAAAAAGTGAGCACGAATGTTTAAAGCTCTATTCTCCTACCTGTTCCCTTGGAGGAGCCCGGGGAGGTCTTTCTTTCTTTAAAGTGTCTCTAGTTTCCGGCACAGACACACCCTCCAGCTCTGTGTCTTGTTGCCTCATATTTGATGCAAGTATGGGCTTCGCTGGAGGCTCAGAAAGTAAAGAATCCGCCTGCCAATGCAGGCGACGTGATTTTGATCCCTGGGTCAGGAAGATCCCCTGGAGGAGGAAATGGCAACCATCTCCATTATTCTTGCCTGGAGAAGCCCACCGAGAGAGGGGCCTGGTAGGCTACAGTCCGTGGTATCACAAAGAGAGTCAGACACAACTATGCGACTTTCACTTCTTTTTTTTTTTTTTAATTTTTATTTTAACTTTAGTTTACTTTACAATACTGTATCGGTTTTGCCAAACATTGACATGAATTCACCACGAGTGCACATGCGTTCCCAAACATGAATGCAGGATGCCTTTTCCCTCCTGAGTCCAGGACAAGCCTCGGGAATACCAGAAAGAGTCAGTTTGCTGTGGAGGGGTAGCCATCTCCGGAAGAGAAAGCTGACTCAGGAAACACAGTGTCTGGGTTTGACTTTAGCTCTGAGGAAGGCTTCCCCACCCGGGCAGAGCTGTGGGTGCTGTCGCCCCACTTTGCCTCAACCTTTGCAGGGAGGAAGCAGCGGCAGAGGCCCACCAAGGCTGGCGGAGAGGAAGACGATGCTCTTGCGTCCCGCTGCTGCTGGTTTGCGTCGTGAAGCTTTCCTTGGAGGGGAGTGGACAGCCCTCGGGCCCACTGCTCTCAGAAGCACGAGGCCACTGTTGAGCTAGAGGGAATTCCCGGAGGAGGAGGGAGGTGATCGGGTGCTCTGTGATTTGAGTCTTCCTCTGAAAGCAGCTCTGTTGATTTTCCTGTCATTCAGGTCTCTCCCCTTACACGCCCTTTGTTCCATTCACGTGGAACTACTCAGGGACCTGTGGGATTTTTGTCTCTTTTTCTTGCCCCTGCTGTGCTCTCTTTCTAGGCTTCTCTCTTTCCCTTTAACCACCTGGAAAGAGAGCTTCAGAGCTCAGCCAAAGGACCCCTACCTGTGAGAGATCATCCTTGGCATTTAGGTCACTGGTACACCTGACAGGGCTTCCCTGGTGGCACAGATGGTAAAGAACCTGCCTGCAATGCAGGAGACCTGGGATCGATCCCTGGGTCGGGAAGATCCCCTGGAGAAGGGCATGGCAACCCACTCCAGCATTCTTGCCTGGAGACTCCCATGGACAGAGGCTGCTGGTGGGCTGCATTTCACGGGGACGCAAGAGTTGGACACAACTGAGTGACTGACACGCACACACGTCTGACGCTATTCTGATATAACATTTATCACACTATATGGCAGTGCAGGGACTTCCCTGGTGGCTCACTTGGCAAAGAATCCATGTGCAATGTGGGAGACCTGGGTTCGATCCCTGGGTTGGGAAGATCCCCTGGAGCAAGGCATGGCAACCCCCTCTAGTATTCTTGCCTGGAGAATCCCCATGGACGGAGGAGCCTGGCGGGCCACAGTCCATGGGGTCCCAAAGTGTTGGACGCAGCCAAGTGACTAAGCACAACACATTCGGCAGTGCGGGCGTGTCCATTTCTCCTGTTACGTTGTGAATTCCCTGAGGGTATCTCCAATTCTAGTACAGCACCCATCATTTCTGCACGCCTTCGCTTCTGCACGCCTTCACTTCTTCATTCCACAAACATTTCTGAGCATCTAGTGATACTTGAGGTCCTACTGCCAGGCCCTGTGTAGGTGCTGAAGATGGAGCAGTGAAGAGGAAACACAGACCCTGTGATGGGAGACAGAAGATAAACCAGTATCAACTGATGCCAGGTGGTGATAAAATAAAGCTGGTACCACACAGAGAACATTAAAAGTAAGGTCAGTGTGTCTGGTTGGGGTAGACACCTTCCTCCATTCAGGCTGCTGTAACCATGCGTTGTGCTAAGTTGCTTCAGTCGTGTCCGACTCTTTGCGACCCAATGGACTGTAGCCCTCCAGGCTCCTCTGTCCATGGGATTCTCCAGGTAAGAATACTGGAGTGGGTTGCCCTGCCTCTTCCATTTAATACTATAAATTAAGTGTTTTATAAAGCACTGACATTTATTTCTCATGGTCTGGAGGCTGGAGTGTCCAAGGTCATGGTGCTGAGAGAGTCAGGGTCTGATGAGGGCTTACTTCCAAATGGCTGTCTTTTTCACTGTGACCTTATATGGTGGGAGGAAGGGGGAGCTTTCTGGGCTGCTTTTGTAAGGGCACTAATCTCATTCACGAGTGCTCCACCCTCATGACTTAACTGCTTCCCAGAGGTCCCACCTCCCAACACCATCCCCTTGGGTGGGGGTTGGGGTCTCAACATGCGACTTTTGAGGAGACACAAACATTCAGCCTACAGCAGACTCCCTGAGGAGCTGACATGTGAGCAGTGCTTGCAGAAGCATGAGTCAGCTTCAAGGAGATGGGTGTGCAGCACCGTGAGCAGAGCCAGAGGCTGTGCAGTTGCTTGTTCACTGCAGAATACACGATGACCATGACTTTTCCTTTTAAAAACAAACAAAAGAGACTCAGATCTATAGAGTGAACTGTTGGACTCTGGGGGAGGGAGGGAGAGAGAGGGTGGGATGAGATGGGAGAATGGCATTGAAACATGTATACTATCATATAAGAAACGAATCGCCAGTCAATGTCCGATGCAGGATGCAGGATGCTTGGGACTGGTGCAAGGAGAGGACCCAGAGGGATGGTATGGGGTGGGAGATGGGAGGGGATTCGTGTTTGGGAACGCATGTACACTCGTGGTGAATTAATGTCAATGTTTGGCAAAACCAATACAGTAATGTAAAGTAAACCAAAGTAAAAATAAAAATTATAAAAAAAAATAAAAATAAAAATGCAACAAATGCAAAAAAAAAAAATAAAAACACATTAAACGTATCTTCTGAAAAACTATGCCCGAATAGCAGTTATCAGACCGAGCAAGATGATTTTCTTAATGATTTTCTGGATAAGAGTCAAGCAAAGAGGAACGTGACGTTTCCATCAAGAAATATGTGTGCCTTTGTGTCATGAACTCCCGATGAAAAGCTTCTGTGTCTAAGTGCTGGGCAGGCCCTCTTGTTGATTAGGTCCACATAATTTACCCTAGGGAAATGTGTCTAGGTCTAAATGAAAACCAGGCCAAGCTCAGTATTTCTACATGCTTATGTCTTAGGGCAATGCTCTTTTAAAAAAAAAAAAATAAATATAGCTATAGGAAAACTTTTGACCACAGTCATAGGAAAAAGCTAAAGGACAGCCTTGCTCAACAATGTACCCTGGACTGGTACATGAAAATATGCTTAACATCACTAATTATTAGAGAAGTGCTAATCAACAGTACAATGAAGTATCAACTCACACAGGCCAGAATGTTCATCATTAAAACATCTACAAATAACAAATGCTGGAGAGAGTGTGGAGAAAAGGGAACCCTCCTTCACTGTTGGTGGGAATGTAAATTGGTACAGCCACTGTGGAAAACAGCAGGGAAGGTCCTCAACATCTAAAAATAGAGTTGCCATATGATCCAGCAATTCTAATCCTGTGCATATATATAGAAAAAACTATATTCAAAAAGATCCCTCGCCCCTATGTTCATAGCAGCACTACTCATAAGAACCAAGACGTGCAACAACCTAAATGTCCATTGACAGATGACTGGATAAGATGCGGTGTGTGTGTATATATATATACTCACACATACACAATAGAATACTACTCAGCCATAAAAAATTATGAACTAATGCCCTTTGCAACAACATGGATACAACTAGAGATTATCGTACTAAGCGAAGTCAGACAGAGAAAGATAAATATGCAATATCATTTACATTTGGAATCTGAAATATGATATAATGAACTTATTTACAAAACAGAAACAGTTTCAGAGACATAGAGGAGATTTATGGTGGGACGGATTGGGAGTTTGGGCCTAGCAGATGTAAACTATTATATAGAGAATGGATAAACAACAAAGTCCTCCTTACAGCACATGGAACTATGTTCAATATCCTGTGATAAACCATAATGGAAAAGAATTTGAAAAAGAATGTGTGTATATATGAATATACACACATGTCTATGTATAACTGAATCACTTCGCCATACAGCAGAAATTAACATCTTATATATCAACTATATTTCAATGAAATAAATTTAGAAAAGAATGTACCCTGTATCAAAATTTCATTCATTGTTCTTCATTTTAATGCCATCTTCCAGGGAATTCCCTGGTGGTCCAGTGGTTAGGACTCTGTGTTTTCACTGCCTAGAGGGTGGGTTCAATCCCTGGTTGGGGAACTAAGGTACTACAAGCCCACAGTGTGACCAAGAAAAGTAAAAAGTCACCTTCCTTTGATTAGTGGATTGTAGGCATAAAACCATTTTGAAAACTTCACCTTTATGAATGAAATGGGTCGTTCCACTTCACACTGCTCCTGCTGCTAAGTCACTTCAGTCGTGTCCGACTCTGTGCGACCCCATAGACGGCAGCCTACCAGGCTCCCCCGTCCCTGGGATTCTCCAGGCAAGAACACTGGAGTGGGTTGCCATTTCCTCCTCCAGTGCATGAAAGTGAAAAGTGAAAGTGAAGTCGCTCAGTCGTGTCCAACTCTTAGTGACCCCATGGACTGCAGCCTACCAGGCTCCTCTGTCCATGGGATTTTCCAGGCAAGAGTACTGGAATGGGGTGCCATTGCCTTCTCCCCACTTCAGACTAAAGTTTATTAAAAAAAAAAAATATATATATATATATATTTGCATAGAGACAACTCTTAGAATACAGTCAAGTTCATCTGTATATAGGTATGGTTTCCTTGAACTGACAATATACAGTAAGATTTATTTTAAAATTTTCTCCAGTTCCAAACTTTCTAACTAGAGTTATAGAGATGGAATTGTATTGTAATTGTTACCATTTTGTTTTCATTCCTACATGGAGCATCTATAAATTATACATCTCTTGACGTGTCAGTACTTGAAATAATAAGGAATAAGAGGCTTGAGTTAGTAGAAAACTGTGAAATTTAAAAATTTGTGACATCTTAAAAACTTTTGGCATTTTGTCTAAATTTCTTCATTTAACACTTCTTACAAGTTTCTCACTGGCGAAACTAAATATTTTTATTGAGTTCAATATTCACCCTCTGTCTATCAGACAGCTAAAGAATAGCATGATTAATTATGTCCCATGTCACGGGATATATTACTATTAAATTAGTTAGAACAGATAATGTAAGTAATTCCACCTTTGGATTATCCAAAAGGGATGCAAAAAATTAGATTTTTCAGTTTACGCTGTGTTCAGTCAGATATAAAAATATTTTCAGCTGAAAATACTGAAATTTTGGTCATGAAGTTCTAATTGCTGGGATCTTGGGAAACGAACCAGAAACCTTGGGTTGGTTGGTCTGTCAGAGGCGATCTTGCCGTAAGCAGCTGTCATCCTGTGAGCTGCTAACTCAACGAGAATCAATAAAACCTGGATGTGACCCACGGAGCTCTGTGAAGGCTGAAATTACTTTGGACTTTTCCCTGTTGGTGGTGAAGTGAGATCATACGTTTCCCAGTCACCCTCTTTGTTTCGTCTTAGACATGTTTACCTTAAGAGAGAAATTCAGCTTGACCCTGAACTTTACCCTTAGCTAGAGTCTGCTTCTAGGTTGGAAGTTCATTTTTTTTTTTTTTTTCAGACGCTCACTCACATATCTGTAAGTGGGAAAAAGCTATTTGTCCGTATTTTTCACTTTTTTTGGGGGGATGAATTATAATTAGAACTAGCAGGACTTAGAGGCTAGTGTCTCTTGATAATGAAACTGAAGAGACCAACTGGCCTGAATGCATGGAGGAAATCACAAATAGAAATCTGTGATCGTGAAATCCGGGGGTTGGGGGGGGGTGGGGGGAGTGGGAGAGGTAGTGTGTAAAATTATCAAAGCCCATTCTGATCCTGAAGATGTTAACTGGTGTGCAGAATATTTAGGTTACAGTAGTTTATGTTGGCAAATATATGTAGTTTTTTATTTTACTTTTTTATTATTTAATTTTCATTTTATATTGGAATATCATTGATCTACAATGTTGTGTTAGTTTCAAGTGTACAAAAAGTGATTAAGTTCTTCATATATATATACATATATATGCATTCTTTTTTAGATTCTTTTCCCACATTGGTTGTTACAGAGTATTGAGTATTACCTTTTCTTTTTAAAGTATAGTTGATTTACGACATATAATTGTTTTTGTCACAAACATTTTTTAGGCATTTGATGAAGTATGGAAAACAAGGCATTTAATATCAGGAGTTCAATCTCAGGCCCTGTGTTCTCTTTCTGACCCTACCCTTCTCCCCTCCAAAGGTAACAGCCTGGCATTCCACGCTCCAGGCATGTTTACATATTTTACCAAATATGTTTGTACCAAGGAAAATATGATAACAACAAAAACTCTGTGTGTTTGTGTACCAAGATAACTCACAGAATGCAGTCATAAACAACTTTATTTTTGTCCCCTGACATTTCATTTGTTGCCTACAGATCTTCCATGTCGCTGGATGAAAACTGAGGAAGGTCCGTGATTGCTCTTGTCACTCTTCGATTGAAAAAAAAGAAAATCCCATGATCTCTTTAAGTCACAAAGCATAGTCCCAATTCATTCATTAAGATGTCTTGTTAACATCAGAAGCCCCCCGGAGAGGGGTGCCACACTGGGGCTTTGAATCGGCCTCCCGCTGAGCAGGCACTCAGCCCTGGCGGTGGACAGATTGGGTGTGAAGTCCGCGTGGTTGAGCCACATCCTGCCCACCCCACTCCCCTCGGTTCCAGAACCATTTCACGTGGTCCCACAGAGCAAGCACCAGGGGGCTGGGATGAACTGGCCGACAGCAAAGCGCTCTCCACTTTCTCGGTAAGGAGCTCTGCAGGGGATACTCTCCGAAGGGCACTCACACGGCGTGGGTGACCAGCTGGCCACGCTCCGGATCAGTGCGCATGCTCAGATCAGGCTCTGAGCATCCCTCCCTCAGGCCGAACCTCTCGGAAGCCCGGGGACCAGGGAACCAGGGTGATGCTGTGCACGGGTCCAGGTTTCCAGAATGTAGAGAGGACACCGAAGGAGAAAGGATCGGAGGGGCGAAGACACTGTCCCGCCCACTGCACATGAGCCGACGGCCAGCTCTCCATTCTGCCCGGTCTCCCACGAGCCCTCCTTTGCTCTTAATCCACACACTTCAGCTCCAGGCTCTGCATGCCATGCGAGCTATAAGGCACGATTTCACTTCTCCTAGAATCAGCACGTCAAGTTCCATTAAAAACAAACAAAAACCAAACAACTCTCACAGGGACTTTATCAGGCCAGTGCGTTCTTCAGTTTCTAATAAGCTGGTCTGTTCAGTGAACTGACTAGATTGGTTTTACCCTGTGAGCCTAAATGCTCCCTCCCACCACCCCCATTTCAGAGGCATGTTCACCTTCTGCCTCTGTCACACCAGGGTAATATGTAGCTCATTTTATCCAGACACTACAGTTTCCTTAATAAACAGAAATAGTGTGTTCACTTCAAAATCTGTGTAGAACTTGGGGACAGAAAACGCACACAAGCAACTTTTCCTTTTCTTCAGAATTTTGTTTCTATTAGGGATCTGATTATTTTTAATGTATATCCCTTGCTGGCAGGGGTTGGTAAAGTGGCTATTGTCAATATGATTGCTGTTGGGAATTCTGGTTACTTATAGATGATTTTTCCTACCCTGAAGCAGTGCTTCCAAATCATTAGATATTAAGCAAAGATTTTTCTCTGCAATATTAAAAATGCCCAAACATGCTATCAGGCTTTTCCTTTCCTGACTGTCTAACTGAAGCACTCCTTGTTTTTAAATTAGACAATAACATCTACAATAATGTTCCTTTTTCATAACCTTTCAAATATCTGAGAAAATATGAATTAGACTAAATAAAATATTTGTACATTATATGAGAAGCACAAAGATGTGCAAAAATTGTGCACACTAATCCTTTAATTGGAAAGAAAAGGTCATAAATCATCTAAGTTTCTGAGTCCTAGCATATTACAGAATCTGAGCTCCTATACTTATGTTGCTTGGCATTTATTTGATTGTTCCCAGAAGACTAATTGCCAAAACATTTTGAATAAAAATTATGATGTTCATTTCCTGGCAATAACTTGGTCTGTGAAAATATGAAGTAACAGAATATATACATGAACAGAAACATTAAGAACAACAGGTCTGGCAGCCAAGGGACTGATTTTTTGCTGCCATCCCCCTGCCATATGCCGACACTTGCCTTAAAAAAAAAAAAACCTCTTTGTATGAAAAACAAAAGGAAATTCTTGAAAGACAAAGTGACTTAATTAATTTGAAGATTAAAGATTTCATTGCCAAGGTAAAAAGTGACAGTACAAAGTTAAATTCTTGACAAGGTCCATAAATACTTATTACTTAGATTCCATGAAAAAAAAATCTGAAAATTCTACTGGCGTAAATTTGTTTTAACTTGACAGTGACCCCTAGTCAAAGATCTTTGGCTTTGTTCACTTTATTATTTCCTTTTTGCAAAATGGAGGCTTAAGTTTTTTTTTTTTTTAAGTAGGCATTAAGTTCCTATAGGGTTTCTTAGTTTTAGGCAGAATTTCTCAGAACTTCACATCTGCACCACTGAAGGTTTATGGGAAGAGCTTAGGATACAGCGCAGAAGAGCCCTATCCTTTATTTGATCACATAATTGTGTTCACTCATTTTGGAACAGCATATATGTACCACTGAACTCCTAACTATCCTTGAACTTGGGAGGTCTTAAGCTATATTTTGGCATTCACAATTCATGGCAGATAAGATGGTGCTCAGACATTTGCTATTCTCTATAGGTTTCCAAGTTTTGTGGCGTGCAGAAAACTACTATAAAATCAAAACTCTGTGGGAGGAAGAATAAAGTCTTCACATTTGACACATCTGCAGATTAAAGTTGGTCATTGTGTAATGGTTTATTTATTGATGCTTATCCTCCAGCCAAGGACAAATGATGCGGATCACTTTGACCTATATCAATTAGCATTTATCCCATTAAGAAGTGATTTGCAAGCCTGTTGGGTTCATTTTAACTGCTAAATGAACAAGCACATTCTTCATCCAGTTTCTTGGAACTTTGTACAGAAAAGTCTAGTCAGTAAAATCGTACATGAATACAAACTATCATTTACGCTTTACAAGGTTCCAGAAAACTTTGAAAAGTGGAAACTTTCTAAAAGTGAATGCTTATCAGATTAAAGAAGTTTAAAGAATTCAGGAGAAAACTATTACAATACTTGAAAGTGTTTTCTAGTTTTAACCATTCTGAGGTGGCTCAGATGGTAAAGAATCTGCTTGCAATGCAGGAGACTTGGGTTCAATCCCTGTGTCAGAAAGATCCCCTGGGGAAGGGAATGGAAACTCACTCCAGTATTCTTGCCTGGGAAATCCCAAGGAGAGGAGCCTGGAAGGCCACAGTCCATGACATCATAGAGTCGGACACAACTGGGCAATTCACACACACACAGTTGGATTTAACAAAACACACTGGCAATGCCAGTGACATACAGAATAACAAAAGAATGAAGTATGAGGCCTATTCTTTTCATTATATTTGTCAGAAGTTTTGAAAGCAATTCCTTTCATTTCCCTGGGAATTCCTGATCCAGAGGGAAAAGCTCATTGGAATCAAGAATAGTTGTCTCTAGGCAAAAGTCCTAGAACCAAACATCCTGGAAAGTGAAGTCAAGTGGGCCTTGGAAGCATCACTATGAACAAAGCTAGTGGAGGTGATGGAATCCGGTTGAGCTGTTTCAAATCCTAAGAGATGATCCTGTGAAAGTGCTGCACTTAATACGCCAGTAAATCTGGAAAACTCAGCAGTGGCCACAGGACTGGAAAAGGCCAGTTTTCATTTCAATCTCAAAGAAAGGCAATGCCAAAGAATGTTCAAACTACCATACACCTGCACTCATTTCACACGCTAGCAAAGCAATGCTCAAAATCCTCCAAGCCAGGCTTCAACAGTACATGAACCGTGAATTCCCAGATGTTCAAGCTGGATTTAGAAAAGGCAGAGGAACCAGAGGTCAAATTGCCAACATCCATTGGATCATCGAAAAAGCAAGAGAGTTCCAGAAAAATGTCTACCGCTTTACTGACTATGCCAAAGCCTTTGATTGTGTGGATCACAACAAATTGTGGAAAATTCTTAAAGAGATGGGAGTACCAGACCACCTGACCTGCCTCCTGAGAAATCTGTATGCAGGTCAAGAAGTAACAGAATCGGACATGAAACAACAGACTGGTTCCAAATTGGGAAAGGAGTACGGTCAAGGCTGTATATTGTTACCCTGCTTATTTAACTTACATGCAGAGTACCTCATGAGAAATGCTGGGCTGGATGAAGCACAAACTGGAATCAAGATTACTGGGAGAAATATCAATAACCTTAGATACACAGATAACATCACCCTTACGGCAGAAAGTGAAGAAAAACTAAAGAGCCTCTTGATGAAAGAGGAGAGAGAAAAAGGTGGCTTAAAGCTCAACATTCAGAAAATGAAGATCATGGCATCTGGTCCCATCACTTCATGGCAAACAAATGGGGAAACAATGGAAACAGCGAGATTTTATCTTTTTGGGCTCCCAAATCACTGCAGATGGTGACTGTAGCCATGAAATTAAAAGATGCTTGCTCCTTAAAAGAAAAGCTATGACCAACATAGACAGCATATTAAAAAGAAGAGACATTACTTTGCCAACAAAGGTCCATCTAGAGTCAAAGCTATGGTTTTTCCATTAGTCATGTATGCATGTGAGTGTTGGACTATAAAGAAAGCTGAGCGCCAAAAAATTGATGTTTTTGAACTGTGGTGTTGGGGAAGACTCTTGAGAGTCCCTTGGACTGCAAGATCAAACCAGTCAATCCTAAAGGAGATCAGTCCTGAATATTCATTGGAAGGACTGATGCTAAAGCTGAAACTCCAATACTTTGGCCACCTGATGCAAAAGACACTGATGCTGGGAAAGATTGAAGGTGGGAGGAGAAGGGGACAACAGAGGACAAGATGGTTGGATGGCATCACCAAGTTGAGGGATTTTGAGCAAGCTCCTAGAGTTGGTGATGGACAGGTAAGCCTGGCATGCTGTAGTCCATGGGGTCGCAAAGAGTCGGACATGACTGAGTGACTGAACTGGGGCAAAAGTCCAGCTCTAGAGGAATTTGAGCACAGATACGGTCTCTCAGAACAAGACTCTGTAAAGGGGAGTCTGTGTGCTGTGCTGTCGCTCAGTCGTCTTATCCTTTGCGACCCCCTGGGCTGTAGCCCACCAGGCTCCTCTGTCCATGGGACTCTCCAGGCAAGACTAGAGTGGGTTGCCATGCCCTCCTCCAGGGGATGTTCCCAGCCCAGGAATCAAACCCAGGTCTCCCTCACTGTAGGCGGATCCTTTACTGTCTGAGCCAGTAGGGAAGCCTAAGAAAACTGGAGTGGGTAGCCTATCCCTTCTTCAGGGGTCTTCCCGACCCAGGAAGTCTCCCACACATCAGGTGGATTCTACACCAGCTATCTACCAGGGCAGCCCCAGGGAGTTCACGAGTCACTATTAAGCCAAATGCCTTGCTAATCAAGATGTAGTAACGGAACTGTTAATGACCTCTCCTCTTACATCGTGTGCATTTATGTACAAGGATACGAGTGCTAAGTACAGTATATGTAGCAGTGTTGTGGAATGCTGGGTCAGGGATGGATGCGAGGGGAAAGAGAAACCAGCCCTGCTCTCAGGGACCTGAGGGGCTGGGTGGGGTGGCAAGGGGAAGGGGAGGTAAGTATGAAGATCAAACATGGCATGAAGACTCCAACTTCCTTTATGAGATTGAAACAAGCAACAAAGCCTGTGCCACTTGACAAGTGTTGACTTATCTAGGAACCAAGGCCAAACGGAATATGGAAGGAATTTAAGTTGGAATATAGACTCTATTTTATAAGCTGTTACTCTCCGCAAATGCACTTCATAAAAAAAAAAAGACATCAGATGATCTAAGATTGTCTTGATACTGTGATACTTTTCCCCTAATGAAACATTCCAATCTCTTATTTAATTGAATACATTTTGACAATTGGGGACCACTTCTTGGTTTGGAGCCCTGTCACTAATATATCTTCATTTAAGAGATAAAGCATGTAAAAAACTGATGAGTGTGACAAACTGTATAACTGTCAGATGTTTGTTTAAAAATACTAAGCTGCACTGAACCAGGGGTTCTTGTAGTATTGTCTATCTGCCAAATTTAATACCGTATCATTTACACGTTACCAAATCACACCAAATATGACACAGAGACAATTTGTTTAAGAAAAGTTTTACTAATGTGTTAATATTTCAGCAAAGTTATTGCAACGGGTTGAAAAGGCAGACAGACACACTATTATAGGCTATTATAAAGTAACAAGTTATACAATTAAAATATTACATAGAACTATGGGATTTACTAAATAACTAACAGACTCATAAAAGAAATTAAATCTGAAAGGTTAAATCCAGTATTAGCACCTACAACATCTCTGAAAGTAAAACTTTTAACTGTTTCATTCTTTCCTAATACATGTCTTATCCTTCTCCCAAAAACAGTGCTCTCAAACCCCGAAGCTGAAGGGTATGGGAAGTCCCAATGCTAAGAACATACAGCCAAAAAAGAACTCCAAACAGTGACTCAGGACTTGACAGTTTTAGCTGGAAATCACTTATCTTACTGAACTTGAACCAATCGTACATGTTTCTGTGCATGGAATACTGTATATGATAAAGTCTATGAATCATAAAGACTGCCAGCAGAGAGAGTTAAAAATTAGCAATATACAGTATTATTCCTATCAAATTTTTTTTCTCTTAAGTTACATTTATAACAAAACTATAATTAAAATATTTATTACACTTGCTCGTTACACATTCAGGGACACAGCAGGGACATTTGAGTTTGATGGTTTAGCATCCACTTTATTGTGCTTACTTATTTTTATAAGGAACAAGCGACACAGACCACATCTTCCCAATGCTCGAGGTGATGCAGTAGTAACAGAATTCTAAAAAAAAAACCAAACCTGGAAAATGCATTAAATACTGCTTTAATTAGGAAATTGACATAATAAACAAGTAAAATAATACATTATTTTTCCAATGAGCTTCGGTTTGGGGAATTAAACAGCAGAACTAGATCTTTAAGCTTTGAGTCACAGCAAAACTGGTAGTTCTCTGAAATCTGGGAGATGCGTTAGCAAAACCAGACACAGCCCACCCTTCACCAAAATCCTGGAGAAAAGCATTTCGTGAATTTGGGGGGAGTAAGACTGAACACTGGCTAGGATACAACTTGCTGAAGCCCAAGGAATGATGAGAACCACTGGTACTGGCAGCAGGTGAGAAATAAACTGTGTTGGGCTGACCAACTGCCTATTTTTTTAATGGCTTTGAATGAACAAAGTGAAACGCTTCACTGCATTTTCTCAGAAACTGATCAAAATATTGCAGAGTCCTACACGATTTGGAGACACAAAGTGGATGCTGAGCGACTAGAGGTCACTCCAGGTGCGGAATTTTAGAAAGTCAGTCCTTGGAGTGAATGGCACCGTGGCTCTGGCAGCAGATACGAAGGAATGATGCTCTGGAGAGGAGGTAGGGGGACGCTCTGCGGTCGGCCGGTGGACAAGTGAGGGTCCCAGCTGGAGGTGGGATCTGTTGTTAGAGGGAGAAGCAAAGGTTTAGAAAGTGACGCCGACTGACCTCCCAAGAGCAGCTGCTGTGGCCTCCCCACGTGTGGGCTACACTCCATTAACCCAGGCTCCAGATGCCGAGATGCCCAGATCTGTCTCATCTGCTGAAGGGGGTCCATGGTTCGAGGGTCCAGAGATCCAAGCCTGTACATTTGCATCTCTGACCAACCACGTCTCGAGAGGCAGCACAGAACAGGGGTGCGTGGCCGATCCAGGCCTGGCTGCCTCCTGCCGACCTGCTGGTTTGGGGCCCTGGACAAATAACCGAAATTCTCCGGGCCTCAGTCCCCTCGTCTGAAAAACAGGGACACCGCCACAGACCTCAGAGGGTGTTGTGAATGATGAGGGCACGCAGGAGGTGCCCACAAGCGCTGGGTGTTTTTATTATCACTTATTTATCGTGATGGGTTATGCTACATTCTGTTTTTGGAGTAAAGAAGATGATCTTAGTCTGAAGAAAGAAAACAACCAACAGTTTGTTGAATAATAAAGGTATCAAAAAAATTAAAACTTTTTTAAAAGGAGCAAGATATAACACTCTTTTTAAAAAATAAAGGCTACCTCCATGATCTGTGTGCTCTTAAGTCAAGCTGCAGACACCACGTACGCTTAAGAAAAATGACAGAACTGAATTCATTATTCTTCAAGAGTTTTCCCCTTTCCTCTAAGACCTCAGCCCACACAGGATCCCAGGTCTGAGGCACACACAGCTCTGAAAACTAAATTACACTGAACGAAAATATTTGCATTCATGAAATTACCACAAGTTCCTAATGTAAATCTCATTTCAAAATTTCACTGTTGTTGAATATTGATAGATTCGTCTCTGGTGTGCAATTGCTCCAAATCCCGCGCCACCTCAGAAAAACAGTGTATTAAAGCAATAAGAGCTGCAAAGTGAGTCATGACAAATGGGTTGTGCCAAGGCAGCGCAGCTGCAACTGATCAAACGTATCCCAGCGGCCCGTCACAAAAACCACACAGAGGGCTCCTGGCTGCTCGTCTGAGAAATACCAGTTTGCAAAGCGCACGTGAGAAAGTGTGTGACCAGGTAACACTAAGCGCTCCAAGACAAAGCCTCAGTAAAGAATGAAGCACATGGCAGAGGGCGTCATTATTTAGGTCTGAGTCTTGTGAGAACTCGGGGGACACATTCCCTAGCGCTCAGAGAAGGCAGCTATGTATTAATAGCATTCAACAAATGGTACAGACAAGATGTTATTTTTAAGAGGTACTGGAAAAGAAATGAGGGGGAAAAGCACTTAGAATAATGTGTTGGACTCTTCTTTCTCCACATCTCTGCTGCTGCATGTACTTATACGAAGTATTGTGAAAAGACAAGGCTTTACGGTCAACCAGACTCGGGTTTGTAACCCTGGACTATTAGCTGTGTGACCTGGAGATCATCACTTAATCTCTTCCTATCTTGGTTTGCTTATCTGTAAAGTGGGGGGAATACTGGGCAGGATTCTTGTGAGAACTGGAAACACCGTCTGTGTAGCACCTAGCACACAGCCATGCCCTCAGAACAGCAGCGAGTATCACTGCCGTTGCCCTGGGGAGGAGGCTGTCTGCTCTGGCTGAATCTGTTTCGGAGCGGCCCCCTCCGAGCCAGGCACAGCTGCCTGCGGACGCGGTCGGGAAAGCACAGCGGTAGAGTTACTACTGGGAGGTGGAGCGCAGGACGGAAACGGGCAGAAGTCGACCATTTTTTGGGTCACTTAGAAGGTGCGGGGGCTTCCAGGTGATTCCTCCTCCACATTCCCACCAGCATTCATGATTTGTTGCTCAGTTGCTCAATGTCATTATATGGATACGTGAGAACACGAACATTCTAAAGAGCACGAACATTTATGGTTCTACCCACAAGAGGTAAGGTTTCTTTTAAAGGGCTACGAAGCCACTTAAATACATGAAATATTTAGAATCTCCCTATTCTGAAACGTTTCTTTGGTTATTAAAGCCATTTGTCATGGCTTTAATGACAGGGAAATCTGTCAGGGAAAAAAATGTCAGGGAAATCTCTGAACTGATTTTTATGTGTAAGACCCATCTATTAAAATGTCCAGGATAGTTTTGAAATATTAAGACCCCCCCAACCCCCCAAAACAAAGGAATAACAAAACCAGGCTGAAAACAACAAAGGGGGAAGAAAAAAAATCAGGATTAAACTATCACTTGGGTTAACAGAATTTGGGTTAATGACACATTTTAAATATCAAGTCAGTACAAAGAGTATGCCAGTATTTATGATGCAGGCGAGAAAATTTATGCATCCTACAAAATTACAAAAATGGCACATAAATCATACAATTTCATATTTACCTTTAATTCTATGGTTTATCTTCCACTGCTCATGCCTCTGTCTTCATAAATGGTAATTTCAATCTAAACAGCATGCCTGTTAAGAAAATACACTGGAGAACAGAACACAGAAAAAGGGACTATGGAGAGAAGTGGGTATGATCTGTGCGGACTTGTCTTTACTTACTTTAAAAAATTGTTTTTGGGCTGCACCTTGCGGGATAGCTTAGTTCCGTACGTGAGACTGAACTGGCTGGAAGTCTTAACTGTCGGACTGCTAGCAAAGTCCCCCTTGTCTTTACTTGTTTTAAAGTCCCTCTTGTCTTTACTTATTTTAAAGCCCCCCTTGCCTTTACTTAAATTATTATTTAAGCAATTAAAATAATTATTATTTGCTTTACTTGTTTCAAAACATTAAAAATTTCTCCTGCTTAAGTTAAACACAGTGTTTGCCACACCTTGCTGAAAAATTCAAGAAATGTCACTGCGTGTGGTATACCACAGAGTTCCTCTCCAAATATTATTTATTTTTTAAAAGAAGAAAAGAATCTGAAAAAGGATACTTTATTGCAGAACTAAGGGGGGCTCTTAACTGAGCATCCATATGAGGTAATGACGTCAGGGGTGCAAAACACCCTGAAATTGTATGCAAACTGTTTCTTGTGAGACAGCTCAAGACTTCTAAAAGTTTAAGAAACACTGATACAAGTATAATAAAGCCGTTGAAATTATTATCAGCCGGAAGGCCTGGGATTATCTGACCTAGGTTTTAAAAAAATTTTATTTTACCCAGTTATTTATTTTACTTGTTATCAAGCTAAATTATTATTATTTTTTTGCAATTTTGTTTACCAAATTACCAAAATAAACTCTGTGATTTTCAAAGTCAACTGCCTCTAAAATATGCACAGTTATGTCAAAGGTAATGAAATGATACATCTGGCAGCTGTAACTGATTTCAACGAGTCAGATGAACCCACGGAGCTGCGATTTATTTGGACGACAACGAGCTCTCCGCACTGAGTTCATGCATTTCAAAGGGGCCTTTGGTGTAGCCTCGGCAGCTGAGATGCATGACTCAGCCCACTCCCATTATTACTACAAGACGCCGCATAGCCACCAAGACCACAGCAGCCCCAGCTCTGCACGCTCCAGGGACGAGCACGGCGCCCGGGAAGGAGCGGTGCTGGAGGGAAGAGGCCTTCCAGCAGCAGCGCCCAGGGCACGCTTGGGAACGGAGGGAAATCCTCTCTGGCCAGGGCCATCAAATATTTAGACCTTATGATCTGGACTGAAAAGATACAACTCGCAGTCCTCTCTCGATGGGATCTGTCAGGAGGAGGCCTTGTGGGGCGTAGATCTTCTCATTCTGCTCCTGAATGTATTTGGAGACTTTCTTCAGGACCTGACCAAAGAGACACAACACAGCTCTCTTACCAACTTCATCAGATTTTCTTTTTGTGTATTCAGCTGGACTGCAAAATATTCAGCCAGTGGAATTAGTTTTCAAAGCAAGAAACAGGTGTTCACGTGGAGGGACAGCTCATGCCCTGGGTCCCCAGATCCCGCCCCCCCCAACCCCAGTTCTGAGCACGTCCATACAGCCTAAGACCAAACAGCCTAAGTCCAAGCAGAGATGTAGCCAGATGGCGGCACGGGAGCCATGCCCCTTCCCCTCCACCCTGGATACGGAGAAATTGGAGGTAACCATACACACACGTTACGTGCCTTCCCCCTCCCTACTCAGGAAATGTGTAGCATGTGACCTCCTCTAATATCAGGGACAGCTTCTGGCTTTCTCCTGGACACTTAGGAGATGCTTCTCGGGACTTCTCTGCAGTCCAGTGGTCAGGACCTCAGGTCACTGCTGAGGGCCCATCTGCATGCCTGATCGGGGAACTAAGATCCTACAAGCTGTAAGGTATGGCCCCCACCCTCCCCACCAAAAAAGAAAGAACTGCTTTCTCCGCTGTACATTTTCATCAATTTAAAGTCACAATACAAAGCGGGCCTATAACGAAGGGAGCCCAGTACATTTGAAACTGAGAAATCTGTCTCCTCCATCAGGTGCGTTTGTGCTGGCTACCATGGAGGTCTGGCGACCAGTGTTCGACATCACCTCCTGCCTGCACGGGAGGCTGCTCCACAGCCTGCTCCTGTGTCCTAGATGGGAACCTCGATTTATAAGTTTAGTATTAAGATTGTAAAAGTCAAAGCAAACGTAGACAAAAAGCAGATAGGATAAAAAGGAACTGGAAATTGCCAAATCTTAAGCTATAATAAGGGCAATTCTGAGACAGATAACCTAGAAGAAAATAAATCTTAATAGTGATACACAAAATCAAAGAGTCACATGTTTTATTTCAGATTCAAGGTCATTATAATCCTTTGCTGGCTCTAGTCTTCAAAGACGCTTTGATCCAATTCTTTAATTACTGTATGTTTCCTTAAATTCGCACTACCAGAATATGATAAAGTCGCAGATAAATGTGATCACAACATAAAGGGAAAAAAAGAACTATATGAAAATAAAGCTGGAAAGGAAGAAATCTGATTTAAGTATGGGTCTATAATGTACCAGAACAAACCAACATATTAGAATGATAAAACATAGCTGCTTTGGCATAAACTGATTTAGAATTTAAAACTCTATGCTGCTTGTATAATGGGTTTTCTCACTGAAGGACAATAAACAGTCTATTCAGCTTATATCTCTGGGGAATAATACAATCTCATGTTTTACGTTTTTTTTAAAGTGCATGATATTATTAAAAGAGCCATCTGCAGGGTTATGAAGTAATGTAAGAATACTATTTCCAAAGAAAAGACTTTTTCACCTATTTTCAGCTCTCAAAGAATTTGAGCAGTGCCTAGTCTTTATGAGCAAAAAAAAAAAATCTCAGTCACTCTCTTTCCACCAGCATTTGTCAATCATGCTGCTGCTGCTGCTGCTAAGTCACTTCAGTCGTGTCCGACTCTGTGCGACCCCATAGACAGCAGCCCACCAGGCTCCCCCTTCCCTGGGATTCTCCAGGCAAGAACACTGTCAATCATGCTAAAAAGAGGGGAAGCAAGTCACCCATGATGGTGCCCAATTCAGGATTCTCCCTCTTCCCTCCAATTTCCTTCTGTGCTCACCTGCCAGAGCTCGAAACCGGAGAGCCAGGCTCCCCTCGCCCCGTCCATTTACACCGGGCAGAAACTGAGAAACCAGCCTGCATGGCTGGTTTCAAAGAAAGGATTCCTTCACACAGCTCTCCTCCCCTCCTCGAGTGCAGGTTATTAGCAAAGACACAGCCATCCTTTATTCGATTCAAGCAGAACTCTGTCGTGCAAGGCTTTTGTTTAAACTTTGGTAACACTCATGGACACTTGGGCTTCAGTTCAGAAAGAAGAGAGTCAGTTTTCCTTGGGCGCCAGCTGCAAATCCTCCCGCAGCACAGCAGTGAAGGCGGCACCGTGCTAACCCAGATGTGTTGTTAGCAACAGACAGCTCACGGACGTGAGTCAACTCGTACCTCACTCCTGCCAGGACAGAGCACCGTTCTCACCCTCAAGGAACTCTGTGTTGACGTTTTATTCATACTTCACTATTTTTGGTAAATCGTTGTTGAAACAAACTATAATACCGAACAAGATGATCTGTTATCCTCAAACCCGCAATAAAAACCTCAGTTTGTATAGTATTTACAAAGCTAAACACTCAGACCTCAGGAAAGGCTATTGTCCTCTTTGAGAATAAGCCTCTCAAAGCCCTTGAGGAAACATAACCAAAGTGGGGTTGAGTGAGAGGCCCAGGGGCTCAGTGTTTCCAGAAAGATCTGAGTTCCTCTGACTGTGCTCTTTTCACATCACAGCCCATGGGCAGCAGGGACGTCTCTGGTGGACAAACACAGCAACTGCTCCTGAAAGAAGAAGGTTCCACAGGCCCATTTGTTCCCTGATTATAATGGGCAGCAATGGACAGGAATAACACTGAAGCCTTTATCTTCATTGTAAATCAATAAATAGCACATTATAGGAAAAAAAAAAAAGCACGATTGTTCTAGTGGGTTTTAAAGGCCTATTTACAATCTCAAAAAATTTAACCCACGTGACAAAGTGTAAGTGTCATTATGCTTGGCTTACTATTTGTAGACTGGAAGTTTTAGTGTTTAAAGCAATAAAGACTAAATGACTCAATTTTGTCCCTTCATAAAGTAGAAAATAATAGCACAGGAATTCCTAAGGGGCAAACTGGAGAGAGGGAGTGGCTGAGTGCTCTAACATTTTTATCATCTTATCAAAAATACAAATACACATTTACAATGTTTTCTTTTAAAAGTACATGGAGATTATATCTTTATTATGACCATTCCAGTTATGTACTTTGCATGATCTAGTTAATTCATGTCCAAATTTCTTACACAAAATCACATTGATAAAATGTGCCATAAATTTGGGTTTCTTGACTAATTTTATTAGGTCTTTATTTGCTTTATAATACTTACTCTGTAAAAGAGACTTTAATTAGACTTGTAAAGTAATACCTTATATGTTATTTATGAACTCAAGTCCATTATTTTCTGATGTTGAGAAGTCCCTTCCGAAATTAATAATCAAAATAATCAAATACTAATCAAAAAAGAGTTTAATTAAGACTTGCTAAATGTTTTAGTAGATAAAAGAAACTAGCAGCTGCTAAAAAAAGATTACTTATACACTTATACACTCAAGGTTAAAAAGAAACCTGTACATGTAAGTACACACATATCTGATTAAAACATATATATATATATGTACACACACTAACTTGATTTTTAAGTCTGTCTTAAGAAAACTTTATTTAGCACCTGCCACATGTAAGGCAATTTATTAATTCAAAGGTCCATTATACTCCTTTTTTGGTTTTACCTTTGTTGTTTTTTAAACAATGCTGCGCTAATTACTGCTATACAGCAAGGTGATTCAGTTATACACGCACCTATGTTCTCTTTCATATTCTGTTCCAGGATGGTTTCTTTCCTAGGTCTCCTCATCTGCATCTGCTAACACCCACCCCCACTCCTTGGTAACTACCAATCTAAGACCTGCTTACAATTGAGAACTTGGATTTGGAGAGATGAACTTGTCCATGACTCATAACTAGGAAATGACCTGGCTGGCACCCAGTGATCAGTCTCTTTATAACTGATGCCAGAGGCAGGTATCTGTATCTATTTTAGCAAAAGCACATGAAAAAATACGTTAATTAAAATTTCATCAAGAGATTTTACAACTACAGTGAAATAACAATTCAAGCATGCAATATTCATGAGGCGTGAATAAAACACTCTGGAGGACGTATTTCTGCCTTGAATTGGCTATATTATACGTCTTCGACGGCCACGTGGCATGAGTATCTCACCTGCAAGAGCCCAGCCCTCCCGGCCCAGGCCCACCACCACCCGTTGTCAGTGGCTCCCCAGCGTGCCTCCTCCCCCACCTCGTTGTCCCTTGAATCCGCTCACCTCCTGCTGTCCCTGCCTCTCCCTCCCCGCCCAGGCTCTCCTCTCCTGCCTGGACTTCTACGAAGCGTCTTACTTGCACTTTTATACCTTTCTTCCCCAGAGCCAAGAAATCTGTTTAAAATGAAAATCGGATCCTACCACCCTCCTGCTTGAAAAGCTTCAGTGATCCTTCCCTGCATGGGAATAAAATCTAAGCCTCTCTCCATCGAGCACACACTCCACGGGGCAGAACGCAGCTCCCCTCACCTCTCCTGTCACCTCTGCCCTCCCCTCCTCTGCACGGGGGACCCACGCTCTGCACATCCTCCTCCATCTTCCTGAAAGGCCTCAGGCTCCCCATCTTTCATGTGGCAGCTGAACGTTAGCACCCCAGAGGCCCTTTCTGACCACCGCATCTAAATTAGTCTCTCTAGTTATGTTCTATCCTAAGGAAGTTTGGTTTTTCCTAAGGCATTTATCACAACTTACAATTCTGTGGGTTTTGTTCCTTACTATCAGTTTTTACCAGACTTATAAACTCCACAAAGTCAGTAACCACGTCTGCCCATTCAGTTATATCCTCTGCACAGTTCTTAGCATATAGTAGGTGTTCAATAAATATTAATCCAACGGATCCTGTGTCCCTTCACCGGATGTATCACTAAAGAGGGGCTGCTAAGACAGAACAGACTGAAAGCGGATACGGATCCTCTGTGACTGCCGATGTCGAGCGTTAAGCAGGAAAGAAAGTGTGTGCCATGGAGAAGGGCATAAACTGCCTGTGTAGCTCTTTACATGCCCACCAGGGCATTCACACCAGGATGGTAAGGAAGAACAGGGTGGCATGTTCAGCCAACGGCTCAAAATGCTGGAGCCACACCTGTGTCCGCTCTCCACCACATGGAGTACAAGACAGCCACCGGGAGACTCTGGCCGGTGGGGGTGTGATACTCAGCTCCTAGAGCCTTCCCTTTCTAAACACAGTCAGCACAGAATGATCCGCTGGCGGTTTACTGGGATTAATGTACATCCATTCATTTAATACACGAGTGCCTCCGATGCCCAAGACCTCGTGCTAGGCATCAAGAGGGACACACTGTCCTTGATCACAAGAAAAACACGTACTTGATGGGCAAGTAAGACAGGAATATAAATGCTACATTCCTCAGCAGAGAGTTCTTAAGTACCAGGAAAGAGATTCCAGTAGAGCGCTGAGGGGTCAGAGAGGAGAGAAGGAATCTAATTAGAAGAGAGGGTGAGAAGTCAGCGGAGAGCGGGACGGAGGGACTGAGGCCATGCGGACATGGGCAGGGCATCCCAGGTGGAGGAAGGCTCTCAGAGGGTGCACCTGGCTGAAAGATAAAGTGAGGACGGGGGAGACAGGGCTAGGGGAGGCGAGCTGGGGGAGGGCTTGCGACGGCCCCTCACGCTGCAGGAGAGGCACGGCTGTGTTTCACGACACAGCAGCTGTTTGGAAATGGAAGAGAAAGGCAGGAAAGAGGCTCTGTGGCTGTGGTGTTGGTCTAGGAGAGACGTCACAAGGGCATAAATCAGGGGGAGGCAGAGGGTGTCATAAAGTTAACGAATGGGGAATTGGAAGACAGCTCGGTCTGACTACTGATACAATTTCGCCCTTTTCGACCCCCACCTGAAGATGCTGGGTGAAAAAGACAGGGTGCTGCTGAGCCAAATGGGGAGTGGGAGGCTTGACTTTCTGACCCCTGAGTTGAGGAGCCAGCAGCTCTGGCTCCAGCGGACAGTTCAGAGGGGAGACAAGGACTCAGGTAGGAGGATGAGACGGAGGGTACAAATCTGGGGAAATAAAAACTCAGCACTCTTCTGCGCGTCTGGTCATAGAGACAACAGTAAGTGTCACCATGTAATCAAACCCTGTAACAAACCCACCTTTTTTTTTTTTAATGATTCTAAGAGATTGGGAAAACACGGGCAGGCTTACCTTCTCATAATGAGTTTCCATGCACAAGAAGATGGTGTACGCTGTTAGACAAGCCAGGCAGCCTTCCAGATACGACTGGCCCCCAAGCTTCTCAGCCTCGGCATAAAGGTTATTTAGGGTCCGAACTGTTTCTTCAAATTGCTGCCGATCAATCTGTACAGAGAAAAGATTTTTAAAAATCAGTTTTGAAAAAAAAAAAGATGACCACGTCACTCCTGCTTGCGATCCCTAATTAGGTCACCATCTTGTCAACATTTTTATCTGTCGGCAAACAAATTTTTAGGTGATTCAATCTGGATCTAAGTTGTGAAACTGGTTAGTGTTTGTTTTGTTTCATCTTTCTTTTGGACACTGTGTTATGTCCAGGCTGAAAAGGGTGTCGCCCGATCCTCTGTGCTGAATCACAAGTAACTTAATTAAAGAACACAGTCCTTCCGGCCCTCCATTCTCCCACACTCACTTTACAGAGCTTGTACTTTTGGGTATCACCATAGGCAAGCCTTGGAGAGAGATGAGTGAGACACTGACATCCTCACGGCATTCACAGTCGTGAGTGTAACAGACACGTAACAGTGAAAACACAAGAGGCAAACGGAACAGTGCAACTGAGGCGTGCATGAAGAGCGTGGGGCGCCCGAGGAGGGGCGGCTCGCTGCCTTACCTGGGAAGGGCAGGCGATCTTAAATCACGGTCCCTAAATGCTGCCAGCGACTGAGGCCAAAAAGGGGAGTAAGGACTCTGCCAGCACATCAGAAGGGGCAAACTCTGTATGCTTTCCCATCTCTTTTACAGTAACTACTTGGTTACTAAGAGCTCACACTGGACAAGGCAAAATCTCCCACTACCGCGGGGCTCTTCTCACCAAGGACGCCGATGACCTTTTCCTAGTCAGTGACGCCATCACCTAACACGTGTGCTAACACCACCGTCATATCTCCTTTTCTCTAATGACCCGCTTTCACTTTCTTCTTCCAGTATCCCTTTCCTTCCTTCCTTAACAGTACTTTGTCAGTTTCAAATCTCCATGAGAATTTTAAGGCCCAAGGCAGAGCATCTCACCCAATTCTATCATTCTCAGGAGGTAACAAAGCCCAACTTATCTGCCCTTATCCTCAGCCCGCTCTCACACTGTACCCCCCTTATTCCTAAAACCAATACCCACTTACGTGTTAATTCTTTCCTTTATGAAGGCTTTACACAGCAACAGACTCAGAAAGAAATCCAAGAACCTTAATATACACTTTGAGACAGAACATTTCCAAATTTCCAAAATTATGCTCCAAGAACATAATTCTTTGTTACCAGATTATCAACCTTAAGCTTTTAAAAAACCTTTAGGTAAGAGGCCGCTGCCTTGTCCTTCACGTGGAAAATGGTGAGGATTCAATGAGCTAGACGCACGAAAACCTGAAAGTGGTGGTGACTCAACCTGCCTTTTAAAAGGAGCTACTTTAAGTTTCCCAGAACAGGAGTGCTTCTGATGGGGGCTGGGAAAGTGGGGACAGAGCTGGGAGCCAGGGCTGCCACTTGAAGATGTGCTGTGTCACTAACGGTCACTTGGGCAACCTGTCACCATTCCCAGAACACAGACTTAGAGGAGACCTGCTCAGCGAACAAGTGTTGATGGTAAATTGTTATCTCCACCTGGTTCTGTCAAAGTTAAGGTCTTCTGTTTATTCATCAGTAAAACCATGAAAGTCCAAATAATTACAAACACTCGCACTTGATTTATCTACAATGTTAGGATTTGAAAAAGAAACTTCTCTGAATTATTTATGTTTCTTTGGATAGAATGATTAAAAACTAGGTGATCCAACCCAGAAACTTTTTTTTTTTTTTTTTTTAGCCACACCAGGTGGTCTGTGCGATCTCAGTTTCCCAACCAGGGACTGAACCTGCGTCGCCTGCCTTGGAAGCGCTGAGTCTTAACCACCAGACTGCCAGGAAGTCCCCAACCCAGAAACATGTGATTTCTTTCCGATTTGGAATTACAAATCCTACCAGAAACACTAATTCTTAAAAGTTATTCCACGACTGCAATGCTTTACAGGATGGAAGCAAATCATAAACCGTTAAAAAAATTTTTTTTAAATCCAAAGTGAAGATTAAAAAAAAATAGTTTAATTAAAAAACAAAAAAGATTGGAGTTCCTTGGCAGTCCAGTGGTTAGGTTTTGGCACTTTCACTGCCGAGGGCCCCAGTTCAATCCCTGGTCAGGGAACTAGGATCCTGCACGCTGTGCAGCATAGCCAAAAAAAAGGTTAAAAAAAAGTCAAGAGTTTCTTGGAAAGGTTTAAGAAAAGCATGACAGGCAGCAGTAAAGGCAAGGGTACACAAAACTAAGGGCTCCGCAGGGCGACCGGCGGCCTTGCTCTCACGCCCTGCAGGCTCCATGAAGCACAGCAGTCGGCGAGCCCCTCTGGGTGCCTGGACACCGACACAGCAGCTATCCTGACATCTGGAGGTTTGTCAAGTTAGAGCCATTTGGACCAATAAACAGTGGAAGTCTGAACGGAAACAGGAGTCAGGCTCATCTCCCAGAATTTTTGTTTCATGTTGAACTACCTGCCGAAAGCATCAGGCTGAAGCTTATCAAAGGTCATGAGTCAAAGGTAATTTCTACTGACGGGCCGTAGAGACATAGTTTTAAAGGGATGCAGGGAACAAATGCCTCAATTATAGCTCACTCAATTCTCTTTCTGCCCACACCAAGGGTTCCTAAGATGTCCGTATGCTGGCTAAAGTTAAGAATCAAGCTTTAAAGAAATGTCCTGGCAACAAAGCGCTTATACATCAAAGTATTATGTTCTCAGAGGCAGTGAGAAAGTAAACTTGTTAACACACAGAACTTGTTCTTACTCCCAAATTAAAGGGTACAAATGTGTGTGTGTTTAATGTTTTAAAGTCATACAAAACAGCTGGATGTTTACTTCTCCCTCTATTACACTGCCAAGTACGACATTCTCACAAAGGGAAACTCAGCCTCAGTGGCAGCGCAATCAGTACAATTTCTAGGCTAAGCAGTAGAGAAACAAAGAAAGAAACCTTTCAATTTTCCATCAAACAAGCAAGGAAAATTTAAACCTGTAATTTAAATTTAATCTCAACACACTTAAAAAAACATCAAAGCTTTCCCAAACAGTTTCAAGTATAAGCTAGTGTTTTAACCCAAACATTTAAAAAGAAAAAAAATTCAAGGGTAGCTCAGCTGATAAAGAATCTATCTGTAATAAAGGAGATTTCGGTTCAATTCCTGGATCGGGAAGATCCCCTAGAGAAGGGATAGGCTACCCACTCCAGTATTCTTGGGATTCCCTAGTGGCTCAGATGAATCTGCCTGCAATGTGGGAGACCTGGGTTCGATCCCTGGGTTGGGAAGAGTCTCTGGAGAAGGAAATGGTAACCCACGCCAGTATTCTTGCCTGGAGAATCCCCATGGACAGAGGAGCCTGGCGGGCTCCCATAGTCCATGGGGTCGCAAAGAGTCTGACTGAGCGACAAAGTGCACACACACACAGTACTCAGAATCACAAGCGGTGCTGGGCCACACGAAGTCAGAGAAACGAAAGGACTCCAGAATTTGCAAAGCGCCAACTTCCTATAGCCATCCATGGAGTACTGTAACTGCACCGTTTCTGTATTCAGACTGTAAAATAAAGGTTCCACCACACACAGAGTTGAAGGCTCATGTCTGATTCTGCATAGACTTGGCTCAATTATGAGCTGGAAGTTTGACTTTTAAATCCTTTAAACAAAGCATCAAGTGACATCCAAGTAAGTGTGGGGCAAAAGGGCTGTTTACATTCTGATCCGAAAGCACATAAACAGTATTAAGTCAGAGTTTCCCTAAGAGACTTAAAAGTGAAACATTTGATCTATTTCATATAAGTACTAAAAAAGCCTGTTAACTGTAATGCTAAATTATTTTAAAAACCACATTCAGTAGCTCTAGCCAACAGGCAACTTGCTCAATCTCTATCTTCTCAAACCACCATGGAGGTGTCCAGCTAGTGTCAGACTGAGTTATCTCATTACGTGGCGAAAACAAACTGCAACAATGACAGGACATTTCACAAACTAATCTACAAATCATCTTTATAAGGTGTGCTGGGTCCTTAATTTGCATTTAAAGAAACATACTTAGGCCACTAACCTGCTGAGGGTTCGAAATCGAGCCAAAGCACACTGTCATTGATCTCTGTTGATTCTCCCACCTTGGCAATCAGGTAGAACAACCTACCACCCCACAAGCTAATTTTAAATGACTGCTGCACATTGCTCCAGTACATACTCATCGACACCTACCTACTCCATGGCCAGCACTTCACAGCTCCACACCCATGCCCAATCCCCCCTGACTCCTTCACCCTCTTGTCAAAGAGAAAAGAACCGCAAAACCTGCTCCCATCTAACCAGAAGCTGACCTCTGAGCAGGAAACAGGTTCACCTCACAAACCTCAAGACCAGTCTGTCTTTGGGTGTGTGAACACACTTAGGCACAAGAAAACACATACATAGTCTCACTTTGCTGCACCTTTACAGTAAGATCCAGTGACCATTATTATCCTTTTTATTAAGTCTGAAGAAAGGAGAAACACCCCTTCCTAAGCCCAAGACCGCCCAAAGGACCCACATTCTGATGACAGTTCTGGTCCACAGGCCAACAAAAGTCGGCTCCCAGCGATAACAGCATAAGGAACCAGTTGAGGGCCTCGTTCTGAGATTATTTCCCTGTCCAGACCCATGCACTACTCTGTTTCTCAAGGTTCGGAGAAGGCCTGTCTGCGCTCCCAGCACAAGCGGCCGGACGCCCGTCACTCAAATGATGGTGATCTCCTCTGCGTGGTGAGGTTGGAGAATGCAGCTTACACAACACGCCGAGGTGGGTGGCCTGGAGGGTCAGGAATCAAGCGCCTCATCACTGGTCACTGACCCGGGGTGGGGTGGGGTGGGGAGGACGGCAGCGTACCGATTCCGGCCCTGGCCATCATCTGGTCATCCGGCCCGGCGGCTTGGCCTCATTCCTCCTGCTCCCGACCCCGGGTCTTGCTTACCAGACCCCTCCTAGCACAGCCCTGGCCCAGGCCACGGCTGTGCCCGGCCCCTCCCAGACGCGCACCCCGCCGCCGCCCCGGCCGAGCGCAGGTGCGGGGAGCCCGGCTGCGTACCCGGTTCTCCAGCTCCGCGGGGAACTTGGTCTGGAACTGGCAGCGGGTGCCACTGCTGTAGTCTCGCTGAATGAAGACCTTCCCGGACACCGGCGCCTGCTGCGGCCTCATGGCGAGGACAGGACGGGCGGCGCTGCGGGTTCGGGGGACACCAACCACGGTCATACCCCCGGCCTGGACCCAGGACTCCGGCCCCCCAGCCCCGCAGCCCCGCCCAGCGCCCAGAGCGGCCCAAGGCCTCCCGGCCCCACTCCCCTTCACCCATGCTGGCACCACGGCCCTTCAGCTCCCTCCCCGACCCAGGCCCCGCGCCCCCCCACAGCCCGGTTCGGCCCGGGAAACACGAACCCGCCTCCTCTGCCCTCCAGCTGCTGTCGCAACGCCTACGCCTCCACTTACGTCCTGCCGCAAAAGGCCTCTTCCCCGCTCTCCACCTCTTCCCCGCTCTCCACCTCCCCGCCCCTCTGCTCGAACACCTACCTTAAGTCTAGGGCCCACCCTCTCCTCCGGCCGTAAAGCAATCCTGTTGAGACTGCGCGCTACCGTGCGGGGACGCGCTGTGGGCGGGGCCCGGGCGGATTCCGCCCCCTGCCCNTAGAGAGTATTCAGTGGAGCTCTTCTTGGGAACACAAACAACTGAATTCCCATACTTCATATGAAATTACTTCATAGTTAATATATATCTAACTTTCACAATATACCATCTTGAAAAATATCATTTTATATTTTTATCTCTTACACTTCTATGCAATTAAGCCATCTTCCTTATAGGTAATTAGCATCTACCATACGATATTTTCCAGGTATGCAAGCTGATTAAAAAAAAATTAGAAAGGATTGGTACTAACAGTTTAAGAAACTAGTGAGATTCACAGTTAAGAAATTAGTGAGATTCACAGCTAGTGTCAAGCAGTCTTAAAGCAGATAGTGATTTAGTGACAAGCAATAGATTCAAAGAATTTGTCAGGGATTGTGTAATGGGAATACTGAAATTATCAACTGATGTCAGCTTTCTTCCTCTCTATTTTTTGTTTTGTTTTCTTTTTTTGGCCATGCTATGTGACTTATGGGATCTTAGTACCCCAATCAGAGACTGAACCCAGGCACTCATCAGTGAAAGCTCAGAGTTCTAACCACTGGAATGCCAGAGAATTCTCTCCTCTCCATTTCTTGACTCTCCTTTTATCTTCCCTCCAGCCTGCCTGAGGCCAGGGAATAACATACCAAATAAATCCTTAAGCTGAATCTATAACTATTCTAAGTTGATTCAATTCAAACTGAATCTCCCCCTAATTTNGAAATATATGTCCTCTCTGATGAAAGAGGTTATTTTACATACTGAAACTATTTTTTCTCATTATAACTGTATAAAAGTTATTCAGGCATTCCATTCATATCATATATAAACATTCTTTAATGCATCACTGAAAATCATGGTTTAGTGTACTTGTCAGAGGTAGAATTTTCAATTTACACAAATTTGTAATTTGCATGGAGTTTTATCATTTTGCAAGGCTGTGTAGAGCTCCCCTGGTGGCTCAGATGGTAAAGAATCTTCCTGCAATGCAGGAGACTTGGGTTCAATCCCTGGGTTGGAGGACCCCTTGGAGAAGGGAATGGCTACCCACTCCAGTATTCTTACCTGGAGAATTCCATGGACAGAGGAGCCTGGTGGTTTATAGTCCATGGAGTAAGAAAAAGTCATGCATGACTGAGTGACTTAACACTTTCACTTTGACTTTTCATGGTCACTCTAACGAAGCAGAAGCAAATTGGTGACATAAAATACCTTTGATTTAGTGCTGGATGTTGTCTTTTTCAGAGAATAAGCAAATGCATTATAATTAACCACAAGATTCAAAATAAAAACGAACTTTATCAACTATCTGCATTTTAGAATGTAGANNNTCAAGGACAGAATTAAAAGGAATATGACCACAAGGTACCCGGATCACAAATCGTTTTGTTTATAATTGACATGAAAGATATTTGAATGTTTGAAAATTGCATCAGACATGCTCTATATTCTATTATTTCACTAAGATATAAAAAATCAAACCCATAAGGACTTCTGATTTCTAGTCTGGAATGTAAATATCTTGGAAGTCATTGTTCTATCTTCACAAAAATAAAAATCTGAACAAACTGAAAATTCAATAAGTCTTCTTAGGTCCATCATGAAAGCAAGGTCACAGGGCAAACTGCTGCCCCCAAATATTGAAAGACTAACAATTGGATAAAGAGAATCAAAGCTTTTCAAAAATATCACCGTCATTATGAGCAGAAACCTTCCTGGGAACCAATAATGGAGTAGAAAAACCTAGAGTATAACTGAATTGCTGGAGAGTCATTGTGGATATGCATAAAAGTTTAAAACTCTGGGTAAGAGGGTTCAGTAATACAGAGCTCTTCACATTTTTGTGAGTTTTACCAACAGGAGCCCTACTGGGTTCTTATAGTGAATATCAAAGAAAAAAAAAATTATGCTTCAGTCAGGGGAAGGGGAAAAGGAACCATTTTAAAACAGACCACAGCATTTAGCTCTTGCTGTTGTTCAGTCACCCATTTGAGTCTGATTCTTTGCAACCCCATGGACTGCAGAATGCCAGGCCTCCTTGTCCCTCACCATCTGCTGAAGTTTGCCCAAGTTCATGTCATCATCAGTGATGCCATCCAGCCATCTCATCCTCTGACAATGTCTTCTCCTTCTACCCTCAATCTTTCCCAGCATCAGGGACTTTTCCAATGAGTTGGCTGTTCGCATTAGATGACCAAAATACTGGAGCTTTGGCATCAGTCCTTCCAACAAGTACTCAGTTTATTTCCTTTGACATTGACTGGTTTGATCTTCTTGCTGTCCAGGGGACTTTCAGGAGTCTTCTCCGGCACCACAGTTCCAAGGTATTAAATCTTTGGTGTTCTGCCTTCCTTAGGTCTATCTCTCACTATCGTACATGACCACTGGGAAGACCATAATCTTGGCTATATGGACCATGGTTGGCAGGGTAATGTTTCTGCTTTTCATCACACTGTCTGGGTTTGTTATAGCTTTCCTGTCAAGACTGAACTCAATAAAAAATATTTACTAACATCTTACCTATTGGAGTTTTGATCAGACTCTAAACTGTGTGTGTGTGTGTGTGTGTGTGTGTATTACTCATTCAGTCCTGTTCGACTCTTTGTGACCCCCTGGACTGTAGCCCACCAGGCTCCTTTGTCCATGGAATTCTCCACGCAAGAATACTGAAGTTGATTGTCATTCCCTTCTCCAGGGGCTCTTCCAAACCCAAGGATCAAACTCAGGTCTCCCACATTGTAGGCAGATCCTTTATTGTCTGAGCCACCAGGGAAGCCCCTAAACTACCTGGGGAAGTGAAATAGCTTTCTCCAGCATGCTCTATCTTCCAGGTGGGGATGAGAATTTCCAGAAACCATGAGCTATTCTGTCCCACCAAAGATGGAGAAAAACACTAAGAGTTACCTACAAAGGTCACAGCCCAAGGTCACAGGCTCACCAAAGCTAAGGCCTAATCGTAGCAATATGAATGCTTCCTTTTCCCCTAAGTTGTATCACTAAATCACTAAAGACCTATTTGCCAGAGTTCCCTTCACCCAGTACATCATGTTTAACTTTCAACAAAAAAATTACAAGACACAGTAACAGGTAAAAAAAAAAAGTTTAAAGAGACAGACCAAGCATCAGAACCAGACTTAGACATGGCAAAGTTATTAGAATTATCATACTGAGAAATTAAAACAACTATGTTTAATTTGCTAAGGGTTCTAATGGAAAAAGTAGGCAACATGCAAGGACAGATGAATAACATGGAGAAATGAAAATGCTAACAAAGATTCAAAAACAAAGGTAAGAGATCAAAAACACTGTAACAAAAATGAACAATGCCTTTGATGGCCTCATTAGTAGACTGAGGAAAGAACTTCTGAGCTTGAGTATATGTCAATAGATACTTCCAAAAACTGAAAAACAAAGAAAAAAAGACAAAAAACATATCCAAGAACTGCTGGACAATTACAAAGGTGTAACATATGTGTAATGGGAATACACATATTCTGAGGAAATAATGACTGAGAATAGTCAAATATTNTATGCTGTCTAGGTTAGTCATAACTTTCCTTCCAAGGAGTAAGTGTCTTTTAATTTCATGGCTGCAGTCACCATCTTCAGTGATTTTGGAGCCCCTCAAAATAAAGTCTGACACTGTTTCCACTGTTTCCCTATCTATTTCCCATGAAGTGATGGGACCAGATGCCATGATCTTAGTTTTCTGAATGTTGAGTTTTAAGCCAACTTTTTCCACTCTCCTCTTTTACTTTCATCAAGAGGCTCTTTAGTTCTTCTTTGCTTTCTGCCATAAGGGTGGTGTCATCTGCATATCTGAGGCTATTGATATTTCTCCTGGCAGTCTTGATTCCAGCTTGTGCTTTGTCCAGCCGGCGTTTCTCATCATGTACTCTGCATAGAAGTTAAGTAAGCAGGGTGACAATATACAGCCTTGATGTACTCCTTTCCTGATTTAGCTTGATGAAATCTCTTGCTGTTGGCTCCATCTCTTTGGGATTTCCCAACCACCCACCTCTACTGCTGACAGCCAGTCACTGACACAATCATGATCCAGGGTTACCTGAAACAGACGATCCTCTGACCTAGTGTCAGAAGCTAGTACAGCCTAAGGCTATATCACAATGCCTACGTCATTCACCTCACCTCCTCTCCTCACATAGGCACTTTATCCTCTCCCCTGATCACAGGAGAAGGGTGAATACAGTTCAATAAGATATTCTGAGAGACCACATTCACATAGTTTTCATTACAATATACTATCATTGTTCTATTATTATTAGTTGGGGCTTCTTTGGTGGCTCAGAAAGTAAAGAATCTGCCTGCAGTGTGGGAGACCCAGGTTCGATTCCTAGGTGAGGAAGATCCCCTAGAGAAGGGAATGGCAACCCACTCCAGTATTCTTGCCTGGAGAATTCCACAGACAGAGGAGTCTAATAGGCTTTGGGGTCACAAAGAGTTGGACACGTGGACACAACTGAGAGTTGAACACTGTCACTTTCATTATTATTAGTCATTGTTGTTAATCTCTTACTGAGCCTCATTTATAAACTAAACTTTGTCATAGGTGTGTGTGTGTGTACGTAAAAACAGTATATCTGGGGTCTGGTACTATCGTCAGTTTCGAATATCCACAGAGGGTCTTGGAATGGATCCCCTTGGGTAAGGGGACCACTGTTTAACTTGATAGCACCACTCTCTGATACTGTCTAATATATATTTAAATATTTCTCCTATTGTATTTTAAAAACAGCTTTCAGTTCAGTTCAGTCGCTCAGTCGTGTCTGACTCTTTAAGATCCCATGGACTGTAGCATGCCAGGCCTCCCTGTCCATCACCAGCTCCTGAAGTTTACTCAAACTCATGTCCATCCAGTCGGTGATGCCAGTCAACTATCTCATCCTCTGTCGTCTCCTTCTCCATCCACCTTCAGTCTTTACCAGCGTCCGGGTCTTTTCCAATGAGTCAGTTCTTTGCCTCATGTGGCCCAAGTATTGGAGTTTCAGCTTCAGCATCAGTCCTTCCAATGAATATTCAGGACTGATTTCCTTTAGGATGGAACTGGTTGGATCTCCTTGCAGTCCGAGGGACTCTCAAGAGTCTTCTCCAAAACCACAGTTCAAAGCATCAGTTCTTTAGCACTCAGCTTTCTTTATGGTCCAACTCTCACATCCATACATGACTACGGGAAAAACCATAGCTTTGACTAGACAGACCTTTGTTGGCAAAGTAATGTCTCTGCTTTTTACTATGCTCTCTAGGTTGGTCATAACTTTTCTTCCAAGTTAGGGAAGAATAAATAGCATAAAATAAACTGGAGGTATTTAAAGCAGACAAATTTAAAAATTCTAACTTACCTACTGTGTATACAGCTGTGAAACCATCGCCTTAATCAAGATAGAGAACATTCATCGCTTTCAAAAGGTTCCCAGAGTTCCTTTGTAATCCCCCCTTCCTGGCCCTCCCCAGTTTCTGTCCCCAGGCAGTGATCTGGTCCCTTAGTTCAGCAGTCCCCAACCCCTTGTTAAGAACCAGGCTGCAGGGCAGGAGGTGAGCTTCATCTGCCCCATCACTGGCATTACTGCCTGAAGCACCTGCCCCTACTCTAGTCCATGGAAAAACTGTCTTCCATGAAACCGGTCCCTGGTGCCAAAAAGGTTGGGGACCGCAGCCTCACTTTGCATTTTTTTGAATTTCATGTGAAATGAATCCTACAGTGTGTACTTTTTGTCTGGCTTCTTTCACATATGCTAATTATTCTGAAATTCACCTGTTGTGTTGTCAAGAATTCATTCCTCTTTGTTGCTGGATCAGGTTGCATTATAAGAATACATTGTATGGATAGCTTGTTATTCATTCTGCTGTTGATAGACATTTGAGTTGCTTCCTGTTTTTGTCTATTACATGTGAAGCTGCTGTTGGACGTTCGCCTGCAAGTCTTTGTATAGATGCATGTTTTCATTTCTCTTGGATAAATACCCAGGAATAGAATATCTGGATGGTGGATAAGTACATGTTTAACTTTTCAGGAAACTGCCAAACTGTTATCCAAAGTTGGCTGTATCATTTTACATCCCCACCAGCAGTGGATGAGAGTTCCAGTTTCTCCACATCCTCGCCAACACTTGGGTTGTGGTATCTCCTTGTGGTTATAACTTTAGTTTTTCTCTCACTAATGATTCTGAACATCTTTTCATGTATTTATTTGCCATCCATACATCTTTTTTGATGATGTATCTGTTCAGACCTTTTGCCATTCTTTATTTGTGGCTGTTTCCCTATTATTGAGTTTGGAGAGTTATTTATATATTTTAGAGAAAAGTCTTACATCAGACATACGGTTTGCAGTCATTTTCCCCGTATTCTGTGGCTTGCCTTTCTAGTCTCTTAACACATCCATGGGTTTAGGGGGAGTAGGCTGTGGACATCCTGAGGAGGGCACTATTCTGCCTACCACTGGTATGGAGTGAAGTTCATTTTTTCCTTCCATATGGTTATCTAATTGTTCTAGTACCATTCTGTGGAAAGAATCTTCTTTTCTCCTTTCTCTCCTTTCTCCACTGCATTGCCTTTGTGGTAAAAATCAGGTTTTTTTCAAATATTGTATATTAACACATATATGTGGAATCTGGGGAAATGGTACTGATGAGCCTATATGCAGGGCAGGAATAGAGACACAGATGTAGAGAACAGACTTGTAGACACAGCGTGGGAAGGAGAGAGTGGGACGAATCGAGAGAGTAGCACTGAAACATATATACTACCATATGTGAAGCAGATAGCCAGTGGGAAGTTTCTATATACACAGGGAGTCCAACCCGGTACTCTTTGACAACCTAGAGGGGTGGGATGGGGTGGAGGGTGGAGGAGAGGTTCAAGAGGGAGGGGACATGTGTATATTTATGGCTGATTTGCGTGGTTGTATGGCAGAAGCCAGCGGAACTTTGTAAAGCAATTATCCTCCAATTGAAAACAAATCAGTTGTGTGTGTGCGCCTGTGTGGTACTGGATTTTGTATTCTGTTCCATCATCTGATCTTGTTGTACATTAAATGGCTATTAGTGTTTGTCTGTGATGTTAATGCTTCCTTACTGACTCAGTAAGCTCTCTTGGGAGTTGCTTTCCTACATACTCAATATTTATAGTTGGGAACACCCTAAAACAGGCACAACAGTCTCCACCTTCAAACCTCAGTTTAGTGGAGTAAGCAAAGAAAACAGTTTTTGTACATTGCGTAAAAGGGTAATATTTTTGGAACTATTTCTCAGTGAGACTGCCTGAGGGAAAGCACAACTCAACTCTTGACGCTTGGAAAGAAGAATCTGGATGAGAAAGGGATGAGGACAATATGTCAAACTGAATGTCTACGCACCTCCACACACTCATGCGTCTGTATTCTTTCAAAAAGAGCCTGCTGGAGGAGGGTAGGAGGTATGGGGGAGATATCCAGGATGGCAGAGAAGGGCAACTTGCTCATTGCTTCTCAAGATTTAGACCGGAAGTCTTCTCTCAGCATTAAACTGGCCACCAGAGCAAAGCAGGTGCTACAAGTGCTGGATAAGAGATGGCCAAGGTTTGTGGGCCAGGATTGGTATTCCAACTCTCCTGTTTTGGGTCTGCGTCTGTGACTGGGGGAAAGTCCTCTGTTGAAATGCCCAGAGATCCAGACACATGGAAGAAGCCTGGGATGGGGATGAAGAGGCTGCAAAGTATGAGGGCCTTTGGCTGGGCAGGCAGTCTTCTACATTCCCGCCAGAGTGATGCTCCAAAGAACTGTGTGTGACCAGCCATATCTTGGCAATTAGCAGCGCAAGACGCCCAGACTAGGCAGGGCGAGCTAGAGGATGCCAGAGCAAGAACCCAGCTCTCCTTCCCCCAAGGCAGAGTGTTAGGCAAACTACTCTAGACCTTGGATTTCCTCCAGGAGAAGGAGGAACTCATAGCTGACTGCGCTTCAAACCCAGCCCAGGTGGGAAAACATACTTTGAAGGGAAGTTTTCATGAATAGACAACTTTAAGGTTTCCCCCTGCTCTTGCTATAAAGTACGAATAAAGAGAATAAAGAGAAAATAAACTTTTATTTCTTTAAGCCACCTATCACAGCCTCTAAATTTCACCTCTTACAGCCAGCACTGTAAAGTTATTCCCAAAGATGTAAAATCTGATTGTCCATGTGAATAAGAGTTAGCTGGGAGAGGTGGGCTTTTTCCTACTCTTGTTTTTTGGTACCAATAAAGAAGGCTGAGCACTGAAGAACTGATGCTTTCCAATTGTGGTGCTGGAGAAGACTCTTGAGAGTCCCTTGGACTGCAAGGAGATCCAACCAGTGCATCCTAAAGGAAATCAGTCCTGAATATTCACTGGAAGGACTGATATTGGAGTGGAAACTCCAGTACTTAGGCCACCTGATGAGAAGAACTGACTCATTGGAAAAGACCCTGATGCTGGGAAAGATTGAAAGCAGAAGGGGATGACATAGGATGAGATGGTTGGATGGCATCACAGACTCAATGGATATGAGTGTGAGCAAACTCTGGGAGACGGTGAAGGACAGAGAAGCCTGGTGTGCTGCAGTCCACGGGGTCACAAAGAGTTGGACACAACTTAGCGACTGAACAACAACATTGGGGTTGAAGTTCTATCTAACTAAATTAAGCTGTTCCTAGTATCCACGGGGAATTGTCTCAAAACCCATGGATACTCCCTTACATAAAACGGTGTGGTACATCTGGCCTTCTGTGTCTGCGGGTACCGCAGGTTGGTGGAATCCAAGGATGCAGAATCCAGGAATGTGGAGGGCCCACTGTATTTACTCAGATAAAAGTGTGACCATGGAGTTGCTCTTCTCCCATTGAGACTGATTAAGACTCAGTTGATATGCTTTTACTGAGTGGCTCCCAAGCTGTTTTTCTGCCTTGATGCACCTGATGGGCGACAATCACATTGATGAAACACTTCCATAGACATGCCTAGACAAAGACTGCGGTATAGAGAAAAATTTCCATTTCTGTCAGTCTTCATTCTCTTCCTCCTTCTTTTACTTTTCTTCCTCCTTCTTCTCCTCCTCCTTTTTTCTCCCCCTTTCTTCCTTCTTTGGTTGTTTTTCTACTGGTGGTAATGTTGTTGTTTAGTTGCTAAACTGTGTCTGACTCTTTTGCGACCCCATAGACTGTAGCCCACCAGACTCCTCTGTCCATGGGGTTCTCCAGGCAAGAATACTGGAATGGGTTGCTATTTCCTTCCCCAGGGGATCTTCCTGACCCAGGGATCAAAACTATATCTCTTGCACTGCAGGCAGATTCTTTACTGCTGAGCCATACAGGAAAGCCCTGTTGGTAATAAGTGCTTTAGAATGATCCCAACCTAGTCTTTGTGTTCAGCATATTTTGGAATTCTGTAGCCTGGGTCGGGAAGATCCCTGGAGTAGGGGAATGGCGACTTGCTCCAGAAGTTTTGCCTGGAGAATTTCATGCACAGAGGAGTCTCCGGGGCCACAGTTCAAGGGGTTGCAAAGAGTCGGACATGATTGAGTGGCTGAGCACAGCAGCAGCATGACTGATGCGTGTTCAGTTTGAGCTATCAAAGAAACCTATAACCATGGCGTGGAAATGCCCTTGAAAAATTATCTAGAGACTTTCCTGGCAGTCTAGTGATTAGTACTCAGCTGTTCCATGGCCGTGGGCCTGGGTTCAATTCCTGGTTGAGAAACCAAGATCCACAGGCTGCATGCTATGGCAAAAAAAAAAAAAAAGAAGGAAAATGATCTAAACAATTCCCTTGCCTTGTGGCAGACACACCCATGGTAGACTTCTAAGGACTTCAGGAAAAAGTTCACAAACTTTCACACAGTGACCTTTCAACATCTAATCCTTCCGATTCAAGCTGGCTTTCTGTGCATTCTCAGTGGCCATAATCAAAGGCTTGCACTCTCTGCCCTAGGAGGTGCGCACAAAGGGCCCGCCAGGGGTGGGGCATGAGTCAGTGACCTGTGTGGAGGACTAAGGGTGCCCAGGTTCCAGCTGCGGAAACCCGCTGCTGACGTTCCCTGCGGCTCACCAACAGGCTTCCTAATGGGTCCGCATCCCTACGACGGCCTTCGAGGGCCCTGGCTGCTTCTGTCTCCTGGTTGGGGTTTCACACAGCTGGGGAAACCTGGCACTTACCTTCATGCTTTCCCTGTGGGAGAAATCAGAGGCCCCAAAGCTTTCTCCTGGCACTTTTCTGTGCCACCTTGGGAGTGGAGGGTAACGTGGGTGAAGGAAGATGTTCTCATATCCTCTTCCATATGTCCAATACGGGACTTTTTTCTTAATATATATATTTTATTGAAGTATAGTTGACTTGCAATGTTTCAGGTGCACAGCAAAGTGATTCAGTTATACGTATGTACATATAGATTTTTTGAAATTATTTTCCATTATTGATTATTGTAAGATATTGACTATAGTTCCCTGGGCTATACAGTAAACCTTTGGTGCTTGTTGCATATGTATATATTTTTAATTAGAAATCTAGCCTTCTATACTAAGTCAAACAAACAGAATCAGAATGTCATAAATTTTTTTAGGCAAAAATTAATAAATTTTCNATTTTCTAAAATATATATATATACATATTGTTTATATATATGTATACAAAAGCTTTATTATGCTTGATAAAGGTTAGAGAAAGAACAAACAAAAGAGATGGAGAAATTGGAAAACATAAACTAAATGAAATGGGGGCACTGAATATGAAACAGATAAAGTCCACTTGTTCTTGAACATGGCTGGTCATTAGAAGCATATCTGGAGCTCTGGAGACAACAAAAAACAATTCTAGGCATTTGTGTTTTTCAAAAAATTCCAAAATAATTCTGATATGCATCTGGATTTTACAAAAGATTACAGATTTTTCTATTAAATCGTAGTTTTGGTGGTACAGAGTTCTATTATTTTTCTGTTGGCCAGTCATGATACAATGGGATTAAGTGAGTCATAGTTACATAATCACAATAGTAAAAGGTGTTTATCAGTTTTCACAATCAATAGCCAGACAAAAAAATATATAAATGCAATTACAATATTGGATTTTAAATTTTTATTTATTTATTTATTTTTGGCTGTGCTCGGTTTTCGTTGCCTGCACGGGCTTTCTGTGGTCGTGGTGAGCCAGGGCGCAGCACAGGCTTCTCGCTGCGGTGGCTTCCCTTGCTGTGGAGCACAGGCTCTAGGGTGCTTGGCTGGGCAGTTGTGATGCCTGGGCCTAGTTGCTCAGAGCCACGTGGGATCTCCCCAGAGCAGGGATCCATCCTGTGTCCCCTGCATTGGCAGGGAGACTCCCATCCACTGTGCTGCTGCTGCTGCTGCTAAGTCGCTTCAGTCGTGTCCGACTCTGTGGGACCCCATAGACGGCAGCCCACCAGGCTCCCCTGTCCCTGGGATTCTCCGGGCAAGAACATTGGAGTGGGTTGCCATTTCTTTCTCCCATGCATGAAAGTGAAAAGTGAAAGTGAAGTCGCTCAGTCGTGTCTGACCCTCAGCGACCCCATGGACTGCAGCCTACCAGGCTCCTCCATCCATGGGATTTTCCAGGCAAGAGTACTGGAGTGGGGTGCCATCGCCTTCTCCCCTATCCACTCTACTACCAGAAAAGTACCCAGTACTGGATTTTTTTTTTTCACTCCAACAGTGTGCTGGAACTTCTCTGCTGAACTCCTGAACTTTCACCAAAATGCTCTTCTCCAAGAGAAATGATCAAAATTAGTGTTCTTTGTAAGAAAGAAGGTAGAAAACTCCTATTCCTCTATTTTTCTGACATCAGTTCTCTGCCACAGGTAATTTACAGCAACTCAAAATTCATTCTGTAAAGCAATTTAAGACTCAGCTGTGGTTATTGCCTGGGCCCTGGAATCTCTAAATGTAAAGTTTTGCAATAGGTCTGTGCACTTCCTGAGGGCCAGGCTGGAGTAAGATGAACGTCTACAGCACCATCCTACCAGAACCACGCAAAGGCTTCTGTAGAAGTGCAAGTTTGGTGATACTGCAAATGACAGACAATCATTTTGTTGTTGTTGTTTACAATATTTTATTCATTTATTTTAAAATAAAATAAATTAAAATAAATCAACCTTTGTTTGGTGTATGCTGTCCATTAGTCCCTTAATAATCTTCTTAGTTATCAAGTCAGCTGTCCTGGTATTGAAGTGCTTGCGTTCAAGTGACCCTTATTGTACTTAACATTGGCTCCAGTATTAAGGGGTCAACAGCAGTGATGCTGGCAATTTGGATCTGCCAAAGAGAAGCTGTAAAGTGCTTCTTTTAAGCAAAAAGGTAAAAGTTCTCTACTTAATAAGGAAAGAAAAAAATCATATGCTGAGGTTGCTGAGGCCTATGGGGAAAACAAATCTCCTACCTGTGATATTGTGAAGAAGGAAAAAGAAAGTCATGCTAGTTTTGCTGTTGCTCTTCAAACTACAATGGCCACGGCGTGTGCTGTTTAGTTAAGACGGGAAAGGTGTTAAATTTGTCCAGTAACATATTTTGAGATGAGAGAGAGACCACATTCATAGGACTTTCTTTACCAAAAATTGCGCAATTTTATTTTTAGTTATTGTAATTAATCTCTTATTGTACCTAATTTATATATTAAGCTTTATCATAGGTTTGTATATACAGGAAAAAATATAGTATGTATAGGGTTTGGTATTAGCTGAGGTTTTAGGCATCCACTGGGCATCTTGGAAGGTATTCCCCAACAGATAAGAGGAGACCACTGTCATCTGAATTAGNTTTCACTCCAACAGTGTGCTGGAACTTCTCTGCTGAACTCCTGAACTTTCACCAAAATGCTCTTCTCCAAGAGAAATGATCAAAACTAGTGTTCTTTGTAAGACAGAAGGTAGAAAACTCCTATTCCTCTATTTTTCTGACATCAGTTCTCTGCCACAGGTAATTTACAGCAACTCAAAATTCATTCTGTAAAGCAATTTAAGACTCAGCTGTGGTTATTGCCTGGGCCCTGGAATCTCTAAATGTAAAGTTTTGCAATAGGTCTGTGCACTTCCTGAGGGCCAGGCTGGAGTAAGATGAACGTCTACAGCACCATCCTACCAGAACCACGCAAAGGCTTCTGTAGAAGTGCAAGTTTGGTGATACTGCAAATGACAGACAATCATTTTGTTGTTGTTGTTTACAATATTTTATTCATTTATTTTAAAATAAAATAAATTAAAATAAATCAACCTTTGTTTGGTGTATGCTGTCCATTAGTCCCTTAATAATCTTCTTAGTTATCAAGTCAGCTGTCCTGGTATTGAAGTGCTTGCGTTCAAGTGACCCTTATTGTACCTAACATTGGCTCCAGTATTAAGGGGCCAACAGCAGTGATGCTGGCAATTTGGATCTGCCAAAGAGAAGCTGTAAAGTGCTTCTTTCAAGCAAAAAGGTAAAAGTTCTCTACTTAATAAGGAAAGAAAAAAGTCATATGCTGAGGTTGCTGAGGCCTATGGGGAAAACAAATCTCCTACCTGTGATATTGTGAAGAAGGAAAAAGAAAGTCATGCTAGTTTTGCTGTTGCTCTTCAAACGACAATGGCCACGGCGTGTGCTGTTTAGTTAAGACGGGAAAGGTGTTACATTTGTCCAGTAACATATTTTGAGATGAGAGAGAGACCACATTCATAGGACTTTCTTTACCAAAAATTGCGCAATTTTATTTTTAGTTATTGTAATTAATCTCTTATTGTACCTAATTTATATATTAAGCTTTATCATAGGTTTGTATATACAGGAAAAAATATAGTATGTATAGGGTTTGGTATTAGCTGAGGTTTTAGGCATCCACTGGGCATCTTGGAAGGTATTCCCCAACAGATAAGAGGAGACCACTGTCATCTGAATTAGATACCATCTGTGAGCCTATGCTAGCTCTAAATGATTACTTTATTCTTTTGAATCTTTTCAAAAGACCTTTAGTATTTTAAGGGACCAAAGTCAAGCTACTGGTCTCTAGTCTCGAAGCTTCATTTGTTTCTCCTTTTTGAAACTTGAGTACATTGTCTATGTCTAGTTTCTTTGACCCCTACATGTTTATCTTATTACTCTGTCCATACTAAATTCTCAAGAAATGATTTGACAACGAATTCATCCAACAAATATATACTGAGCACTTACTCGCAATAGCTGAAGATGAAGTGGAGAACAAAGTATGCAACAAGATCTATTAAAACTCAACGCTTGCGGGCACCAGAGGGTGGGAGAAGGGAGATCATAGCAGGTAGATGGGCTTGAAGGAGGAGACGGGGCTCAACAGATGGAGTGCTGATAGGATATTCTAGCTCTGTGTCAGGCAATGATGCGTTTGCATGGTGTGATGGTTAATTTTATGCCAACTTGGCTGGTCCAAGGGATGCCCAGATAGCTGGGTGTGTGCACGAACGTGTTTCCAGAAAAGACCAGCGCATGAATCGGTGAGCAGAACACAGCAGGTGGTCCTTCTCACAGGGGGTGGGCATCACTCAGTCCACGGAGGGTCTGAATAGAACAAGGCAGGGGAAGGTTGAATAAACTGGCTGCCTGACTGGTTGGGCTTCAGCATTGACCTTGTTCTGCTCTCCACATGGCTGTTCTCAGGACTTTAGACCCAGACTGGAATCTATACCATCAACTCCCCAGCTCTTGGGTCTTCAAACTGCATCACCAGCTTTCCTGGGTCTCAAGCTTACAAAGAGCAGACTGTGGAACTCAGCCTCCAGAAGTGCTACTCCATGTGTAAGAGTCTCTTTATATATAAACCTGCCTGTCTGTCCTTCTGTTTGTCTGTTTTCCTGTTTCTCTCTGTCTCTCTGTTTGTCTTTCTGCCTCCATATATGTATATGTTTTAGGTTGGCCTAAAAGTTTGTTTGAGTTTTTCTGCACCATCTTATGGAAAAACTGGAAAGAATGCTTTGGCCAACCCAATATATGTGTGTCTGTATATATGTATATATTGTTTTTTGGGATCACTCTGATAACTGATATACCTGGAGTGACCAGAGCTTACTGTCTCCCTGGTGAGGGCAAGGTGGGAGTGGGGATAAAAGATCTTTAACAGCATGGAGAGAGAGTGGTGAAAACCGTGCATCCTTCTACATCCTCTAGTATTGCCTGCTCTTCTTCAAAATAAGTGACCCAGTTCCCTTTGTCTTGTATGGTAGGATCTCTTTTCCAAAGCTTCAGCCTTTTTGTATGACTTTTGGAACCTCCTGGCATTTGGAACTAGAGATAGGACTCCAGGAAGAGCATTTGGCTGTGCTGAAGATAATCAGAAAATGGCCTTTAGTCCTTTCCTTGTAAACTCTATTTTTTCTTTCTTTTTTTTTTTCCCTGATCAGAACAAAGCAAGCTTTTCAATATGGGATCCTATTCTGTATCACTGACTCATGTTCAACTTTTGACCCAGGGATCATTTTCAGCCCTGCTTACAGACAGCTTTCTGTGCTGCAGTTTGTTTCCCTCTTCAGCTACCATCCCTCCTGGGCTTTGTTCTGTTCATGCCCGACTGCTTTCTCCAAGGTCCTTCATCAAGATTTGAACCGAAAGGTGTGTTTATCCTAAAGACATTTGAAACTGTCCTCTGCGGCCAAGCTCGTGCTGCTAACCAAGCCCCTGGTTTCTCTAACACTACTTTTGGTTGTTTCCTCCTGAAGCATCGAGGCAGGCTGGATGGGAAGGTTAGGCCAATTTTCTTAGTTTTTGTTTCTTGTTTCCAGGGTACACTCATAGATGGACAGAATTCCAAGGAGCGTTGTCTCTTTGTGTTGACTCATTTGAACACAAACTAGCTCCTGTTTCAGAAGCTTGCCTGTCTTTACTGGATTTTGAGATAGTGTTATTAACCTCCCTGAGTTGACAGCGTCTGTTCCTTCCCATTTAAATCCCACCATCCAAAGCCACATGTGCTTCAGAAAGCTGGCTGAACAGATGCCTAACAGTCATCATGAAAGAGCTGTTCTCGCCTGCACTTTTGTGTCTTTCATTGTGAAGGAAAAAAGTGGATTCAACAAGAGTGCTTTGCCTTTATAGTTTGGGTTTATCACGCAGACCTCTCATATCTGAGAGGTGGTGGCAGGTTCGGAGATTTCAGATGCTCTTCACCAGCACAGCACAGAATTGTAGAGCTGGAAGCAAGACTGGCTTTGTGCACATGCAGCCTGTGTGGTGCACATGGCTCAGCTGGTAAAGAATCTGCTTGCAATGCGGGAGACCTGGGTTCGATCCCCTGGAGAAGGGAAAGGCTACCCACTCCAGTATTCTGGCCTGAAGAATTCCATGGACTGTATAGTCCACGGGGTCGCAAAGAGTCAGGCACAACTGAACGACTTTCAAGGCAAGAAGAATAAGAGAGCATGAGGCACACACCATCACTTTCTTGGGTAGATGTCTCACCTGAAAAAAAATGCATAACCTACAAGTTGTGAGTTATCTTTTATTCAAGAAACTTACAAGGACTATAGCCTGGAAGACAGCCTCTCAGCACTGAGCAATTATTCTCATGAGGAAAGGGAGGAGCCAGGATATAAAGGAGTTTTCGTTAAAAAAAAAAAAACAAAACCCATGTCGTGGAACATCAAAGTGCAAGTCCCTCAGTTGTGTCCAACTCTTTGAGACTCCCTGGACTGTAACCCACCAGGCTCCTCTGTCTGTGGGATTCTCCAGGCAAGGATACTGGAGCAGAGGTTGCCCTTCCCTTTTCCAGGGGATCTTCCTGACCAAGGGATTGAAACCAGGTCTCCTGCATTGCAGACAGAGTCAAAATAATCAAAAGATTATTGCTAATCATGAAAACAGACATCTCAAGTTAATGATTTTAGTGTTTTTATATGTATGGGAAGATGCAAGAATCTGGCTCATGGAAACGATCCTTAGATATGCATCATAACTGTCTGAGCCAGCATCCTGCTTTTCCCGACACTGCATTCCCCTTAGGGCACACCCTCAGGTGTGGCTATGGTGACTTGATGGCATTGTTTAATGGAAGCGCAGGAGACATCCGTGGACATCATCCACAGATGGTTAAGCTATCATCTCTCCATGGAACCTGATTCAGTGTGAATTTTGACAAAAGTTAAAAAAAAAAAAAAAAAGAATCTCTCTTAAAATTGTATCTTCCAGGAGTTGGAAGGGCTCAGCAAGTTCTGCTCCAGGCATCAATCTCAGAGTTGGACACCATGAAACCATCTTTGTGACTTTTGGGGATGAAGACTTCACATATCCCCAAGAGGTCTTTTCACATCCACTGCAGGCTGTGCCCAGTTTTCTTTTTAATTTTTAATTGATTTTTAAAATGTATTTGACTGTGTTGAGTCTTAGTTGTGGCATGCGGGATCTAGTCCCCCGACCAGGGGTCGAACCTGTGCTCCTTGCATTGGGAGTGTGGAGTCTTAACCACTGGATCACCAGGAAAGTCCCCTGCTTGCTTTTCTTATAGAGGACAAATATTTGCCAGACATGAAGGATTAATACCTATGGTATCTTCACAGTAATGCACATAGTAATTACTTCATAGTAATACACATTCCAAGGCACTGGCAAAATGAGAATTGAGGCTGTCAGAAAATTTAAGATTTTTTTCCCCCGAGAACAAGCATTGCTGAAGAAGAATGCATACTTAGATCTTTGCTTTGGTGGGGGAGTAAAATTACTCTGTTCTTGACATTTGGCCATTTGTTGTTCAATCGCTCTGTCGTGTCTGATTATTTGCAATGTCCCATTTGGCCATGGAGACTCCTTTATAGAGGGGAGGGGTGGGAGCATTCAGGGCTAGAAATGAATCAAGAGGGATGAATGAAGAATCCACCCCCACCCCCTAAAGAGAAAGAGAAAGAGAAGATGATGCCTTGGCCTTGGGGAGGACGCTGTTTGGAACAGCTGTGTATCCGGCCGTTGATTGAGCATGCTCTAGGATCCTCTCCACTTTCTAAACCACCTGCCCACATATGCTATTGAACCCTGTCCTGCATAAAGAACCGCGCGTTCATGCACCCGTGAACCTGTCACACCTGTCCTTCCGGGTGACACTGAACCCTGTGCTTTCCATACTGTTTGGCTATGTTTTCAGTTCTTTCACATAAGACTTGCATGATGTCCCTACTAAACTCCATCTTGCCCTTGAAAAATCAGTCTCACTCATGCCTTGCCTGGTGTAGCGAATCTCCTACATTTAACCAGCAGAGTTTCTACTTTGTCATTTTAGTCGCTGATAGGCAGGATCCTTTGAGTAACAGAGGTAAAAAGAAATCACTATGTAATCAAAGAAGTGGCCCAAGGCCCTTCTACCCAAAATTCATCTCTGTTGTTAGATTTGCTGCTTTGATCTCATCCTCTTAGTTAGGAAACCACAACTGATGAAACAGCTATTTCTCCTTTTTTTTTTTTTTTTGCCAAATTTTCAATATATTTTAAAATTGAAGTATATTTGATTTACAATGTTATGTTAATATCTGCTGCACAGCAAAGTGATTCAGTTATACATGTATATATATATATTCTGTTTTAAAATACTATTTTCTATTATGATTTATCACGGGATGTTGAATATAGTCCCCTGTGCTATACAGTAGAACCTTGTTTTTTCTCCATCCTGTGTATAATAGCTTATATCTGCTAACCCCAACCTCTCACTCCGTCTTTCCCCCAAACCTGTCTCCCTTGGCAACCACCAGTCTGTTCCTATGTCTGTGATTCTGTTTCTGTTTTGTAGGCAGCTCTATCTGTGTCATGTTTTAGATTCCACATGTAGGTGATATCATACGGTATTGCTCTTTCTCTTTCTGCCTTCCTTTACTTAGTATGCTAATCTCTAGTTGCATCCTTGATGCTGCAAATGACATTATTTTGTTCTTTTTTGTGGTTGAGCAATATTCCCTCATATATACATACCACATCTTCTTTATCCAAAATGACAATTTCCTACTGGAGACATGTTGATATTCATCAGTGTGTTAGCCTAGACTGATTTCTCTTTTCCCTAGGGCCTTGAAGGATGTGGAGAAGTTTTCTTTCCATGGAGAAGTGTGGAATAGTTTCAGTTCAGTTCAGTTCAGTTCAGTCGCTCAGTCGTGTCTGACTCTTTGCGACCCCATGAAAGGCAGCATGCCAGGCCTCCCTGTCCATCACCAACTCCCGGAATTCACTCAAACTCATGTCCATTGAGTTGGTGATGCCACTCAGCCATCTCAAACTCTATCGTTCCCTTCTCCTCCTGCCCCCAATTCCTCCCAGCATCAAAATCTTTTCCAGTGAATCAACTCTTCACATGAGGTGGCCAAAGTATTGGAGTTTCAGCCTCAGCATCAGTCTTTCCAATGAACACCCAGGATTGGTCTCCTTTAGGATGGACTGGGTGGATCTCCTTGCAGTCCAAGGGACTCTCAAGAGTCTTCTCCAACACCACAGTTCAAAAGCATCAATTCTTTGGTGCTCAGCTTTCTTCACAGTCCAACTCTCACATCCATACATGACCACTGGAAAAATCATAGCCTTGACTAGACGGATCTTTGTTGGCAAAGTAATGTCTCTGCTTTTGAATATGCTATCTAGGTTAGTCATAACTTTCCTTCCAAGGAGTAAGTGTCTTTTAATTTCATGGCTGCNCTTCATTCAGATTTGTGACAGTTTGGAAGCAATGAAGATGTCCTTCAGTAGGTGAATGGATGATAAACTACTGCAACCAGGCATGGAATATTAGCGCTAAAAAGAAATGAGCTGTGCAAGGAGATCCCGCCAGTCCCTTCTGAAGGAGGTCAGCCCTGGGATTTCTTTGGAAGGAATGATGCTAAAGCTGAAACTCCAGTACTTTGGCCACCTCATGCGAAGAGTTGACTCATTGGAAAAGACTCTGATGTTGGGAGGGATTGGGGGCAGGAGGAGAAGGGGACGACCGAGGATGAGATGGCTGGATGGCATCACTCAGTCAATGGACGTTGAGTCTGAGTGAAGTCCGGGAGTTGGTGATGGACAGGGAGGCCTGGCGTGCTGCGATTCATGGGGTTGCAAAGAGTCGGACGTGACTGAGCTACTGAACTGAACTGATGGAGCCACAAGAAGACTTGGAAGGAATGCGTGCTGCTAAGTGAAAGAAGCCAGTTTGCAAATGGTATTACTGTATGATCCCGACTATACGACATTCTGGATAAGACAAAAATAAGGTGACGATAAAAAGACCAGTGGTGGCCAGGGGGGCGGGGGCAGAGAGAACTTTTAGGGCAGTGAGACTATTCTGTATGACACAGCAAAGGTGGATCCATGTCACTATACATCTGTGAAAAGCGCATAGGATGTACAGCACCGAGTGAGCTGTAACGTGAACTATGGCCTCTGAGTGACGTGTCGGTGCAGGTCCAGCCACTGCATCAAATGTGTGACTGTGGTGCAGGATGCTGGCAGTGGGGAGGGGATGTGTGTGGGGACAGAAGCAGATGGAACTCTATTTTCCACTCAGTGCTGCTGTGACCCTAAACTGCTCTAAAAAATAGTTTATTGCGTTTAAAAACCAAACCTCAGAACTCACGGGTAAATTTGATTTGCAGGTAGGAATCGTCATCACTCCAGCTTTTGTACCTCTTTCTCCCACTCCACCTCCTCATGGATGACATTCCCAACCATTTCTCCTATGTCACCTCTGGCTCTGGTTTTCTTATTTTCCTTCCTTCTTTTTACTTTGTCAGAGTTCATGGAATGTCAATGTCCTATACTAATGTTTCCGCTAACATCCAATTTCCATTGGAAAAACTCTTTTTTCTGATGCCCAATAAACTTTACCTCGCTCCCCAAATTCTCTCAAAGCACAGGCTTCCCCATTATCACCCGTCACTGGTTTAATTTTATTTAATTGAGTCTGTCCTTTATATATCGCCATGTGGCTTCAATATGTATGCTTTCTGGATCTCCTAATACGTTATCTCTTAGACCCAGAGCATTTATAAAGATGTTGCAAAAGGAATTTAATTAAAAACAGATGGATCCTCTTTGAACCACTTCCTTATCAATTAACATTACCAGCTGTCTCACTAGTGCAACCCTGGAGAAGAGAGAAACCATGTAACTCCTTCCTTTTGTAGATGAAGAAAGTGAGGGCCAGAGATATGATTTTGCAAACGTCACACAGCTAGGGAGTGACACCACTGTGCTTGGAGCATTGGAAGACCCAAATTCTAGTTCAGCTAGGTTTCCATCAGCTTAGATCCTGCCAATAATGTGTGTTTTCCAGGTGCCGGTGGTCAAGCGTTCCCCTTGCAGAGTGCTCCAGCCACTGCGTGGAGGAAAGTTCATTCATTTCCACTGACTTTCTCCTCTTGTCCTCCTCCTCCTTCACCTTTTTCCTTCTTTCAGACAGATAAAACAAAAATAAATGTTTTTCATGATCTCACACATTTCCTGGGGCTTCCCAGTTGCCACTAGTGGTAAAGAACCCACCTGCCAATGCAGGAGACATAGGAGATGCAGGTTCGATCCCTGGGTTGGGAAGATCCCCTGGAAGAGGGTACAGCAACCCACTCCAGTATTCTTGCCTGGAAAATCCCATGGACAGAGGAGCCTGGAAGGCTGCATAGGGTTGCACAGAGTTGGACATGACTCAAGTAACTTAGTATACATGCAAGTACACCTTTTCCTTAAAAAAACAAAACAAAACAGAAAAGGTCATTCATGATACACATGAACTTTCTTACAAAACAGAAACAGACTCACAGACATAGAATACAAAATTATGGTCACGAAAGGGGAAAAGATGGGGAGAGGGAGAAATTAGGAATTTGGGATTAATAGATGTACACTATTATATACAAAACAGATGAATAAGGACCTACTGTATAGCACAGGGAACTGTATCCAATATCTTGTAATAACCTAAAATATAAAGGAATATGTAACTAAATCACTTTGCTGTATATCTGAAGCTAACACAACATTGTAAATCAACTGTACTTTAAAAAAAAAAAAAAGATCACTGCAAAAACTTCAGAGGTCATTGAACCTAGTCCGGTCATTTTACAGATGAGAAAGCCGAAGCCCAGAGAGTTGAATTAATTTGAAATCATTTGCTCCAACACAGAGAAAACGTACATCTGAGATCAGAAGTCCACTCTGCAGACTTCTAGTGGAAAGTGCCCTCCGCAGCCTCTTAGTACACCCTGATCTGCAGCTGATCATGCTGTATCACCCAGGGGGTCCGTTAGGAAGCATTTGAAAATGCACCACTAATAATTTCATGCAAAGAGAATCCAATACTTCTAAAAAATGCCCCTGGGTCAGAGATACCACTGTTGCTCTGAACTGCTCAGAAGATGAAAAGCAGAAGTTTGTACTGGCACAGTCTCTATCAGTCCACAAAAAAGGAAGAATGTCCTTTTTTCTTTTGGTGCAAAGAACCACAAGGATTATCAATTTCATTGTGTTTTCCTAGGAATTTGAGAGAGTGAGAACAGATTGACCTTTACTCACACATTTTTCCTCAGTTTATTTTGCTGATAAACATATTACCATTTCCAGACCAATTAACCTTTGACCTCCAGAATCCTGCCTTCCCAAGACACAAGCAAGATCAAAGATTATTTTGTGCAGTGAAACATTAGGATGGTTGTTATTCCACCAACTCAGCTGCTCCAAAATGTGATGTTTTATTCCTCTTCTTATATCTATTTTCAGAGGTTTCCTTTTTAAAATCAAAACCCGTCAGACTTTTATAGAGGCAATATTGTTTGTGAATTTTAGCATTCCTTGATAATAAATTTGAACATAGATTTTAAGCCCGTAGGCTTAAAGTAGCATTTGTTAGAAACTTGTCTACATTAAAAACCCCAAAGATAGTTTAGACTTTAAAAAGCATTAGAAATATTTAATTAGTGCTAAACTTCAAAGCTTAATTTTTATTTCCCAATAATCTTGATTTTGGTCTCAATCAAGTGGTAATTTCAGTAGTTTGAAGCAGAGAGGGTGTTATTGTTACCAAGTCCAAGCTTGTTCTGTTCACTTTGCAACAGGCCTATAAATTGGGAGATGAGGTGTCAAGGCAAAGAATAGCCAACTGATTCAGAGAAAAATCAGCAGACAGAGGAGATGCTGGACTACTGTCTCAAAGAACCATCTTACCAAGCCAGAGTTTAGGCTTCTAAAAGGGAAGGGGGTGTAGCTGGTTGTTGCACACTTCACGGTGTTGGAATCTTGGTTCTTGCAGTTGTCCATACAGGCCTGGTCACCCTGCTCCTGTAAACCTCCAACAAGACAAATATTATTCCTTGTTCTACAACTTTTTATCTTGATATGAATGGAAAAGTGTTCTACCTTTAAACGTCAGAGCCCTGAGAATGGGCTTCCTGTAGGCTTCAGGCCACAGGCAACCTGCTTTTACAAAAGGTGTGGAGCTAGCATGACTCAGCACAGGCCACAGGGCCCAAAGGTCAAAATCAAAGAAACAGGTTAAATACAGAGTCAAACTTGTTCTTCTTGATTACGATATGGGTAGAACTGTGTCCCATCCCAAATTTCAATGTTGGAAGTCCCCAACCCTCAGTATCTCAGATGTGACTGGGTTTGGAGATAGCGTCTTTAAAAGCAATCGAGTTAAAAGTGGTCATATGAGTGGGCCCTAGACAACGTGACTGGTGTTCTTACAAGAAGTGAATAGGACACGGTCACACATAGAGGAAGGGACCGTGTAAGGATACAGGGAGAAGATGACCACGTACAAAGCCAGGAGAGAGGCCTCCAGAGAAAACACCTCGGTCTCAGACTTTGAGCCTCCAGAATGGTGAGATGATAGACCTCTTTGTTTAAGCCTCCCAGTCTGTGGTACGGCAGCCCTAGCAAACTAGCAGGGAGAGGGCTCTTGGAGGGCACAAAAGGCCCTTGTTTCTCTTCCAGAAATAGCAGGAAGGTGGTGCCTCACTTGCCCTCGGGGTGACGACGGTGGGAATCCCTGTGGCTATGCAACCTGGGCTAAGTCTCCTTCGATTATGCTCATCAGCCTCCTGCCCTGGGGGTCCTGTGAAACTCTGATGGTAGCTTCACATTGCTGCTCAGTGCCCGCCCCCCTCCTGCTAGGCCCCCAGGGAGCTTGGTAAAAATACAGATTCCCAGGCTCATCTGCAGTTCTACTGATCCACTCCCTCCCCCCACGCGCCCACAAGGGGTGCACAGGAATCTCTATGTTTAACAAACTTCCAAGCAGATTCCAGTGGGAATGCAGGGTTGGGAGCAGCTGGATGGGGTCATCTGTAAGCTTTCTGCCTGAACCAGCGTTCTGTGCTTCTGTGCAAAAGGCTTTGATTCCTGACCTCCAACAAAGGGGCTGGAAGCTGGAAGCAAATTGGCAGTGGGATCTTGTCTCCATTCACACGCTGATTAGGGCCCTATTTTATTGCCTGCACATTTCCCTGCCTCTCTCCGGATGTTCTGAGGCATCACAAGACACCCTGGGTCAGCTGATGGGACGTGGGCTGCTTCCTGGTGGCAGGCTGTTGATGGCGCACCGCCTGGAGCTGACTTGGGGTTTAGCTAAAGGGATTGGAGACTAAGCATGAGGCTGGAAGGAAGACCCCGGGTGGCCCAGGGCCGTGGTGGTGCATAGACTGATGCACCGAATTCCATTCCCAGTTTTGTAATGTTCTAGTTACGTGGTGTTGGACGGCTTAGTTGGAACTTCGGTTACCTACTTGCAAAATTCATTTATTTTCTGCTCTCCCTGTCTCATGGGATGATCCACTAAGATGATGGTTATCAAACTACCTTGAAAAATAGGAATCCCTTTCACTAGTCTCTGCTCCTATCATTAGGATATGCTGATAGGGGTGGCAGGGTTCAAGCAGAGGTCTTTGGAAAGCTGGAAAGATGAGCCGAGTAGCTGGAACGTTTTCTGATATATATCTAGTTGAGCCGTGCAGCTTTGGTTAATGCTGAGCCAAGACTAGGGGTTACAGTGCCGGATACTAACTGGTTCCAAGGTTCCAGGCCAAACACATGGCATCCAGGTCTGCGGATGCTCTGATGGGATGCCCCTAATGTCATTCCCCTGGCAAGGGTCTCACTCCCCAGTCCTACCCTTGGAAGGCAAGTTCCAAAGAGAATCTCACAAGAGTCACTGTGGCAGTCTTTTATCAAGTCTCTTTACTACCCACACCCTGATTTGTGGAAGACCCATCTGGTTTCCCTACATATGTGTTGATATTTGCACATCTGATTTTCAGCCCCAGATGTTTACAGATGTTAACTAGTAAAACCCAGAGAGTCCCTATGTGAGACTGGCGATTCTAATTTCAATTTTATGAAAGGAGCAACTGAGAAATGATGGGACTTCCTCCAAACTCCTGTTAGTAGGGAGGCCAGATTCGAGAAAACTGATTATTTCAGCTCAGACTACACAAACTCTTCACTCCCTGGTATATCAGAAAGCCCCTGAGTCACCCCGTAGTCACCTCTTTAATGGCTTGAGATCAGTTGTAGAGATGGATTGAAGTAGATGGTTTTTCTGGTTTATTTTATTCTTTTTTCGTGTCTGTGTCTGTGTGTAAAGATACACACTGCTGCTGCTGCTGCTAAGTCGCTTCAGTCATGTCCGACTCTGTGCGACCCCTTGGATGGCAGCCCACCAGGCTCTGCCGTCCCTGGGATTCTCCAGGCAAGAACACTGGGGTGGGTTGCCATCTCCTTCTCCAATGCATGAAAGTGAAAAGTGAAAGTGAAGTTGCTCAGTTGCGACCCCATGGACTGCAGCCTACCAGGCTCCTCCGTCCATGGGACTTTCCAGGCAAGAGTACTGGAGTGGGGTGCCATCGCCTTCTCCAATAGATATGCACACACATACATAAATACAAATTTTAAACGAACACCTATTTTCCCCAACAAAGTCTTTTGTTGATTGATTATGAACCAGGAGTTGAGACTGACACATTGCTTTTGGTTTTTAATGTCTCTTTAATCTCTGTTCTGGAGAAGGCGATGGCACCCCACTCCAGTACTCTTGCCTGGAAAATGCCATGGACGGAGGAGCCTGGTAGGCTGCAGTCGATGGGGTAGTGAAGAGTCAGGCACGACTGAGTGACTTCACTTTCACGCGTTGGAAAAGGAAATGGCACCCCACTCCAGTACTCTTGCCTGGAGAATCCCAGGGACAGAGGAGCCTAGTGGGCTGCCGTCTATGGGGTTGCACAGAGTCGGACACGACTAAGTGACTTAGCAGCAGCAGCAGCAGCAATCTCTGTTCATCGAGAACAGTCCCATCATTGACATTTTCAGAGTCCACGTCAGGTGTCTTACAGAATATCCTACATTCTGGGTTTGTTAGTCTTTTCATGGTGTTTTGGACCTATTCCTTTCTCCCCGACTTTCCTGGAAAATAAAAGTCAGGACCAAGGCTTGATTAGATTTAGGTCAAGCATTTTGGCAAGAGTAAATCACAGGTGATGCTGTGCCCTTGTCGTGCACCTCATCAGGAGACACGGATGCTGCGCGTGATCACTTTGTTATAGTGGTGAGCAATGGCCCTGTCAGTTATAAGGCACACTTACACCCTGGCCGTCAGAGAGGCGACACTTGGACACCCATGGACTCTCCTGCTCCCAATAACATCTCACCAAATGGTTTTTATCATCTTTGGATGATCCTTACCTGACTCAGTGACTACTCTGTGGGTTGCAAAGAGCTGTTTTTCTCAGCGTATCATTTTTGTTTCTTATTACCAGAATTCTGTAGAGAAGAATTTCCCTCTGTGCCTCCGCAACCCCTTCTCTTTCCTTCTTTGAGAATCACTGTGGACTCATGCATTTTACATATTTAATGTATTACAATAAGTTACAGTCACTTGTGTGTGTGTGTGTGTGTGTGTGTGCGCCCTCAGTTGCGTCCTACTCTTTGTGACCCCACGGACTGTAGCCCTCCAGGCTCCTTTGTCCATGGGATTTCCCAAGGCAAGAGTACTGGAGTGGGTTGCCATTTCCTTCTCCAGGGGTACGGTACTTGTGATGCTAAATTTCCCCAAATTAGACAGACTTCATGCCTTTGAGTGCCCCCCATGTCCTGGTTTGACCCAATGCTTCTCATGTGCAGTCTTTGCTTTCTCGCCCTTGATGTATCCTTGCCCCTTGTTCTCTGTCCCCAGACTTGAAATCAGTCATTTCTCAGAAAGCCCTGACTTCCTTTCACAGGAGGGGCATGAAAAACTGAGACCTGACTTAACAGTACTGACCGTACACTTGAGAAGGTTAGGATGTTATGTGTCTTTTACAACAATTAAAAGAAAAAAGCAACAGCCAAGATCCAGGTGCTGGGAAGACATGTTCATTGTTACTGTCAGTTTCCATGTCATTTCAGGGGACAGAGCAAGGAAAGAATACTTCATGAGTTTATGTTAATATTTCCAAATGTAATCTAATATTGTGGGCTTTTTTCTTCCCTTCTTTTATACAGGAATATCTGCTCTCATTCTGAAAATCTTCACTTACAGAATAACTTATTTAACTTATTTTCTTTATCTTGTCATATATATAATTTCATGTCTATCACCACAATATCGCTGCTAGCAGTTTACCAAATGAAGTTTAGTTTTTGTTTTTTTGCGGGACTTTTTTTGTCCTTAGAATATAGTCATACAGAGAGAACAGGACCAACGGTGATGCAGAGAGTGTGATATTCAAAAGTTACTTGAAATAATATGTTGTTATTTTGATCCAGTTAGGCTGATTTGTTTCTGTTTCCTATCCATTTAAGTTTTTTTTCTCTTTTTGATTGAATTTCAGGTTTTAAATATTTATAAAGTTTATGGTGAGAGTTGGACCATAAAGAAGGCTGAGCACCAAAGAACTGATGCTTTTGAACTGTGGTGCTGGAGAAGACTCTTGAGAGTCCCTTGGACTGCAAGGAGATCCAACCAGTCAATCCTAAAGGAAATCAACCCTGAATATGCATTGGAAGGACATAAGCCGAAGCTAAAGCTCCAATACTTTGGCCACCTGATGCAAAGAGCTGACTCATTGGAAAAGACTCTAATGCTGGGAAAGAATGAAGGCAAGAGGAGAAGGGGACGACAGAGGATGAGATGGTTGGATAGTGAGAGAGTCAATTCCTAGGTAGGTTGATAAGAAGTCCAGGGGTCCCCAAGGAGAGAGGGGTCTGGAATTCTCAAGGAGAAGAAAAGGACAAACATTTTGTTTCCCTCTTCATTCCTTGCTGCTGCTGCTGCTAAGTCGCTTCAGTCGTGTCCGACTCTGTGCGACCCCATAGACAGCAGCCCACCAGGCTCCCCCGTCCCTGGGATTCTCCAGGCAAGAGCACTGGAGTGGGTTGCCATTTCCTTCTCCAATGCATGAAAGTGAAAAGTGAAAGTGAAGTCACTCACTTTCACTACACTCCTTAGTCTTAGTCAATTACACAACTCAGTTTAAACTCTGTACTAGGGATTATACAACAATGTACCCTGCTTGAGGACAGTTTCTCCTTTCTGAAAAAAACCTTCTGACTAATCTTGATATCTTAGAATGTATATTATAGGAGTGGGTCTGGAGGATCTTTCTATTGTTAAATTCTAATCTTGTTATCCTAAAACGTAAATTGTGGGAGTGGGTCTGGTAAAATTTTCACAAACTTGACACAGTCTTTTGATTCATTGTAGTAACTAATTAAAAGGTATATAACTCCATTGCTAACCCTAGCACGGGGGTACTCTTTCTGCCCCCTTCTGATGTCTATGTCAGAAGCTTTCTCTATCTCTTTCATACTTTAATAATAAAACTTTATTACACAAAAGCTCTGAGCGATCAAGCCTTGTCTCTGGCCCCAGATTGAATTATCTTGCGGAGGCCGAGAATCCCAGCGCCTTTCGTGGTTCAGCAGCACCATTCAGTGGCATCACTGACTCAATAGACATGAGTTTGAGGAAGCTCTGGGAGACGGTGAAGGACGGGAAGCCTGGTGTGCTGCAGTCTATGGGGTCGCAAAGAGTTGACGTGGCTGAGCAACTGAACAGCAACAACAACAAATATTTACAAAGTTTAAAGGTCAGAATCATATAAAAATTATACTACTTGGAAACTCCTTGGTCCATCTGCCTCCCATTCTGCACCCACCTGTTGATCCCAGAGTCTGCCATTTTCACTGGTGTACGGTTTATATTTCCTGTGTTTCTTTTTGAAGCAACAATAACAACAAAAATGCACAATTTTTCCTCTTTCTTTCAAAAAAGAAATTATATTTTACTTCCGAAGTATACTTTAGGTACTAAGTATAACATTTGTGTTTTTCTTGAATTTTCCTTAATAAAGATCTCGGAAATAATTCCATATCCATTCACTAGAGACCTTCATTTCTTTAAGGTTGCATAGAACTATGTAGAGTAGATGCAGCATAATTTATTTAAGCAGTCTCTGCTTGGTGGCAATTTGTATTTTTTGAGTCTTTGGCCATTGCAGATAGTTTAATGACTGAGTGTGTGCACATGTCATATGTGTTTGTTGAGCTAGATCTTCAGAAAGTGAAAGTGAAAGTGAAGTCGCTTAGTCGTGTCCAGCTCTTTGCGACCCTGTGGCCTGTAGCCCACCCGGCTCCTCCACCCATGGGATTCTCCAGGCAAGGATACTGGAGTGGGTTGCCATTTCCTTCTCCAGGGGATCTTCCCAACCCAGGGACTGAACCCAGGTCTCCCGAATTGCAGGCAGACGCTTTAACCTCTGAGCCAGGGTAGATTTCTAAAAGCCCCAACTCCTTCAAGCCTTTTGCCACTCTTTGGCTAGTATCTGTTTGTTTCTTCTTTAAACACTTTGTCCGAATTAAAGCAAAATGTAGTATGAAATATGAGAGAGAATTTTGGATAATTATTAGTGAGTATCAAAACTGAACAAAGAATTTTAATCTTTAACTCTGCATAAAAACTCACACTCTCCAGCACAATCACTTGTAGACCTTGTAGTGTGCACTTATGATTAGCCTTGTCTTTGGGGTTAGACTACACATAGGAATTACACAGGAATTATCCTCTTTTTTTGGCCTGTGTTCTTGCCCAGTGCTTGAGTCTTTGGTATTGCTGTGTTTCAGAATTCAGATCACATCTTAGACAGGAAATTTAATTAAAAAAAAAAACGGACTCATAGTGGTTAGACTTCATGTGAGCACAGTTCTGCTGAATGGAGTATGAATTTTTACTAAGTTGGGTAACTCTGTATAGCCCAGGGTCACTGCTCAGACATTCAACCACATACTGTGCTTACTCCCTGACCTCTAGGTAATTAAAATCCCTCTGTTTACATATAGATAGATAGTATATAATCACTCACTCACGGATATCAAGAATATTCATTATCCTAACCGAGACCAAGCTTAGAACCATTGAAGTCCTACTCTGAAATAAACTGTAACTCCATCTGTCAGTTTCTAAGTTTCCTGCTCCAAGCTCTAAATCATGAAATTCTTGTATCTCTGCCACTTCCCTTTCCTCTAGGAACATTTGATTTAGAAAAGGATGTGATTGATTCATCCACAGAGAACAAGTGAACTGCTGTCTCTTGTGCTTCCGTAGTGTTTTGTACTCATGTCTCATACAGCACTCAAATGTGTGGACACAAACTTGTGACAATAAAGTGCGAGATTTCCCCTCTGGACTGCCTTGAGAGTACAGTTGGCATCCTTCCACTGCCACAGTTTGGGGCACAAGTGAGGGATGACCATCCCTTATACTCACTCCTCCTGGGGCCTTCACACATACCCACCAGGGAGAGCTTAAACATTTCAAGAGATGATGAGAACAAACAAAAACCCTGTATGGATATCTGTGAAGGGTTGGACATGGGGAGAAAGAGCAAGCTGCCATCTTGATAAATGTGGGCTAAAGAAGGCATTCTAATCCAAATCATTAAGCGAAGAGCCATAAGAAATGCAAGATGTAAGCCAGTCACCTCCATCCTATCTTCTCTGCTTTTCTAGTCTAGCTCCCAAGTGACCACAAGCGAGTCTCTGCCTAGGTCATCCCTGAGTCATCTTTTCTTTACTATCCAATAAAGTGATAAGGTCAATAAGAACTTCTTACGTTCCTATAGAACAAACATGCTGCTTAAGGAAGTGTCTTTTAGGAAGCTCTCCAGGCTAGCTTTCCTTTTGAAGGTATGCAGAGCTGGTGTGTCCACCTCAGGGTGCAGACAGCCTCCAGCTGGACCTCCATCCTCCCACCCTTCACCCTCCATTTGGAGTCACAGAGCTGGCCCCAGTGGAGCTCCATGTCTAGCCTCATAGGCGGGGTACATGCAGACTCTGGATGAACTCCCATCGGTAGGCTCAGACCCTGTGTTTGGAGGAGGTCCTAGGTAACCCTGAGATATGCAGGTGCCGTCCAGAAGGCAAAGTTCACCAAAAGCAGTGATGTCAAGAAGAAAGTGACCATCCTGACTTCTGAGGGGCCCTGAGGATGGCGTTTGGCACGAGACTTTGGAATTGCACAGATCTGGGAGAGACAGAAAAGGGAAGGGAGGGAAGTGCAGAGAGGGACGTGCCTAGGAGGTCTGTTTCTCTGGCCCTTCCTTTTCCCAAACACGTGGATATTTGGAGAAACAAATTGGCCAATTTGGGGAGAGATGAATACAGAAAAAGGTAAGAGAGATACATAGCAGAGAGTTTTGCAGGACAAGGCCAATTTCTATCAGCTAGAGACCCAGGAAATGCTAGCCAAGCGTAACTGGGCTGCACTAGGTCTAGTGGAAAGAACACATTTAGGTAAGCAGACAAGGAGAGGGCTAGCCCAAGCTGCCGGCTGACAGAGGTCAGGCTGAGTTGAGCAGAGGGCGTGGTGGGTGACATGTGGGAGATGAGTTTGGGAGAGGGGTTGAGGTTGGTGGGGTGGGGTGGGGTGGACAGAGTGCTTTGACCACCCAGCTAAGAGCTTTCTATTTTACCCTAAAGTCACAGGCAGAGTCAAGTTTTGTGTGTTTTGAAGTACATGAAATTTTTTTTTGGGGGGGGTCTCAATTGAAAAAAAATCCAAAATTATGAAAACGAACTTGCTGGGCTCCTTGCTGGGGCCTGTGCCAGTGACAGGCGGGGAAGATGAGCCCTCATTAGCCTTGCTGTGCCCAGGAGTACCTTGGATGTTTCAGAGGTGGGGTGGGGGAGGTGGTTTCTCAGGCTGCCATGCTTGTCTAGAACTGTCTGGATTAGGGCTGGATGCAGACACAATTTTTGGAGCGCCCGGACTGGAGTCAGATGAGTTGGGATGCTTAACGGGGGCTCTTGGAATAAGTTCAGCACAAATGGAGTGGCTTTAAAATGATGGAACTTTATTCTCACGGTTCAGGAGGCTGGGCCTGAAACTGAGGTGTCTCAGGACTGGGGCTGCTAGAGGCGCTGAGGGAGAAACCCTCCCCGCCTCTCTCCCAGCTGCTGGTGGGGGCCAGTGATCCTGGGAGCTCCTTGGCTTGTTACTTCAGTCTCTGACTCCATCCCCACGTGAACTCCATCCCCACGTGGCCTACTTCTCTGACTCCTCTTCTGCTTTAAAAATTTTTTTTTTTCAAATTAATTTTTATCCGAGTATAGTCACTTTACAGGACTTCCCAGGTGGCTCAGTGGTAAAGAATCCTCCTGCCAAGCAGACCTGGGTTGCATCCCTGAGTCAGGAAGATCCTCTGGAGAAGGAAATGGCAACCCACTCCAGCATTCTTGCCTGGAAAATCCCATGGACAGAGGAGCCTGGCAAGCTACAGTTCCTAAGGTCGCAAAGAACTGGGTAAAGCTGAGCAACTAAGCCCAGCAGCAGCAGTTGCTTTACAACGCTGTGTCAGTTTCTGCTTTACAGCAAAGTGAATCAGCTGTACATATACACATATCCCCTCTTTTTTGGATTTCCTTCCCATTTAGCTCACCATAGTGCACTGAGGAGGGTTCCCTGCGCTATAGAGTAGGTTCTCATTGTGCTGTGCTGCGCTAAGTCGCTTCAGCTGTGTCAGACTCTGTGCAACCCTATGGACCCTAGCCCACTAGGCTCCTCTATCCATGGGATTCTCCAGGCAAGAATACTGGAGTATTTGCTTTGCCCTTCTCCAGGGGATCTTCCCGACCCTGGAATAGAACCTGGATCTCCTTCATTGCACGCAGATTCTTTACTGCTAAGCCATCAGGGAAGCCCCATTAGTTATCTATATTATATATGAACGTGAAAGTTGCTCAGTCGTGTCTGACTCTTTGTGACCCCATGAACTGCAGCACGCCAGGCCTCCCTGTCCATCACCAACTCCCGGAGTCCACCCAAACCCATGTCCATTGAGTGGAATATCCAACCATCCAACCATCTCATCCTCTGCTGTCCCCTTCTCCTCCTGCCCTCAATCTTTGCCAGCATCAGGGTCTTTTCCAATGAGTCAGCTCTTAGCATCAGGTGGCCAAAGTATTCGAGTTTCAGCTTCAACATCAGTCCTTCCAATGAACACCCAGGACTGATCTCCTTTAGGATGGACTGGTTGGATCTCCTTGCAGTCCAAGGGACTCTCAAGAATATTCTCCAACATCACAGTTCAAAAGCATCAATTCTTCGGCACTCAGCTTTCTTTATAGTCCAACTTTCACATCCATACATGACCACTGGAAAAACCTTAGCCTTGACTAGATGGACCTTTGTTGACAAAGTAATGTCTCTGCTTTTTAATATGCTGTCTAGGTTGGTCATAATTTTCCTTCCAAGGAGTAAGCGTCTTTGAATTTCATGGCTGCAGTCACCATCTGTGGTGATTTTGGAGCCCAGAAAAATAAAGTGTTCATGTTCACCCTTTCCCAAGAAAACTCCTCCGGGCAGATGGCTTGTGCCTCCTAATTGTTTCTAACCTTTTTCTTTCTTCACCATCGTCCACCGCCTTGACCCCGTCCCTGAAGTTTACAAAGACCCTCACCTACATAGTCTTCATTTAATTTTTATAAGGTTTAAGATTAAATCATTGTTTACAGAGGAGGTAGTTTAGATTCAGAGAAGCGAATCCACTTGTCCAGAGTTATGGGGTGAGTGGGGACTCTTTTTTTCCCCTTCTCCCTCCTTTCTTTCTTTTTTTACTTCCTTTTCCTTGTTTTTCTCTTTACAAAATGGAATATGAGAAGATGTGCTAATATTTTACATTCTGTCATATTCAAGTGACACAGTCTCTCATTATTTTATTCACATTCTTAAATATTCTTCAAGAAGCTTTTTTTTTTTTTAAAGCGACTGCCTAGTAGTCTGTTATTCGAATGTACCCCAGTCTGGTCAGTCGATCCTATATTGCTGGGTGTTTGTTTTCACTGATTGTTCTCTGATAGTCGTTCTCAGCAGTAAACAACCTTTGAAGATATTTTTGATCACTTCTTTAAGAAAAAATTTAATAGATGGGATTAGTGGATCAAAGGCTGTGTACAATTTAAAGATTTCCTACATATATCTCCTCTCCTTCCGGACAGACTGAACAGATGTAACTTCCCATCAGCAGCGTCTGAGGTCATCCTGGGGATGACTCTTCAGTTAACAAGACCGATTGATCTGTAGCACTTTGGTTGCTGAGAATATTTCGATCCAAGCAAAGCAGCGAGAAAAACAGCATACTTCACAGTATGCTGGTCTTCACAGCGGGACCCACTCCTTCTCCTTGGTTAGCGCTCATCCCTTCCCCATCTGGTTTAAGTCCTGAGGATCCAGGGTAGCTCTGCTCATGTGTCTCTGGCTCTGCTCTCCCCCTTGCCCTCGCCCTCCTCAAGCCTTCTTGTCCGTCTAGAGGGAGCTTGGGTATCACTTGAAGTATTTGCAAGACGCAGGAACTCAGGTTCAGTGTTGTCGGTGGTCCTACCTCCCTGAACACGCCTGATGTTGTCTGACCTTGGGAGCTAAGCAGGGTTGGGCTTGGCTAGGACTTGGATGGGAGGCCCTTAGATTTGTTACCTGAAATCTTTTTCCAGTATCAGGAATTCCAGTTTTATAGTCTTAGGATTTCAGGACTTTTACTGTTGCAAGGGACCTCAGTGGTCGTCAGGCCCATTATTCCATCTGCAGTAACCACCTGGTAATGGTCGAATGATTGGGTGTCCATCACCTGATGGTCCCATTTTTGGTCCTTCAAGTGGTTACACTGAGAGCAAGTCTATTTTGCCCAGAGATTCAAAAGTTGTGTACTATTTCAAACATACAAAAATCCAGAAAATAATGTGATACCCATGTTCTCCTATGTGTATTTACCAAATATTAATATTCAGTTATATTTGCTCTAGAAATCTCTTCAAAAACAGAAAGAGTTCTGAATACTGGTACTACAACTGTTCTTTTTTGAAATTGTCTTGACTACTCTAGGTGCTTTTGTTTTCATATAAAATATAGAATATTGTTGTCCCATGATTTGTAAAGCTAATCTCCATTTTTGGACATTTTTGCCCATATTTCACTACTGTGAATCATGCTTTGATAGTTTGTACATAAATATTTATGCACAGTCTTATTTTCTTTCTTAGTATAAATTGCTAGGAATTTACTTGCTAAGCCAGTGATGAAAGTGAAAGAGGAGAGTGAAAAAGTGGGCTTAAAGCTCAACATTCAGAAAACGAAGATCATGGCATCTGTTCCCATCACTTCATGGCAAATAGATGGGGAAACAGTGGAAACAGTGTCAGACTTTATTTTTTTGGGCTCCAAAATCACTGAAGATGGTGACTGCAGCCATGAAATTAAAAGACGCTTTACTTCTTGGAAGGAAAGTTATGACCAACCTAGAAAGCATATTAAAAAGCAGAGATATTACTTTGTCAACAAAGGTCGGTCTAGTCAAGGCTATGATTTTTCCAGTGTTCATGTATGGATGTGAGAGTTGGACTGTGAAGAAAGCTGAGGGCCGAAGAATTGATGCTTTTGACCTGTGGTGTTGGAGAAGACTCTTGAGAGTCCCTTTGACTGTAAGGAGATGCAAACAGTCCATCCTAAAGATCAGCCCTGGGTGTTCATTGGAAGGACTGATGCTAAGGCTGAAACTCGAATACTTTGGCCACCTGATGCGAAGAATTGACTCATTGGAAAACACTCTGACCCTGGGAGGGACTGGGGGCAGGAGGAGAAGGGGACGATAGGGGATGAGATGGTTGGATGGCATCACCGACTCAATGAACATGAATTTGGGTGAGCTCCGGGAGTTGGTGATGGACAGGGAGGCCTGGCATGCTGCAATTCATGGGGTCGCAAAGAGTTGGACATGACTGAGCGACTGAACTGAACTGAACTGAAAGGGTTTTCACACAAATTTTCACACTGGCCACCTGAAATGTATGAGTGGCTTTTTCTTATGCTCTTGCCAACACTGGGGGATTGTTATCTTTAAACTCTTTTCTATAATAAGATAGATATCAAGTGCTACTCTATTGTAGTTGTAATTTGCATTTTATTAGTGACTAAGGAAGTTGAAAATTTAATCGTATGTTTGTGGATCCTTGCAAGTGTTTTGTGAATTGACAGCTTATCTCCTTTGCTCATTTTTGTACTGGAATGTTAATATTTTGATGTTGATTTCTAAATGCTTTTTATTGTTAAACACATTGCAGGTGTTATTTTGTTTGCATTTATTGTTTACTTTTCAATTTCCTTTTTATTTTTTGAAACAGAAGTGTAAACATTTTATTTAGTCAAATCTACAGGTCTTCTCTGTGCCTTTTTCTTTTAGTGTTAAGTATAGAAAAATCCATTCTGAAGGAGATCAGCCCTAGGATTTCTTTGGAAGGAATGATGCTAAAGCTGAAACTCCAGTACTTTGGCCACCTCATGCGAAGAGTGGACTCATTGGAAAAGACTCTGATGCTGGGAGGGACTGGGGGCAGGAGGAGAAGGGGACGACAGAGGATGAGATGGCTGGATGGCATCACTGACTCGATGGATGTGTCTGAGTGAACTCTGGGAGTTGGTGATGGACAGGGAGGCCTGGCGTGCTGCAGTTCATGGGGACGTGAAGAGTCGGACACGACTGAGCGACTGAACTGAACTGAAGTGATAGAAAAATCCCCCGTTATCTAAAGTTCATGTAAGTCTATTTTATAGTATTAATCTATTCTCCTATAATAGATTATATAAATCTGTTTTCTTTCAGTCACTTTTACATTTAACTTTTAAAATTATGTTTATTCTAGGAATACTTATTTATTACTTTTTGGCTGTTCCGGGTCTCCGTTTCGGCATGCGGGAGTTTTTAGTTGCGGCATGCGAACTCTTGTTGCTGCATGTGGGATCTAGTTCCCTGACCAGGGATAGAACCTGGGCCCCCTGCATTGGGAGCACAGTCTTAGCGACTGGACCACCAGGGAAATGCCTAACTTTTTGGTAGAGTTGGAATTTTGGAAAAGTTATAAGTTTCTTCCCATCGTGTTTTATGCACCCATCCTGGCACTATCGGTCATCTTTTCCTGTCCCAAATTCTGCCTTCATCTTATACCAACACTTACATATACTTGGGTTTGTTTGGGGTCTCTGGTCTGTAACAGTGGTCTGTCCTTTTGTTGTGTATCATATTAATGTGCTAAGTATTATAACTTTTGATGATTTTAATTTCGGACATATTTTAATAATATGCCAATAATTGTTTCAGTTTTTCTTAATTATTATTGTATATCTTACATAGCTTTTGTTCCAAAAACCAATATATAAATATTTCATAATAAAAAATAAATCATACATACATGTGGCCAATAGTTTCAATAATGAATTGTATAAAATGAAAGGTAAACCCCTCTTTCCCTTTCTCCAGTTCCACCCCCAACAGGCAAAAACTTAACAGTTTCTTCTGTGTCTTTAGAAAACACATATATTAAAATTACATGTGTGTATACATATTTACATATGTGGAATCATGTTGTGCAGAGTTCTCTATGATTAGTTTTTTCATTTAAAAACACATCTGGTATGGCAGAAACCAACAAAATTCTGTAAAGCAATTGTACTTCAACTACAGAAATAAATTAAAAATAAATAAATAAAACTACATCTGAACATCTTTCCCTACCAGTGCACAAAGTTCTAAATCATTCATTTTAACTGCTTTATGACAATCCATGGCATGGATAGAATTTAATTAATTTGACTAGTCCTTGATTGAAGGCCATTTAGGTCACTTTCAATTTTTTTATTAGTACAGATAATTGCTCATTTTATTTCTGCTGAACTTTAGATCATATTTTTCCTATTTAAAAAATGAAAATTGCATTAAATTTAGAAAATAATTTATAGAAGGATTGCCATCTGTTTATTTTTTAATCTGTCCATCCATGAACAAACCACATCCTTCCATTTATGTGACTATTTTTTATGTACCTCAGTAAAATTTTATAAGTCTTTTCAAATAGAGCTTTCACAATTTTGTTAAATTTATTCCTTGGGGTTTTATTTNAGTACAAGTTATAAGAAACACCCGTATATCTTCTACACAAAAATAACAATGGTTTTATTATTTCTTTTCCTTTTTTATTACAAAGGTTAAAGCTCTGGAACAAATATGAAATAATATGTTTAAATAGACATATTTGTTTTGATTCTACTTTTTTTCCTAGTTGGGGACATGAAAGACACTGGATTGTTCCATAAAGTCGCACTTTCTTAAGAAAACAATACTTTTTAGTGTGGAATGATGTTGGATTTACAGAAAAGCTGCAAAGATACTGTGTGCCCATGTACCCCATGCCCAGTTTCGTCTGTTGTTAATATCTCACACAACCACTAAAACCAAGAGACCAACATTGGTACACGAACATTAACTGAGTTCCAGACTTTATTTGAATTGCACTGCTTTCCCCACTGATTCCCTTTTCTATTGCAGCATCCAGTTCAGAATAGCACGTCCCATTTAGGTTTCACGTCTCATTAGTCTCAACCGGATCTGTGACCACTTCTTCGTCTTTCCTTATTTCCAATGGCGTGTTAGTCAAGTGTTGCCTTGAAAGCTCCTCAGTTTGGAGTTGTCTGATGTTTCCTCACATCAGACTGTGATGATTGGTTTCAGGGAAGAAGACTCCAGAGGGGTCATTTCTTTCCCATCCCATCGTGTCAGCAGTGAGTACTTGTTATCAACATGACATCGCTGGAATGAGAAATATGGCCCCAGGCCAAGGTCGTGTTTGCTGGATTTCTAGTTTGCAAAGTTACTTTTATTCCCTCTCATCACTCTTTTAATTGGGAAGCAAGTCACTAAGTGCAGCCTGTACTGGAGGGGACGCAGTTTGATTCCAATTAAATTAGAATGTGTCTAGCGTTTTGCTGTTATGCCATCAGTCTTGCCTTGAAATATTAATGGATATTCTTCATCATATTCGAGAAGTATCTGTGAGAAATGTATTTTTTTTACATGAGTCATCAGCCACCTAAATTATAATATAGGAAAGAAAACGAAAACATTGAATGTAGGGGAAAGAGAAGGGCTTTGAAGAAATGAATATAATATTCAGGAGAAAGAAACCCTGCTGCCTGCATTAATTCAGAGGTAGTGCATCTGAACTAAGTGAAAAGTTTGATGTATAGATACTGAAAGTACTTAAACTTTAACTCAAGCCAGGAAAACCAGGTGGTTGTCTCATAAAAGCCTGGGCTGCTTCTTTGCAGAATCTGTGACGGTTTCTTCTTTTCCTCTGCAGGGTCAAAAAGACCATACATTATGGGAGTTCAACCAGGGTTTGCGGAATGGAATTGAATAAGCCTGTAAGTGTGTTATCCATCTCCAGAGGAATCTCTTGATTTTTATGCCATGTGAAATGTACTCAAGCCAGAAAACATATCTGCTGCTACTTTTAAATGTTCTCTAAAAAGAAAGCCAGATGCAAAGGATCTAAAAAGACATTTATCCAAAGGAGATATACACAGGACCGATAAGCACATGGAAAGATGCTCAACATCATTAGCCATCAGGGAAATGCCTGATGTGAGATACCAGCTCACATTCAATAGCACAGGTGGGAAACCGAAAGACAGAACAGGGATGTAGTGAACTTGGAATTCTTACACACTGCTGGCAGGAGTGTAAACTCCTACAGCTGCTTTGGAAAACAGTCTGGCAGTTCCTTTAAAAGTTAAACATAGAGTTACCACAAGACCCAGCAATTCCACTCCCAAGTATAAGCCCAAGAGAAATGAAAACACGTGCATCTGTGCTAAGTCGCTTCAGTCACGTCTGACCCTTTGCAGCTCCGTGGACTGGAGCCCGCCAGGCTCCTCCGTCCATGGGATTCTCCAGGCAAGAACATTGGAGTGGGTTGCCATGCCTTCCTCCAAGGGATCTTCCCAGTCATAGGACTGAACCTGCATCTTTTGCGTTTCCATGGGCAGGCAGCTTCTTTGCCACTAGCGATAGCTGGGAAGCCCAGTGAAAACACGTGTGCACACAAAACCTTGTACGAGAATGTTCATAGCAGAATTATTCACAATAGCCCCAAAGTAGAAATCATCCAAATGCCCCTTAACGGATGAATTAGCAAATGAATCATGTCATAGTGATACAAGGCAACATTATTTATTGGACCATAAAGAAATGAAGCAGTGACAGACGCTACAACATGCATGAAGCTTGCAGACACTGGACTAAGGGCAGGAAGTCAGTCACAAAGGACCATGTATCATATGATTTCATTACATGAAATGTCCAGAATAGGAAAATTCATGCAGACAGAGAGCAGACCATGGGTTGCCTACGACTGAGGAGGCTGGAGAGAAACGGGCAAGGTCTGCTAATGGTTATAGGATTTCTTTTCAGGGTAAGGAACATGTTCTAAAATTGATTGCGGTGATGGTTGGACAACTCTGTGAGTACACTAAAATTTATTGAATTGTGTGCTTTAAACAAGTGAACTTTATAGTATGTGAATTATATCTCAACAAAACTATTATTTTAACATTTTTTTATTAAATATAGTTGATTTACAATGTTGTATTAGTTTTGGGTACAGAAAATACACTCAGTTATGTACTTTTTAAAGATTTTTTTCCATTATAGGCTATTACAAGATATTGAATATTGTCCCCTGTTATATAGTAAATCTTTGTTACTTATCTATTTTATGTATAGTAGTGTGTATCTGTTAACCCCATATTCTTAATTTATCCCTCCCCAAGCTGTTATTTTTGGGAAAAAAAGAGGAGAAAGAAAGCCAGATCTTGGAATATGGTTCCAATTTAGACACTAAGGGCATAAACTCAGGCCACAAATTAAGTGAATGATGTAGAGAGGGTGGGAGGTGGTTACAAAAACACATGACATCACAACTGCTCTCGAGCTGGGATCTGTGTTCACACCTGGGACAGAGAAAGTGACCTCCAAGGTGATGACTTGAGGGGCACTTGGGAAGGCCTAGCACTTAGGTCTGAAATTCTGTTATTACATGGCATGGTCAGAGGGATTTTGTTAAGATGGCGAACTTGAAATGTAAGTAGTCTAATCAAACATCTTAGAGTAAACGCACACGTGAGTTCTTCCTGATTGACGGCTGGAAGGGGCAGGTTCAGATAGCGAAGGAGAAGACAGGTTGGAGAGAACCTGCCTGGGCAGATGACAGCTGGGGGTGTGCCAGGGAGCTGGGTGGGGGAGGGCAGCTGATGGAAGGAGGCCAGAGAGGCCCCACAGCTTACCTGGGGTTGCCCCTCCCAGCCGCTGCTCTGGCCAGGTCTCATGGCCTTTGGAACCAAGTCCAGTGACTGTGTCTGTCTTGTGCATCCCTCTTCAGTAAGTTTTTCATGCCTCTGGTTCACTTGTGAATTCTAGAATTTTTGCAGCCCTGGATTAAATTGCACTCTCGCTTATTGCTTTATCCCTCTGGACAGCCTCTGATACCACGGTGCTGTTTGAACAGGATTGTGTTCTGCCTCGATTGTGCCTTTACAATTACTCATGAGGTGAAGCTCTGGGAAGATTAGGTCAGCAGACTCTTGCTCAGCTGTAGGCTGTCCCTGGCTCCGGGCTGCATTTCACCATTCTCTCAGCTCTGCACCCCTTCCAGTGCTGCAAACAAATGTCTCTGTGTTGACCCAAAATGGCCTGAAGGGGACTTCCCTGTCTGTCGAGTGATTAGGCCTCTGCTCTTCCACTGCAAGGGGTGTGGGTTTAATCTCTGGTCAGGGAACTAAAATCTTGCAAAAAACACCCTCCTACACACACAAATGGCTTGAAGCTTGGCCACACACCACCACATTGCTGTCCACTAACTCAGAACCACTGTGCTGCCCAGAACACACACACACACACACGTACATCCTATAGAGGTAACCAGTTCAGGGCTAGGGTCTCTTCTGTTTTATATTAAAAGTGTATTTTTTATAATAAGCAAAGGTGGGTTCATTGGAAAGTCTCTTCCCTTCTCTGGACTTCAGATTTCTTACCTTTAAAACAAGTGAATGGGACCTCTGGGGTTTTTCTACCCTCTACAGTACTCTTGCCTGGAAAATCCCATGGACGGAAGAGCCTGGTAGGCTGCAGTCCATGGGGTCGTGAAGAGTCAGACGCGACTGAGCGACTTCACTTTCACTTTTCACTTTCATGCATTGGAGAAGGAAATGGCAACCCATTCCAGTGTTCTTGCCTGGAGAATCCCAGGGACGGGGGAGCCTGGTGGGCTGCCGTCTGTGGGGTCACAGAGTCGGACACGACTGAAGCGACTTAGTAGCAGCAGCAGCAGCAGCAGCAGCACAGTGATGATTTAGGGTGAGAAAGTCTGGATTCTAAGAGTGCAAGCTCCTTCAGGTTAGAGATGCTAAATTATTTGTTAAGAATTTCCCTTTTTACAAAATCTAACTGTAGTTTTTGATTGCAGTTGAGTATGGGAAAATGAAGGGGAGTGTTTTCAGGCTTCCTCCTACTTTCCAGAATTAAACAGAAAAGATCCCTCTCCTGGCTGAGACCCGCTAGTCTAGCTCTTCTCTGGGCCCCAGGAAGCGCTCAGTAGGGGGCCTCTTGATTAATTGATTGCCAGCACGCTGACCCTGTGTACTCATCTTCTTTTGCACTGTGTGTGTCTCCAAATCTTTCTTTGATAGCTTTTTGGTTATGAACTTTGCCTTTCTCCTTCTGGTTTGCTTCAGCAAAGTGGAGCGCAGTCCAAGATATGCCCATTTTTCATCCTCCCTTCTTTGTCTCGGGACAGCCTGGGATGCTGGCGATGCCTTCCTTTGGCAGCTGAGAAGCTGGGATCCATTAGGGCCCATTAGCGCACTGCAGACGGGAGTGATCCAGCGTGCTGGTCACAGTGGCACCTGTTTAATTGCACAGGGATCAAAGGGACTGTGCCCCCTCTGGGGATTGCCTCAGGAGGGGTCAGCAGAGCAGCTTCCTTCTCCTTGGGACCAAGGAGACCAGAGACGGAATTTGGACCACTCCAAACTCCCTCTCTGCAAAGACAAGTTGGTCAGTCTGCTGACGCCCCATCTGTCTGCCTCAACCTTTTCTCCCTGCTCCCACGCCTGCCCCATCCTCAGGGCATGGACTCAGTCAATCTCTCCAGATGGAAATCAGACAGCGGGGCTAATGGCTCAGCTCCCCCAGTACCTGGACTGCATCCAGAGCTCTGGACACATTCCACGGTGGGATGGCCCATCTCCTTCAGGGGTGCTTTTGCTAATACAGACATCTGAGCAAGGAGACTCATCTCACGTCACCCCTAAAGACCCAGACTAACTGAAGCACTGTCCCCCCAGTGCCCCCTGGTAGGAGTCAGGTGGGTCTAGTCATCAAGGGAAGACCTGGGTGGGTGGGCAGCAGCAGAGAGGGAATGACTGGTTTAATATTCAGGGGAATCTACTCTGTGTTTCGTAAGACAGCGGTCCCCAACCTCTTTGACACTGGTTTCATGAAACACAATTTTTTCATGGATGGGGTCGGGGGCGGGAATGGTTTTGGAATGATTCAAGCGCATTGCATTTATTGTGCATTTTATTTCTATTATTATTGCATCAGCTCCACCTCAGATCATCACGCGTTAAATTGCGGAGATTGGGGACTCCTGGTTTCAGATACTGTGGCAAATCAGTCAAAGCACCTATAGAAAATCAGCTTGGAGGTCTTGGAGATGTTCCCCCAACTCTGAACATCAATGTTTGCACGAAGCTCCTTAAATATATGCAGTAGAGATACCAAACTTTGGAGGAGGAAGGAGGATGTTCAGAGGAATGGGGGGAAGTAGGGGGAGGCTGATGGGGGAGAGGAAACTTGTGATTCCTTTCCCACGTCCCCCAACTGGCAGGCCTCATCTGGGTACGTCTTCCTGCTTGGAGGTCCTGGGTAAGAAGGGCCGATGGAGCCACGGTGCACCCAGGAAGCATGGGTTTCCTGGTAAGGCCTCTCTTCCCTCCTTTCTCTCCTCCTTCAGAAGCTTACATTGGCTTCCGGGAGCAACACAAAGGACACATACTCTGTTCTTAAGGAACTCGTGTTCTGACAGCAGAGAGGAGAGGCCGCAGCACAGCCTATGGAAAAACCACAAGCCTGGGAGGTGGAATGTTGAGTCTGAATCAAGCACCCACTTACGAGCGTCGTGTCTCAGGACAACTTAACTTACCCGTTAACTTCTCTGATCTGGGCCTTCCACTAGATGTGAAGGCTTAAAACATCATGTATGTGTATGTAATATAGAGGGACAACAAGTTCCTGCTTCATCATTATGTGATTATGCAGGTAACACAGGTACAAGTCAGGATGTGGTCAGGAATGGAAATGGGAAACCGACCAAGTGCTCCCGAGTCACACAGCGACTGAAGCGTGAAGCTCAGAATCCTAACTGGCTGACTGCTTTCTACAGCGTGGGGACTGTGGTCTTGGTCTTCAGACAGCCTGCCCTTTGATGGTTCCGTTTCTTTCTAACAAGGCTCTTCCACCGGGCTTCAGGAAAGCTGTTCTTGGGGTGATCTGCGGATGCATGAATCTGTTCCGTGTGCCAGGTTCAATTCTAAGCTTCCTCACTGAGGGAATTCAAGGCAGAAATTTCCTGTGGGTGCAGGGAATTGGGCCCAGAGCAGGAAAGCCAGGCCACAGCTTTGCTGCACCTCCTGGATGCACATCTGACAGAATGTGGTCCACTGGAGAAAGGAATGGCAAACCACTTCAGTATTCTTGCCTTGAGAACCCCATGAACAGTAGGAAAAGGCAAAATGATAGGATACTGAAAGAGGAACTCCCCAGGTCCGTAGGTACCCAATATGCTACAGGAGATCAGTGGACAAATAACTCCAGGAAAAATGAAGGGACGGAGCCAAAGCAAAAACAGTACCCAGTTGTGGATGTGACTGGTGATAGAAGCAAGGTCCAGTACTGTAAAGAGCAATATTGCATAGGAACCTGGAATGTCAGGTCCATGAATCAAGGCAAATTGGAAGTGGTTAAACAGGAGATGGCAAGAGTGAACGTCGACATTCTAGGAATCAGTGAACTAAAATGGAGTGGAATGGGTGAATTTAACTCAGATGACCATTGTATCTACTACTGTAGGTAGGAGTCCCTTAGAAGAAATGGAGTAGCCATCATGGTCAACAAAAGAGTCCGAAATGCAGTACTTGGATGCTATCTCAAAAACAACAGAATGATCTCTGTTTGTTTCCAAGGCAAACCATTCAATATCACAGTGATCCAAGCCTATGCCCCAACCAGTAACGCTGAAGAAGCTGAAGTTGAATGCTTCTATGAAGACCTACAAGACCTTTTAGAACTAACACCCAAAAACGATGTCCTTTTCATTATAGGGGACTGGAATGAAAAGTAGGAAGTCAAGAAACACCTGGAGTAACAGGCAAATTTGGCTTTGGAATATGGAACGAAGCAGGGCAAAGGCTAATAGAGTTTTGCCAAGAGAACACACTGGTCATAGCAAACAGCCTCTTCCAACAACACAAGAAAAGACTCTACACATGGACATCACCAGATGGTCAACACCAAAATCAGAGTGATTATATTCTTTGCAGCCAAAGATGGAGAAGCTCTATACAGTCAACAAAAACAAGACCGGGAGCTGACTGTGGCTCAGATCATGAACTCGTTATTGCCAAATTCAGACTTAAACTGAAGAATGTGGGGAAAACCACTAGACCATTCAGATGTGACCTAAATCAAATCCCTTATGATTATACAGTGGAAGTGAGAAATAGATTTAAGGGATTAGATCTGATAGACAGTACCTGATGAACTATGGATGGAGGTTCGTGACACTGTACAGGAGACAGGGATCAAGACCATCCCCATGGAAAAGAAATGCAAAAAAGCAAAATGGCTGTCTGAGGAGGCCTTACAAATAGCTGTGAAAAGAAGAGAAGCAAAAAGCAAAGGAGAAAAGGAAAGATATTCCCATTTGAATGCAGAACTCCAAAGAATAGCAAGGAGAGATAAGAAAGCCTTTGTCAGCTATCAATGCAAAGAAATAGAGGAAAACAACAGAATGGGAAAGACTAGCGATCTCTTCAGGAAAATTAGAGATACCAAGGGAACATTTCATGCAAAGATGGGCTCGATAAAGGACAGAAATGGTATGGACCTAACAGAAGCAGAAGATATTAAGAAGAGGTGGCAAGAATACACAGAAGAACTGTACAAAAAAGATCTTCACAACCCAGATAATCATGATGGTATGATCACTCACCTAGAGCCAGACATCCTGGAATGTGAAGTCAAGTGGGCCTTAGAAAACATCACTATGAACAAAACTAGTGGAGGTTTTGGAATTCCAGTTGAGCTATTTAAAATCCTGAAAGATGATGCTGTGAAAGTGCTGCACTAAAATTTGGAAAACTCAGCAGTGGCCACAGGACTGGAAAAGATCCGTTTTCATTCCTATCCCAAAGAAAGGCAATGCCAAAGAATGCTCAAACTACCGCACAATTGCACTCATCTCACACGTTAGCAAAGTAATGCTCAAAATTCTCCAAGCCAGGCTTCAGCAGTACGTGAACAGTGAACATCCAGATGTTCAAACTGGTTTTCGAAAAGGCAGAGGAACCAGAGATCAAATTGCCAACATCTGCTGGATCGTGGAAAAAGCAAGAGAGTTTCAGAAAAACATCTATTTCTGCTTTCTTGACTAGGCCAAAGCCTTTGACTGTGTGGATCAGAAGAAACTGTGGAAAATTCTGAAAGAGATAGGACTACCAGACCACTTGAACTGCCTCTTGAGAAACCTATATGCAGGTCAGGAGGCAAGAGTTAGAACTGGACATGGAACAACAGACTGGTTCCAAATAGGAAAAGGAATACGTCAAGGCTGTATATTGTCACCCTGCTTATTTAACTTCTATGCAGAGTACATCATGAGAAACGCTGGGCTGGAAGAAGCACAAGCTGGAATCAAGATTGCCGGGAGAAATATCAATAAGCTCAGATATGCAGATAACACCACTCTTATGGCAGAAAGTGAAGAGGGACTAAAAAGCCTCTTGATGAAAGTCAAAGAGGAGAGTGAAAAAGTTGGCTTAAAGCTCAACATTCAGAAAATGAAGATCATGGCATCTGGTCCCATTACTTCATGGGAAATAGATGGGGAAACAGTGGAAACAGTGTCAGACTTTATTTTTTGGGGTTCCAAAATCACTGAAGATGGTGACTGCAGCCATGAAATTAAAAGCTGCTTACTCTTTGAAAGGAAAGTTATGACCAACCTAGATAGCATATTCAAAAGCAGAGACATTACTTTGCCAACAAAGGTCCATCTAGTCAGGGCTATGGTTTTTCCATTGGTCATGTATATATATGAGAGTTGGATTGTGAAGAAAGTTGAGCAGTGAAGAATTGATGCTTTTGAACTGTGGTGTTGGAGAAGACTTTTGGGTCCCTTGAACTGCAAGGAGATCCAATCAGTCCATCCTAAAGGAAACCAGTCCTGGGTGTTCATTGGAAGGACTGATGCTGAAGCTGAAACTCCAATATTTTGGCCACCTCATGTGAATAGTTGACTCATTTGAAAAGACCCTGATGCTGGGAGGGATTGGGGGCAGGAGGAGAAGGGGACAACAGAGGATGAGATGGCTGGATGGCATCACCAACTTGATGTACATGAGTTTGGGTGAACTCCAGGAGTTGGTGATGGACGGGGATGCCTGGTGTGCTGCGATTCATGGGGTCGCAAAGAGTTGGACATGACTGAGCAACTGAACTGAACTGAACTGGGTGCACATGGGGCTTCAGAAAAGGCCCTTATTCCAGAGGAGTGCTGGCCTCTGGGACTCACATGAGGACCAGGCAGCAGAGTATGGCTAGGAGCCCACTGAGGTCTTTTTTTTAAAAATTATTTATTTTTGATTGCAATGGGTCTTTGTTGATGTGCACAAATCCAACCAATCCATCCTAAAGGAAATCAATCCTGAGTGTTTATTGGAAGGACCGATGCTAAATCTGAAACTTCAATACTTATGGCCACCTGATGTGAAGAACTGACTCATTGGAAAAGACCCTGATGCTGGGAAAGATTGAAGGCTGGAGGAGAAGGGGACAACAGAGGGTGAGGTGGCCGGATAGCATCACTGACTCGATGGACATGAGTTTAAGCAAGCTCCAGGGGTTGGTGATGGACAGGGAAGCCTGGCGTGCTGCAGTCCATGGGGTCGCAAAGAGTCGAACATGACTGAGGGACTGACCTGAACTGAACAGGCTTTCTGTGGTTGCAGCAAGCGGCAGCTACTCTTCCTTGCAGTGTGCAGGCTTCTCACTGTGGTGGCTTCTCTTGTTGGGGAGCACGGGCGCTCGGCATGTGGGCTCAGTTGTTGTGGCTCCCCAGCTCTAGAGCTCAGACTCAGAAGTTGTGATACCTGGGCTTAGTTGCTCCACCGCATGTGGGACCTTCCTGGACCAGGGATGGAACCCGTGTCCTCTGCACTGGCCGGTGGGTTCCTACCTGCTGCATCATCAAGGAAGTTTGCCCATTGAGGTCCTGGTCCAGATGCAGTTGGTGTTTGGAGGTTGAGCGTCCTTTTTGCTGGTCCCGTGAAGCTGAACTAAGGGAGGATACAAAGGAATGCGCTGGTCTCCAAGGCTCTTCACACATTCTTCCTCCAAATGGAGTCACACCAGGATCCGTGGAATGCCACGAGCAAGGTCAAGCCCGTGGGCAGCAGCATCTGCTACCACCAGATGCCAGGACGTTGAGAAAAAGTGGCATGTCCCTTGGGCTCTCTCACAATTATATCTTTTTATGTTTGTGCAGAACTTAATTCACGAGGGAGTTTCACAGTCCTCGTCCCTCGACTTTTCTGCAGGAGCAAATCTGAGGCCACGTGATGAGGCAGAACTAGCCCCGGGGTTGGCATGAAATGGACCTGTGCTTGAGTCTTTCTTCTAGGTCGAGTAGCTGTGACCTTGGGTAAGTTATTAACTCTTCTGTGTCTCAGTTTACTGCTCCGTACAGCGGGGATTATCCCCCCGTGGGGGTTACAGGACATCTGATACACCCAGGGCCCCGGCGTCTTACAAAGGCTCTTCTTCCAGAAGAGCTGCTTCTGCCTCCTTCCTGCCTGCCGTCTGCTCCTGCAGTTCAGTGCTGCCTGGGGTCTGTGTGTGAGACGGGGGTGACCGTGGCAAGGCTGCCAAGACAGAAATCCTCCTTGTCTCTCTTGTCTTCCGGGCGGAACGTGGGTCTCTGGGCAAGAGAGTTGCGGAGGCCGCGGTGGGGGCCCAGGTAGCTCAGGTGACTCATTATCCCTGCCTCTGTGTGTCCCCGTGAGGGACGATGAAGGGACGCCTGTACGATGGTGCAGGCATGTGACGTGAGCCAGCGTCCCCGCCAGTCCAGAACAGGGAGGCGGTAGGAACTCAGCCTGTCTCTCTGTGAGTGGGATCCACACGGCCTGGGTGGGGGGTGGTGGAGAAACACAGGGAAGGTTCACGCGAGCCCCTGATGACAACATTTGCATCAATCCAGGTACCTTCTTGTTTTATGTGTGCTTCTGCCTTTTTTTTTTTTTAACAAAACAAAGGAAATTAAAGAAAAAATTTCTTAAACTTTTGTCTTTTTTCTACATTAAAGCTTAGACAACTTTTTCTCAATTAATCTTTTCTTTTTCTGTAAAATTTTTATTTTATATTGGGCTACAGATGATTTGGTCTTCTCTGGTGGCTCCAAGGGTCAAGAATCTGCCTGCAGTGCGGGAGACCCAGGTTTCATCCCTGAGTTCGGAAGACCCCCTGGAGAAAAGAATGGGAACCCACTCCAGTAGTCTTGCCTGGAGAATCCCATGGCCAGAGGAGCCTGGTGGGCTACAGCCCAAGGGGTCACAAAGTGTCAGACATGACTGAGCGGCTAATACAGACATGCGCAGTCTTAGCTGATTTACAATATTGTGCCAGTTTCAGGTATACAGCAAAGTGATTCAGTTATATTTAATACATGCATATTTATTCTTTTTCAAATCCTTTCCCTGCTTAGCTTATTACAGGATCTTGAGCAGATCTCCCTGTGGTATGCTGTGGGTCTTTGTTGGTTTCTATTTTAAATGTCTATGTGCATTTCTGTTCAGAGACAGATGGGTGGATGAGCTCCTGTGTGATACAGAAGGTTCCCACTGGCTCTCTGTTACGCATGGTAGTGTATATATGTTAATGCAGCTCTCTCAATTCATCCTATCCTCTCCTTCCCACTCCGAGTCCACATTGTCCATTCTCTATGTCCGCATCTCTATCCCTGCCATGGAAATAGTTTCATCTGTACCATTTTTTTTCCTAGATTCTACATATATGCGTTACTTTATGGTCTTTGTTTTTCTCATTCTGACTTACTTCACTCTGTATGACCGACTCTAGGTCCAACCACATGTCTAAAAAATGACGCACTCTCGTTCCTTTTCGTGGCTGGGTGATATTCCACTGCATGTAGCCGCCACGTCTTCTCTATGCATTCAGTTGTCACTGGACATTTAGGCTGTTTCCGTGTCCTGACCTTTGTAAGTACTGCGGCAACGAGCACTGGGGTACGTGTATCCTTTCGGATTATGGTTTTCTCAGGGTATATGCACAAGGGGGATTGTTGTGTCCTATGGTAGTGAGCTCATTCTTAATCAAAACCTAACAACCAGGTCCTTTAGCTCTAAATCAGTCATTTATATTTTAGCATGTGAGAATTAGAGTTAGAGCAACAGGGACATTCCCTAAGTGGATTCTGCCACCATTTGGATCTTTCGCCTCTGAGATTGGTCCAGTTGGTTGTCCTTTGGAACCAAGTTCAGTTTGCAAGTGCCTGTTGAGATCTTGGAAGGGGGTCAGATTCCAAGCCTGGCTCCCAAGGGTCTGTTGCTGCAGGAGAGACTTGGAACGTGGAACAGAGGCTGGGTGCTCCCTGTAAGGACCTCTGTGAAAGGTGGAGGGCATCCCTCCACTTCTGGTCCTCACACAGGCTTGGGAGCAGGAACTCCTAGTCACCGCTCCAGACCTCTCGGGCAGGGAAGCACGTCCTCTCACTGTCCAGTGGCCGTCATCGTTGTATCAGAATGCTGATGCTCTTGGCTGAAGCTCACCTTCCTCCCTCCATGTCAACACTGTCGACGTTTCATCAGCAGCCCAGGCTCTAGAAACCGCATCCTAGCACCTGGTGGAATCTCACTTGATTTATGCTTCAGTTGATCACCCTGGGATTTAGGGTCGAGTCTTTTCATCAGAGGGACAGAAGCCCTGGGATCAAGGCACATAATTCTTCCCAACCTCAGAGAAGAATGAGGCAGCAACAATAAGCTGTTCTTTCCTTTTCCCAGGGAAGCTTTAGAACTAGACTCTGGTATCAAATCGGAGGCTTGATAGCGCTTCCAGCTTCTCTTGTGAGAAAAGCGACACAATATAACCATCTAAAAAGCAGAAATAGAGACATGGAGGTAGAGAGCAAACTGGAGAACAAACAGATGGACACAAAAAGGGAGTGGGATGATTTGGGAGATTGGGATTGACATACACACTATTGATTTGTTGTTGTTTAGTTGCTAAGTCATGCCTGACTCTTTGCAGCTCTGTGAACTGTAGCCCACCAGGCTCCTCCGTCCATGGAATTTTCCAAGCAAGAATACTGGAGTGGGTTGCCATTTCCTTCTCCAGGGGATCTTCGCGAACCAGGGATCCAACCCAGGTCTCCTGCATTGGCAGGCGGATTCTTCACCACAGAGCCACCTGGGAAGCCCGTGAAACTGTTGATACTAGGATGCTAGACATGGTCCTCTCTCTGAATGAAAGCTTACCAGACCTTCTATCAGGAATCTCAGTTTCAGGAGAAGAAGGGCTTTTCACAGGTAGGTCGTTTGTTTCCAGTGAAATGCCTGAGGAGTTGGTGGATGCTTCATAAATATCTGCTGTGTGAAGCAGCTGGGGGGTGACTGAGGTTGACACGTGTGCGCACACACTCCCCTGCCTTTGCCGTCATTTCTGAACAAGCTTTGGGGAGAGGATAACCTCTTTCTGCCACGTCTCTGGGGACTGGGGGAGGGCTCCAAGGATGAGTAAAATGAGCCCCAGCATCTGGGAATGTATTACTAGACACTCTTCCCTCACTAGCTCATCAGAGGGGCCTTCTGAGAGCTTTCCAGAAAACTCACGAGAGAAGCCCTTATCACTTGCACTCCCCTCTGCTGTCTCTAATGGTTGTTATCTGAAAACTGTCTAGACTGTAGATTCCAACTGGGCTGAGGCACATGAGGATGAAATATGTCTCCACTTGGGGGTGGAGTGGGCATGATGAAATATCCCTTTCCTGACCTCCGAGGCTGACTCCCTCACAGTCAGCTAGAGGCCCCACAATGTGGGGAGAATGGGATTTGTCAGTGTCTCAGTGATGACCCATCATAAGGAGACTAGAGACAGCTTGGCTTGCACAAGGGTTTTTTTTTTGCAGGAAAAGCCTTTAATCTTGCCTTTTACATGGTATCTGGGATCGGGTTGGGGTCAGTCCTCCTAACTGCTGAGAGAGCATTTTGGTGGGAGGGTGGGAGGTAGATTCCAGCCCCCCTTTTGGATCTGTATCTAACTTTTTTTTTTAAAGAAAAAAAATCTTCTTTTATCCCAAAGCTCATCCTGCTAGCATCTAGCCAAGAGTACATTTTTTTCTGCCATTTATTAAACATGTTGCCTCTCAGATCTTATATTAAAACCTATTTCCTTTCTGTAAGGGACAAGTTGAAACCAGGGAAGTTGCTTTGTAATTTCTCCTACTTTGATTCTCCTGTTGGCATAGCTGGCGGAGGAAGGGAGTTAAAGCTAGATTTGCTGCTCCCATGGAGGATGGGGATGGGGGTGGGGTCTCTGAGGGAGCCGGGCCCCCCCTCCCTGTGTAGCGCTGACTTGGCATCAGAAGAGTGAGTCAGGGGAGCTTGCTGGTGGTGAAAATTCAGTTAAACTAAACTCTCTCTCATTCAAACCACAATCAAATAGAAGCTATCGTCTGCTATTACAGACCCAGAAGGAGTTCTCCCTGCTCTGTGGGGTCTTCCTGCCCTGGGTGATGTCTTTATCTCCTGCCGCATTCGTCTGATGGCAGTTGATTCTTCAGGGTGAGAAGAGACTTAATAACACCCCCACCCAAGCCTGGAAATCTCTGCTGAGAAAACAGCTGACTTTTCTGCAGGTTGTCAACAGGCTCTTCCTTAAGTTGGGTTGAGGCCTGGACTGCTCCTGGGCACTGGTCTCTGCCTGAAGAACCTTATTTAATCTAAGTCACTCTTTTACTGACTAGGGTTCCTGGTCTTCTTAATCAATAGAAATTCACAAAAGGCCAGACATGAAATTCAGGCAAGGCTTAATTAGGACCCCTGCTGCAGTGGGGAGAGTTAAAGCAAATAATTGTTTCCCTTGCCCCATCACTGACTCCCCTAAGTGGGGCAGCCTAGTTCCTTATATGGGGTGAGGGAAGGGTTGTGTCCAGGGGTTGGGTTGGAGGGGTGGCTTGGCTGGTTTGCCACCCCCCGTCTTTTGATGTTGAGTACAGGGGGCATGCGAAGTACCTTGCTTTTGCTCCCAGCTCTTCAGAAGTGGCAGTTGAAGTTTGGTCTTTTTGCATCTTGTGGTCCATCATTTGCCCCAACTGTGCACACACGCAGTGACTTAGTCCCTTATACTTTCTTTGCATTTTACTACTCAAGGAGACATTTGTCCAGGTGCAAGCAGTTCGGCAAAGGGTGTCAGGTCCCAACCTGTCTCAGAGTTAACCTTCCATTTCTAAAGGGGAGAGTGGTTTCCTCTGCCAACACCACTGCCCACCTGGACAGACCTTACCATTGTTCAAAACAAGCTGGAAATTCAGATTTCGTTAACGCGTAATCTCTTACTTTCTGAATCCTGGCAGCTACTTAAAGAAACGTATTATAGAAGAGCGAAACCAAACACATTAAGCCAGTAGCAGCTTGTGGGTCTTCACTTTGTGATGTTAAAAATGAAGATCAGGGGCTGCGGGTGTGAGAAGAGCCTACAGCTCTGAAATGTTCAGAACCCCTTCCCCCACCGTATTCTCTGTTCCTCCAGGAACCACTGACACGTGGTCCTTAAGTGTTCACATCCATGGATGGTGAGGAAGGGCAGAGAGTGTGTCCTGCCCAGAAGCTGGTGGCGGGGAGGCAGCTTCCAGGGGTGGTGTGGGTCACAGGGGCAGTGAGAGAGAAAGCAGGGGCCAGTTGGTGCCTGCCCCCGCAGAAGAGAGAGCTCAGAGAAATGCTGGATGGGGTGGGGGTAGCTCCTGTGTTGCAGAGGCTACTGGGCCCCTCCAGAGTTTTGAGAAAATAGCACCACCACCCCACAAGGAAGGGACCAGCTTACCTTGCCGGGGTAGACAGACGGGAGCTCGCTTGGCAGAGCTCGGGGCAGGGGGTAAAGAGGTGGCTTCTCTGGCATGTGGCAGGGGTGGGATGGGCCAAGAGGGGAGGTGGGGGACACTGATATGGGCTTCTCTGAATTCGGAGCCAGGGGAGCAGGCTGTCATAGGGCTCCAGAGGGTTCGTTTTTATTTACTGCCTGTTATTGATACCTTGGTTAATTAACATTTGTCTCTTTCTCTCTTTTTACTATATGAGTGTGAGGGTGGTGCCAGTGGTAAAGAAACTTCCTGCCAATGCAGGGTTGGCTCCCTGGGTCAGGGAGATTCCCCTGGAGGAGGGCATGACAGCCCGCTCCAGTTTTCTTGCCTGGAGACTCCCATGGACAGGGGAGCCTGGCGGGCTGCAGTAATCGGGTGGCACAGAGTCGGACACGACTGAGCGACTCAGCACACTGAGTGTTTCTGCTGTCTCTGTATTCCCTGCCTGACAAGCCCTTAATGAGTGTTTGGTGAATGAGTAAACTTGCACACATGTGCCCCGTGTACGTATTTGTGTGTCAACGTGTAGTGATGGTCATGGAGGGGGTCTGTACGCGCTTCTCTTTGGTCTGGGGTTTACCTCCGCTCCCAGGAGTTCAACTCTCAGGAGGGCACCTGAACCCCCAGGCAGACTTGCCTATTTACTTTCTTAACTATGATCTTTGATGAGTGGAAGTGTTGAAATGAAGTGAAAGTTGCTGAGTCGTGCCTGACTCTTTGTGACATGCTGAACTGCACAGTCCGTGGACTTCTCCAGGCCAGAATACTGGAGTGGGCAGCCTTTCCCTTCTCCAGGGGATCTTCCCAACCCAGGGATCGAACCTAGGTCTCCCACACTGCAGGCAGATTCTTTACCATGTGAGCCACAAGGGGGGCCCAGTAGAAGTGTTAAACTCTGATAACATCAATTTTACAACATTTTCTTTTGTGATTATTGCTTTCAGTGTCCTAAGGAATCTTTGTCTCTTCCCTAGTCACGAGAATATTCTCAACTTTTCTCTAAAAACTCCATGATTTTAGCTTTTATATTCAAGTTTCTTATCCACTTTGAATTAACTTCTTGGTATAGAGTGAGATAGGAACTGACGTTTATTTCTTTCCCCACATGAATATCCGGTTATCCACAAACAGTTCATTGAGGAGACTTCTCTTTCCTTTATCGAATTGCTTTGGCATCTTTGTTTAAAGTCAAATTACTTCATAAGTATGGTGTTATTTCTGGACCTTTATACTTTTTCATTGATCTGTTTGTTAATTTTGGTGCCAGTACTAATCTGTCTTGATTACTGTAACTTTATGATAAGTCTTGAAGTCAGGTTTAGGACTTTTTTTTTTTTTTTTAAAGATAGTTTTGACTATTTTAGACCTCTACATTTCCATATAGAACTATGAATTAGCTTGTTGATTTCTATAAAACAAGACTTGTTGGATTTATGATTAAAATTGAATTAAAAATATAGATAAATTTAGGGAGAATCGATATATCAAAATACAAGGTTTTCTAGTCTATAAATGTATTGTATCTCTTGATTTATTTAAGTCTTTAGTTTCTCTCAACAATGTTATGTAGTTCTCAATGAAGAGGTTTTGCCCATCTCTTGTTAAATTTATTCCTGAATATTTCATTTCTGGATGTGATTGTAAATGGAATTTATTTACTTATGGATGTGGACCATTTTTACTTGTGGATGTCTTTATTGAATTTGTTACAATATTGCTTCTGTTTTATGGTTTTTTTTTTTTTTTTTTTGCTATCAGGCATGTGGGATCTTAGCTCCCAGACTAGGGATTGAACCCACACCCCCTGCTTTGGGAGGTGAAGTCTCAACCACTGAACCACCGGGGGAAGTTCCTGTTAGTGTAACTGAAAATGTAAAAATTTTCCTACTGATTGATCCTAGTATATTAAAGTACAACTGTTACTCAAAAGTATATAAAAGTATATCCAGAGTATATAAGTCTGGGTCCAATCAAGAGAAAGTGACCACACAATAATCTGAATATGGAGAGTTTAAAGGATTATTAAGAAGAGATTAGAATGGTGAGGAATTGGCTAGTAAGAAGTGAACAGAATTCTATAGAAGAGAGAAAGAAGAGTTACAAGATGCAGTCACTGATCCTTGGTCTGATACAGAGCACCTACAGGGAAGACTTCCCTGCCCAGGCAGAGAACCAAGGCAACAGGGCACAGCCATGGCTCCCTGGAGAGCAGAGGAGGTGCTGAGGGGCAGGGCTGGAAAGACCTGCTGGAAATCCACTGTCCTGGAAGCCAGGCAAGCAAATCACTGGCTACTGACTAGAAACCACCAAGGGTGCTGGAGAAGTTGTGAGCACAGCAGGAGCTGGAGATATTTTGCTACACAGTGTCGGAAGAGGGGTGGGAGTGGAATTGCAGAGGAAGCTGCTGGCTTCTGTGCACTTGGAGAGGCAGGCACTAGAGAAGGTGTGAGCTTCTTTGGCGGGCCTGGCTCTGTAGAAGCTGCACTCTGGGCAAGAACCCTCGGAGCAAGGGTGTGTGTGCCTGCTGATTCGCTTCAGTTGTGTCCCACTCTTTGAGACCCCGTGGACTATAGCCGTCTAGGTTCCTCTGTCCATGGGATTCTCCAAGCAAGAATGCTGGAGAGGGGAGTCATTCCCTTCTCCAGGGGATCTTCCTGACCCAGGGATCGAACCTGGGTCTCCTGCATCGCAGGCGGGTTCTTTACCTCTGAGCTGCCAGGGAAGCCCTAAGCCTAATGTTAGCTTTGGGTATTTTATGTGCATCCTTTTGTTAAGTTTGAGGAAGTTCTCTTCCATTCCCACCCAATTTCCTAATGATTATAACGTTTTCCCCTGCTCATTGGTGCTCAAAGCTGAGCTTTGGGCTTGCTTTCTGTGAAGGACTCATGTTTGACTTGACATTTGGTACAGACACTGATTCCTGCCTCCATGTGAGGCCTATTATATCTGAACTTCTAGGGAGCCAGAGATGGGCAGGTTTTCCTAGGAAAACCTTGAGCTTGAACACTTTTTGAAGACTCTGGATTTTTGCTCTTTGGGGGCATTTTTGGCCTCTAATGCATTTCCTTATTCTCTTGACAGCTTAGTCATATTTTAAAAAATATTTTATTTAGTCTGATATTTTTATGTGTTTTTGTATTAGGAGGCATTCAGTTCATCTGGTCTGCCATACTGCTGGAAACAGAACCCACTCTAGGGTTTTTAGAATTGAAAGGGCTTTTAAGTTTAATCTCATCCATTGCTTTTTTTTTTAAAAAAATAGATTAATCAATCAAGTTCCTCAGAGTTGTATTTGAACTCATTTGCTTTGCCCACTGTTTCACATTGTACAAGTAAGGCAACAGTTTCCCAAATTCAGGGCTTCTAAGCCCAGTGTTCTTTTTCCTACTCCAGGGTCAACAAACTATGGTCAGAAGCCACTTTACTTTGCCATTTGTCATCGTATGGACTGTGAGCTAAAAATGGCTTTACATTTTTTAATGGTTGGAAAAATAAAAATAAGAATGATATTTCATGGCATGTCAAAAATATATGGGATTTAACTTTTAGCATCCATAAATAAAACCTTCTTGGAACACAGCACACTCGTTCACTTACGTGTAACTTATGTGCTACCAGGGCAGAGTTGAGTAATTGGGGCAGAGATCATATGGCCCCCAGATCCTAAAATATTTATTATCTGACCAGGTACAGAGGAGTTGTGGACTCTTACTACATTAGGCTATCTTTGCTCAGTGAAGCTGCTGCTGCTGCTGCTGCTAAGTTGCTTCAGTCGTGTCCGACCCTGTACGACCCCAGAGATGGCAGCCCACCAGGCTCTGCCATCCCTGGGATTCTCCAGGCAAGAACATTGGAGTGGGTTGCCATTTCCTTCTCCAATGCATGAAAGTGAAAAGTAAAAGAAGCCACTCAGTCATATCTGACTCTTTGCAACCCCATGGACTGCAGCCCACCAGGTTCCTCCATCCATGGGATTTTCCAGGCAAGAGTACTGGAGTGGGGTGCCATTGCCTTCTCCATCAGTGAAGCTAAAACATCAAATTCTCCATTGAACCTCTAGGGGGAGACTTTGAGTAGGGTCTTCAGTTAAGGTTTGAGTCCAGCCAGACACTGATGATTTTGTTCAGATTCTTGCATGTGGTTGCGTGTATACAGTTCACACGTATTCCAAAACTTCCACCTAAATTCAAAGACCTGTAGCTTAATACAAAATATCCACGGGAAACATGAAGGAACTATGTTTGAGACTCTGGAAAAGCGGAAAAGCAGCTCAAAATCCTGCATGATACACTAAGAAAATTGAAATCACATGGTATCCTTGGTCAATAAATGAAGAGGTGGGGGTGAGTCTGGGTTGTCATTGAGGGATACTGTTGTTGAGGGATGATGTCATTGAGGGATGATGTCACTGAGGGAATGCCATAATCAGGTTTTGAAGGTTTAGAATTTAAAGGCCCATACGAATCCTTCTATGTCCACAGTCAAGTTGACCTGGGTTCTAATCCTGGTTCTGCCACTTTAACACCTTGTAGTATTAAACATTCACACAACTCGTTTGAACCTGATTTTTCACGGCAGTAGTGTTCTACACATTTAAATATATAGGCCATCTGAAACAGAAGATGACGTTCTCATTTTACAAATAAAAAGATTGCTAAATACTTGAATATGTTATTAGAAGTAAATGAAATGGTCACATGTCTACCTGCAATCATTTATTAATTTAGTTTTATACATTTTGAATTTCACATGTTTGATAACATGTTAATTCCAAGCAGGACTTTTTTTTTAATTCTAGTGTTTTAAGAAATATTTTTAAAAAGATTTTTACAAGTATCTTGTTATTTATTATTTTAAAAAATTATTTATTTTAATTGGAGGATAATTTCTTTACAATATTGTGGTGGCTTTTGCCATACACTGACATGAATCAGCCACGGGTGTACATGTGTCCCCCCAACCTGAACCACCCTCCCTCACCCCTCCCCACCCCACCTCTCTGGGTTTTCCCAGAGCATGGGCTTTGAGTGCCCCACTTCATGCATCGAACTTGCACTGGTCATCTCCTTTACATATGGTAATATACATGTTTCAATGCTATTCTCTCAGATCATCCCACCCTTGCCTTCTCCCAGAGTCCAAAAGTCTGTTCTTTATAACTGTGTCTCTTTTGCTGCCTTACATATAGTATTGTTGTTACCGTCTTTCTAAATTCCATATATATGCTTTAATATACTGTATTGGTGTTTCTCTTTCTGACTTACTTCACTCTGTATAATAGGCTCCAGTTTCATCCACCTCATCAGAAGTGACTCAAATGCATTCTTTAGAATTTTATAAGTATCTTTAATTTAGTGGCATTGTCATTAGCTAGAGTGATTTTCTGAGTTTTTTTTAAGCACGGTTTTTAGGAGCATGTCATCCTACTTTCATCACGTTGTTTGAGATACAGTACATTTTGCATCAGGATATGATGCTGTTCTTGGAAATTTTATTCAGGCTATAATTTCCCACTCACATAATAGTATGGAGGACACATATACGTGTGTTCTCCAGTGCCTACTTGTTATATTGTTTTGTATTAAAACATTTTTAAATTGGAGATAATTGTAGAGTCATATGAAGTTTTAAGAAGTGACTTTACCCACTTCCCTCCAATGGTAACACTTTGCAAAACTATACTGCAATACTATACTCAGAAAACTGACACCAACGTGATCTATTGATCTTCTGGTCTCTCCAGTTTGTGCGTACTGTTATGTGTATGTGTGTGTTCAGATTTGTGTGATTTTATTACAAATGTAAACTTGTGCGTCCACCATTACAGTCAAGCTATGGAACAGCAGGATCACACAGGGGTCCCTCCTGTGACTCTTATAATCACATCCACCTCCCACCATCTCACTGCCTGTCCCTGACCTCTGGCATTCATTTGCTCTGTTTCCATACTTTGGTCATTTCAAGAATGCTATATGAATGGAATCATACAGTGTGTAATGTTTGGGACTGGCTTTTCCCCCACTTATATAATTCCTTTGTGATTCATCCAAATTACTGTCTGTGTCAGTGGTTCATTCCTTCTTACTGTTGAGCTGTTTTCTGTAGTGTGGGTTGCATGCGTGCCTGCTCACTTGATCAGTGATGTCTGACTCTTTGTGACTCTGTGAACTGTAGCCTGCCAGGCTCCTCTGTTCGTTCATGGGATTTTCCCAGCATAAGTATTGGCATAGGTGGCCATTTCCTCCTTCGGGGGATCTTCCTAAGTCTTTTGCACTGAAGGCAGATTCTCTACCACTGAGCCACCAGGGAAGCCTATAGTGTGAGTTAATCATAGTTATTTAGCCATTACCCATTGAAGGACATCGGACTGTTTCTGAATTTTAGCTTTTATGAATAAATCTGCTATGAACATCCATGAACAGTTTTTTGCCTAAAAAAGTTTCTGTTTCTCTTGTTTTCAAAACGATATTTAGAAGCTCATCAAGTCCTAACATTTGCAATCGTGAGTTCATGTCCCCAGGAGTTTATTTATGCATTCCACAAATATTTTTTATTTTCTATGGCCAGGCACTGTTCCAGGTGCAGGAATATGCAGGTGGGCACATGTCCTGTCTTCTTGGAGCTTACATTCTAGCGAAGAGTGACGGAACAAACACAGACACGCATATATAATCATTATGTGTTCTAATTATAATTAATTAAAGGGTGCTACTTTTTTTCTTCTTCTTCTCTTTGAACAGATCCTATTGGTTGACCTCTGGACATCCAAGTCTAGCATTAAACCTAAGCAGTACTTTATTATTTACAAATGACGTCACTGAGAGACACCAGATACTGTTTGGGAATTTGTAAGGAGCTGAATGTAAGGCAACCTCTTACTTTCTGAGGGATGCTTGGAGACAAAATGTTGCTTCCTATTGAGGTTCATTCCTGCTTGCTTTGCAACAGTACAATGACAGAAAGTCAGAGAGCTAACAGCGCTCTGGGGGGTGATAGCACGTGTATACTGCTGGCATCTTGATGTAAAAGCAAATTGCTTTTGAGCTGTTTTACAGCCAGGGTTTAAAAGATTGCATTTGCTAAGTCTAGTGCCAGAGGCTCTGTTAATCTATTCCAGCAAAGATATCGCACCAGAAGGTTTAGCTGAGTCTATTACTTGATTAAGTTTACAGCAGAGCCTTGTCTCCTGCCTTAATCCATCTGATTTCTTCAGGGGCCTTATGAATAAATTAAACAAAGATAGGGTGGCAACCTCCTGCCTGCATCCTTTAAGTCTTTGATGGGGACACCAATATCTGCCCTTCCTCCTGACTTGAACTCTTGCCTCTGAATTACTTCCTAGTGGGAGTGGGAGCAGTTTCAGAAGCTTCTCTTTGGCCCTTCATACCAAAACGGCTCTTACACCCCTGCACACGGAAGGAACATGAGGGCCTTGCCAGCCTGAAATAAACTCTTCCCCATTTATGCCCTGTGTGGCCAAGGAGCTAACCATGAGTCCCTGTGAGATGAACCAGGTTAGGGTTCCATTGATCCTCCAGCCATCAGCAGCTCCCGTTCTGACTGGGAGGCCGTGAAGGTACTTTGGATCCCTGGTGTCTGATCCCTGATCCTGGAGGATCCCACGTGCTGCGGAGCAGCTGAGCCTGTGAGTCACAGCTCTGAGCCTGTGCTCTGCGGCCCGGGAGCTGCGACTACCGAAGCTCACGCACCCTAGAGCGCATGCTCTGCCGCAAGAGAAGCCCCGGCACCACAGCTAGAGAGCAGCCCCCCGCGCACTGCAGCTACAGCGAAGCCCGCATAGCAGCAAAGACCCGGAGCCGCCACAGACATTTGAAATAAATAAAATCAGGTATAAAAGTGTGCTGTGTAGAAGAAACACACTTACAAGAAAGCAACAGAGATAATAAAAGGAATGAGTGACTTCAACAAATGCAAACCCAAGGAAACCAGAGAGGCCAATATTAGTATTTATTAATGTCAGACGACATGGGATTTAGGATGACAACACTAAACAGAATGAAGAGAGGTCCTCCGCGATAATAAAAGACACAACAAATGAAAACAAAAAATCAACTTACATGTGCCGAACTGCGTAACAGTGCAGTCATAAATCCAAAGCAAAGTAGAAGAACCTACTGAAAAATAAAAATTTAGTGCAAAATTTAGTTACTCGTCTTCCGGTTTGAGTTGTGCAAGGGTCAGGAGCACGCATCACTGGTGTCACTTGCTGCAGATAACATAGGGTTAACTGGAAAAAAACTTACAAGCTGGAGATTAGCAGAGAGGCAGCTGCGCTGAAGTCTTACTATTCCACAGCACGGTGGTGGCTTAGTCACCAAGTCGTGTCCGACTCTTATGACCCCATGGACCGTATGTACTGTGCCAGGCTCCTCTGTCCATGGGACTCTCCAGGCAAGAATACTGGAGTGGGTTGCCATTTCCTTCTCCAGGGGATCTTCTTGACCCAGGAATCGAACCCAGGTCTCCTGCATTGCAGGCGGATTCTTTACCGACTGAGCTATATTCAAAAGCAGAGACATAACTTTACCGACTAAGGTCCGTCTAGTCAAGGCTATGGTTTTTCTTGTGATCATGTATAGATGTGAGAGTTGGACTGTGAAGAAGGCTGAGCGCCGAAGAATTGATGCGTTTGAACTGTGGTGTTGGAGAAGACTCTTGAGAGTCCCTTGGACTGCAAGGAGATCCAACCAGTCCATTCTGAAGGAGATCAATCCTGGGATTTCTTTGGAAGGAATGATGCTGAAGCTGAAACTCCAGTACTTTGGACACCTGATGCGAAGAGTTGATTCATTGGAAAAGACTCTGATGCTGGGAGGGATTGGGGGCAGGAGGAGAAGGGGACGACCCAGGATGAGATGGCTGGATGGCATCACGGACGCGATGGACGTGAGTCTGAGTGAACTCCAGGAGATGGTGATGGACAAGGAGGCCTGGCGTGCTACAATTCATGTGGTCGCAAAGAGACACGACTGAGCGACTGAACTGAACTGAACTGAACTTCTTCAGGTAACTAGAGCTGCATCTCGGGATCTCCTGGGTCCAAGGTCAATGCTAGGGGTCTGCACAGCGAGGGCTCTGGGCACAGCCTCACACAACAAGAATGATGACAACCACCTGTCTCTTGGCAGATCGGCTCAGCCCAGTCGAGGCAGCGCTCAAAAGGGAGAAGAAAACGAGCCTCCGGGGCTTCCGTATTTGCCTCTTGCGCATTTGAATCTGAGTGTCAGATTTAAAAGAACATGGAGGAAATGAATAATGGCATCAATAACTGATACAATCAGCACATTGAATTTTAAAATGAAGAACATACATTCTATATATATACATTTTAAAATTGCTGCTGCTGCTGCTAAGTCGCTTCAGTCGTGTCCAACTTTGTGAGACCCCATAGATGGCAGCCCACCAGGCCCCTCCATCCATGGGATTCTCCAGGCAAGAGTACTGGAGTGGGGTGCCATTGTCTTCTCCACTTTTAAATTGAAGTATTGCTTATTGACAGTGTTATGTTAGTTTCAGGTGTTCAGTTCAGTTCAGTTCAGTCGCTCAGTCGTGTCCAACTCTTTGCGACCACATGAATCACAGCACACCAGGCCTCCCTGTCCATCACTATCTCCTGGAGTTCACTCAGACTCACGTCCATTGAGTCGGTGATGCCATCCAGCCATCTCATCCTCTGTCGTCCCCTTCTCCTCCTGCCCCCAGTCCCTCCCAGCATCAAAGTCTTCTCCAATGAGTCAACTCTTCTCATGAGGTGGCCAAAGTACTGGAGTTTCAGCTTCAGCATCATTCCTTCCAAAGAAATCCCAGGGCTGATCTCCTTTAGGATGGACTGGTGGGGTCTCCTTGCAGTCCAAGGGACTCTCAAGGGTCTTCTCCAACACCACAGTTCAAAAGCATCAATTCTTCGGCGCTCAGCTTTCTTCACAGTCCAACTCTCACATCCATACATGACCACAGGAAAAACCATAGCCTTGACTAGATGGACCTTAGTCGGCAAAGTAATGTCTCTGCTTTTGAATATACTATAGAGGTTGGTCATAACTTTCCTTCCAAGGAGTAAGCATCTTTTAATTTCATGGCTGCAGTCACCATCTGCAGTGATTTTGGAGCCCAGAAAAATAAAGTCTGACATTGTTTCCACTGTTTCCCCATCTATTTCCCATGAAGTGATGGGACCGGATGCCATGATCTTCGTTTTCTGAATGTTGAGCTTTAAGCCAACTTTTTCACTCTCCTCTTTCACTCTCATCAAGAGGCTTTTTAGCTCCTCTTCACTTTCTGCCATAAGGGTAGTGTCATCTGCATATCTGAGGATATTGATATTTCTCCGGGCAATCTTGATTCCAGCTTGTGCTTCTTCTAGCCCCGCGTTTCTCATGATGTACTCTGCATAGAAGTTAAATAAGCAGGGTGACAATATACAGCCTTGACGGACTCCTTTTCCTATTTGGAACCAGTCTGTTGTTCCATGTCCAGTTCTAACTGTTGCTTCCTGACCTGCATATAGATTTCTCAAGAGGCAGGTCAGGTGGTCTGGTTTCAGGTGTACAAAAAAGGAACTCACATATATACATGAATATATATGTATTCTTTTCCAGATTCTTTTCCACTATAGGTTATTACAAGATATTGACTATAGGCCCTGTGCTCTGCAGTAGGTCCTTATTGTTTATTTTATGTATAGCAGTGTGCGTCTGTTAATTCTTAATTCCTTATTTATTCCTCCCTCCTCTTTTCCCTTTGGAAACAATAAGTTTGTTTTCTGTGTCTGTGAGTCTGCTTCCATTTTGTAAATGGGTTCATTTGTATCGTTGTTTAGATCCCACATGTAAGTAATGCCATATGATATTTATCTTTCTTTGTGTGACTTACTTCACTTAATATTATAATCTCTATGCCCATCTATGGTGCTGCAATATTTTTTTCACTAAGATGTGACATACAACAGTTTCAGGTATTTGATGCATGTATAATGATTTAATACATGTATATGCTGTTAACGGCTTCCCTTGTAGCTCAGTTGGTAAATAATTTGCCTGCAACGCAGGAGACCTGGGTTCGATTCCTGGATCTGGAAGACCCCATGGAGAAGAAAATGGCAACCCACTCAAATATTCTTGCCTGGAGAATCCCATGCACAGAGGAGCCTGGCGGGTTACAGTCCATGGGGTCATAAGAGTTGGACATGACTTAGCTGCTAAACTACCATCACCATATGCTGTTAAATGATCTCTACGTTTAGTTAGTATCCATCAACACACATAGTTGTAACTTTTTTCTGTGATGAAAACTTTAAGATTTACTCTTTTAGTAAGTTTCAAATATACAATATACAAATATACAGTACAGTATTAACTATAGTCACCATGCTGTACATTATATCCCTAGAGCTTATTTCCTTTATAATTGGATATTTGAATCTTTTGACCTTCTTCACCCATTTTGCCTACTCCCCACCACCCACATCTGGCACCCACCAATTTGTTCTTTGTATCTATGATCTTGATTTTTCCTTTTTAGATTCCATATGTAAGTGAGATCACGTAGTATTATCTTTATCCAGCTAGCTTATTTCATTTACCACAATGCCCTCATAATCCATTCATATTATGGCACATGGCCGGATTTCCATTTTTATGGCTGAATGATATTCTGTTATATGCATATATATTTTTTATCCATTCATCCATCAGTGGACACTTAGGTTATTCCCCACACATTACTTTTTATATGTTCATAAAACCTTCCTTAAAAATTGACCAAAATAAAAACAGTAGAAATTTCACAGGACACTTCTTTTTGAAGATCTAATTGTCTTTACTTAACAATTCATAGTCAAGGCTATAGTTTTTCCAGCGGTCATGTATGGATGTGAGAGTTGGACTGTGAAGAAAGCTGAGTGCCAAAGAATTGATGCTTTTGAACTGTGGTCTTGGAGAAGACTCTTGAGAGTCCCTTGGACTGCAAGGAGATCCCACCAGTCCATTCTAAAGGAGATCAGCCCTGGGTATTCTTTGGAAGGAATGATGCTGAAGCTGAAACTCCAGTACTTTGGCCACCTCATGCAAAGAGTTGACTCATTGGAAAAGACTCTGATGCTGGGAGGGATTGGGGGCAGGAGGAGAAAAGGGACAACAGAGGATGAGATGGCTGGATGGCATCACCGACTCGATGGACGTGAGCTTGAGTGAACTCTGGGAGTTGGTGATGGACAGGGAGGCCTGGCGTGCTGCGATTCATGTGGTCGCAAAGAGTCGGACACGACTGAGTGACTGAACTGAACTGAACTGAACAACTCATGGTAGGGTAGCATCCCTTCTAGTGAGGACAAAGGCGCTCCCCAATAGGACGGAAGTGATGAACCAATAACATTAGAAAGAAGCAATTTAAAGGGGACTAACCAATGTTAACTGTTTGAAACAAGAGACACCAGGATCGAAGAGAAAATTTAAAAGGAAATTACCATCTAGAAACAAGGAAAAGGAGAATTACTGAAACAGAAAGCTAACAACAACAAAAAGCAGTACAGCAAATTAACTCGTCAAATTAAAAGAATCTGAATATAACAGTAAATGCCAAGAAAGCCTTGAATTACATATATCAGTCATTATTAATAAAGAGAGTATTCTTATTTAAGAGGAAGCCCTTAAATTCTAAGACTACCAAAATCCAATAGCAAATATTACCCTAGAAAGGAGACATTAAGACAATTTCAGTAACAATTAAAAAACTAGAAAGAATGCCTACAATTACTCTTATTATTTAACATTATTTCAAAGATTTTAGTAAATGTAATAAGGCAAAAAAATTTAAAAAACAGGCACAAGTATTAGAAAAGAACAGATCTTATTGCTACTAATAAGATCTTACACTATGAAAATCCAAGGAATGTTGGGTAAAAACCTGCTGAATTTAATAAATGAATTTGAGTGAAAAATAATTTATGAAATAGTTTTCTTTCTATTAGCTAACAATAAACACATAGCAATGAAAGTAGAAAGATTGTAGAATTTAAAATAGTGACAATTTTATTTAACAGTAAAGACCCAGAATCTATGTAAAAATTTATTACCAGCAGGCATTAGGTCTGAATGTCACATTGTGTTCTTGGATGTGAGAATACTAAAATAAAAATGATAATCCTCCCAAACTAACATGTCAGTTGTTGCAATTTCAATTTAAATTTTTGATGGGCTTGTTTTAGAGCTAGATGAAATGATCTTAAATTTTACATGGTAGAGTGTTCAAGAATAACTAAGAATATTACGAGAAAGGAGAGTGATAATGAACTTGCTTCATATGCAACATACACAATAAAACTTCTGTAATAAACCAATATGGTGTATACGTAGGGAAAGACAAGTGGGTCATTGGAACAGGCTGAACAATTCAGAATTAGATGTCAGAATAGCTGACAGTTTAACATAAGACAAGTGTGGTGCTGGTTCAATTCAGAGGGAAAATAATGGGCTCTTTAATAGACGTGCAGGCATAACTGAACATCCATTTGGAAGAAAAAAACGGACCCCATTCTTGTATCAAACACAGAAATAATTCCAGATGCATTAAAAACAAACGTCAGACAAATGTAAAAGAACAAATTTAAATTTTGTATAAAAAAGACATTCCAAGACTGGAAACCCAGAAGTAACAAAACAAAAGTGAAGCTGATCTGTCTACACAATCATTTAAAGTTTTTTTTGTATAGAACACACTTCCATACACAAAATCTATAGGTTAATAATATTTGTAATGTAGGTGGCAAAGAGTTTCTGTACCCGCATCTCTTATGTCTCCTGCGTTGGCCGGAGCCAACTTGACCACCAGCACCACCTGGGAAGCCCCGTAACACGTGAAGAGCTTTAACAAATTGACGAAAGACACACCAAGCCAGAGAAAAGCAGGCAGTGTGTGTGAACAGACGATTTACAAAACAAATAGTAAAAGACTGTATGAAAAGAAATTTTGCCTCCTTAGCAAACAGGGAAATGCAAAGAAAAGCAACAATAAAGTATCAGAGGATGCCTATTAGACTTGCAAAACTAAAACAACTCAAACTTCCTATCCTCAGGGGTATGGCTGAAAGACACTCGTGTTTACAAAATGCAAAGTGTTACATCCTTTCTGGAAAACCAGTGGGAACATCTATTAAAATTTAAAATATTATACACCCCTTGAGAACGAGCTATGCTTCCAGGAATTTACTGCATAAGAGCCAACACACACACTTCATGAGCACGTATATGTTTCTTGCTGCATTGCTTGTAGTGGCCAAGAATTGGAGGGAAAAAGCGAGTTCTTTGTCAATCAGAAAATGGTTGAATTAATAATGATACACCCACACTATGAAATATTGTGCAACCATTAAAAAAAAGAGAGAGAGCCACACCACATGACTTGGAGCGATTTCCCTGAGGAAATTTCTGAGTAATGCAAGATGGAGAAAAATGTGTATAAACAAATGATATCAGATAAATGTCCTGCGTGTATGTATGTGCTTGCGGGCATGCCTCTGTGTGTGTGTGTGTGTGTGTGTGTGCACAATATTATCTGGTTATAGAGAAAAATATGGAGGCACACCCATGAGTTTTTCAACTTGGCTTATCTGGAGCATGGGCTTCCCCTGTGGCTCAGCTGGTGAAGAATCCACCTGCAATGTGAGAGATCTGAGTTCAATCCCTGGGTTGGGAAGATCCCCTGGAGAAGGGAAAGGCTACCCACTCCAGTATTCTGGCCTGGAGAATTCCATGGACTGTACAGTCCACGAAGTCGCAAAGAGTCAGACATGACTGAGTGATTTTTACTTCATTATCTGAGGCATATAGAAAAAGGTACATGAGATGCTGAGAAGGCAGGGAAGGGGGCCAGGGAAAGGTGTCATGGAAAACTGGCATGGATATTATTCTCCTAATTACTTAAAATTATCAAAGGTTCCACGGCAACACATCAAAGTGAGAACACAGCTATATGATGTGCATTTCATGTGTGCATGTATGTGAAAAAAATAGAAATCCTCCTTCAAGAAACAATTTGCAATGAATAGGCTAAGAACTTTCAAGGAAGATGTTGTAACTTTTAAAAACCAACAAAAAACAAAGGCTGCCAGACTATATGATCCATAAAAATAAGCATCAGACCAGTTTTACGGATCATTTTATCCACAACATGTAGCATAATGACTTTGTAGCATTCTCTATTGGAGAAGGTGATGGCACCTCACTCGAGTTCTCTTGCCTGGAAAATCCCATGGACAGAGGACCCTGGTAGGGGGCAGTCCATGGGGTCTCGAAGAGTCGGACAGGACTGAGTGACTTCACTTTCACTTTTCACTTTCATGCATTGGAGAAGGAAATGGCAACCCACTCCAGTGTTCTTGCCTGGAGAATCCCAGGGACGGGGGAGCCTGGTGGGCTGCTGTCTATGGCGTCGCACAGAGTCGGACACGACTGAAGCGACTTAGCAGCAGCAGCATTCTCTATTTGTTGAATGAATGTTGTCGAATAAAATAAAAATAAAATCATGATTATCATTATTTTTGCCTCCCCAGTTGGTAATGATTAAAAATTACAATATTTAGCATTGGGACAGTGCATGAAGCAGGGCTGGTGGAAGTGTAAATTGGTTCATGCTTTGGAAGAGTGAGTTCATTCACACTTTCAAGGAACAGAAAATCCCCGTGATATGTAGTCCTTGGAGCTTAGAAAAATTTGTCCACTTGTTTCATGAAACTTCTATTTAGGAAGCCTTTCTTTCTTATAAGTTCTTTTCCTTTCCTTCATGACCTTTATCACAATTTGTAACTTTATTTAAAATCTCTGTGTACTACACTATGCCATTCTGTACCACATACCATATGTGATACTATTTAGAGATTTTTTGTGTGATTATTTGCTTATACATGTCTCCTGCATGAAATAAATCAAGGCCATGTTTTCCCCCCACCCCCCGCCCCTTCTGTAGGCGCCGCAGCCCCAGCACCTCGTTGAGTGCCTTGCCCACGATACAGAGTCAATAAATACTTGTTCCATGAGTGAATGACTCCAAATTCTGACAAGCATCTAGGGAGGGTAACAAACTTAGCTGAGGATTTCTGCTGCTGGTGTAGCAGAATGGCTCTGTCCTCATCATCAGATTGTGATCATTTTGATCACAAGGGCCCTTGGCTTTTTCATGCTTTATACACTTTGGCAGGTGCATACTTTTTGGTCCGTAATTGAACACTGGGCTTCCCTGGTAGCTCAGATAGTAAAGACTCTACCTACAATGCAGGAAACCTGGGTTCCATTCCTGGGTCAGGAAGATCCGCTGGAGAAGGGAATGGCCACCCACTCCAGTATTCCTGCCTGAAGACTCGCATGGACAGAGGAGCCCCTGATTACAGTCCACGAGGTCGCAAAGAGACAGACATGACTGGGCAACTAACACTTCACTTCAGTTGAACACTATGTCACCAAACATCTTGATGTAAATGCTGTTGGTTTTCAGATTTTAGAGTTACTGAAGTGTGGTAGATTCAGGTGTGGCTGCTGGGTGAACGGGGCAGCCCTGTCTGTCAATTTGAGTAGAGTTACCTGGCCAAAGGCGAGATGTGGATGAGCCTGCAGGAGATGGGTACCCACACCTTCAGTGCACAAACATCAAGGTAGGGGGTGCTGTGAGAGTTGATGGAGGGAGAAACAAATGTTTATATTATTCAAAGATGGAAAGGAAACCAATAAGAATAAAACTCATAGCGTAAATATCCAACATTCGGAGGAGGTGACCTGGAGAAGACGAGAGCACGTGAGTTAAAGCCTCCTGGATCTCACGGTTCCAGTAGGTCTTCAATAGTTACAACTTTATGCAGTGAGACATCGTGGTCTTAGTGAAGCATTCGCTTTCATTTCATAAGAAAACAGAGAAGAAGCCAGAGACTTTAAAAGTGATTGTCCCAGGGTTTCCTGGTGGTTCAGTGGGGAAGAATCTACCTTGCAATGCAAGGAACACCAGTTCGATCCCTGATCCAGGAAGATCCCTTGTGCCATGGAGCGACTAAGCCCACAACTACCCAGCCTGTGCTTTAGAGCCTGGGGAACCGCAACTGCTGAGCCTCGTGCACCAGAGCCCATGCTCCGCAGGAAGAGAAGCTGCCCACGGTGAGATGTTCTTAAGAGAAGGCCCCGCTTGCCGCACCTAGAGAAAGCCCACACACAGCAACGAAGACCCACTGCTGCCAAAAAATAAAATAAATAAATGTATATATTTTTTGAACGATTGTCCCAGGAAGAGCCATAATAGGTGGTATGGCGTGGAAAGAGCCCAGGTGAATTCGCATCATGAGCTTTCTCATGCTATTGATCTCGTTGCCCATGTGCTCGTGTTTTGATAGGAGTCCCCATTCTGTTTTAACACAGGCGGTTCACAGGAAACCTGAGCTTGGCAATCCCACGTGAAGCAGCCGGTGTTCTTATTTTCTTGTCAGCCTCCCTCCAGTGTCCACGAGTCACAGCATCGTCTCACGGGGTGACAGCCCCTCTCTGCAGGAGCACCCTCCCCATTCTCTGTATCTTGATTTCAGCTCTGGCAGGATGCGCTGGTCGGGATCAAGTGGGGATACGGGAAGGCCTTTCCTTCTGGAACATCAGCCACCAGTGCCCACCGCTGCGGGATCGTCCATCCAGAGACTGAGCAGTGGGTGACGGGAGGCCCGAGGGCATGGCTGGAGGTGAATGTCAGTGTCCTCAGTCTTGACCATCACAGCCACGATTTCACAGTGCCTGTGAGATGTGAACGGGCAAAGTGGAGCGTGTAGGAAAGAGCACGTCTTAGGAGTAAGAGGGTGTGTGTTCTGGCTGGTTGTTGCCTTTCACTTCACCTACTCATTCCTCATGTGTGAAATGTACACATCCCGGTCCAGATACCTCATTATGAGGATGGAAAGATGGGGACAGGTGAAAGGATTTTGTAGATAAAAGAAAACTCTCTACAACTGAATATCACCTGCTCTATAACGCAAGTTTTATACTCATCATCCCTTGCTCTTGCAGCAGCTCTGAGACTCAGGAAATAATCGTCAGTCCATCAACTCCTTCCTTCGTCAGAAATTCATGGAGTCCTTCCTGTGTGACGTGCTTCATTCTAGATGTCAACATTCATTGTATCATTTAGTTTATTATTAACTCACTTACACCCAGAGCTGTGCTGAGCTGTATTGTAATATAAAACAAAAGGATAAACCAGTGATACCAACCTTACTTTTTCATCATGCATCTGTTTACATTAACTTTAATTTTAAAAAAATAATGCATGAAAATGTTATTTATCTGATTGCTGAGTTTTTTTGGTGCTCCCTTGCATTCTGTGCCCGAGTCAAGTGTTTTGCTTGCCTCACTCTGGTCTTAGCTCTGCTAATAACCCTGTGAAGTAGGCATTATCCTAATCACGTCACAAAAAAATTTTAGTTCCGGGAGATTAGTTAACTTGCCCAAGGTTGCAGTATGAATAAGCGGTAAAGCAATAATTTAGATCCAGGTCTCTGTGACTTTACCCCACTGTGCCCTGCATCTTTTAATAGATGGAATGTACAGGAAAATTCCTTTGAGATTTAGAAAGCACTATTACCATTTTAAAGCTTATTTATACTCTCAATATGTTTCATTTGGGGCTTAAATACTTCTATAGTTCAGACACTCATTTTCTTTATATTACACAGCATTGTAATATACATGTACTACAAAGTAATGAACATTACAATACCTGTAACATACAGATAGGAATTTGTTTAATAGTAGTTACATATATAAAATCATATACAGTATGTTGTTTTATTCACTAAGTCGAGTCTGACTCTTTGTGACCCCATGGATTGTAGCCCACCAGGCTCCTCTGTCCCTGGGATTCTCCAGGCAAGAATATTGGAGTGGGTTGCCTTTCCCTTCTCCAGGGGATCTTACCAGATCTGGGATAGGATCGCATCTCCTTCACTGGCAGGCAGATGCTTTACCATTGAGCCACCAGGTGCTTCCACGTATATTATCTGTTTGTTCTCCACAAATCAATGATTTAGAATAGGTGCATATATTTTTCTGTTACTTGAATGAGGAAATCTAGGCTTACAGAGAGTTAATGACTTATGGAAATTTACACTCACTCCCCCCCGCCCCTCCCTGCAATTTCATTGTCATAGGCCAAAGGTGGCCACAAGCTATAATCAGCATGCTACAGGTGAAGAAACTGAGGCCAGAGAGAGGAAATGCCTTGCTCGAGGTTACAGAGCTGCCAGTGGACAGGAGAATTTGGACCCAGGTTTCTCTGACTCCAGAGCCCAGGGGCTCATCTTCCACCATCTGCCTGGTGTTTGCTGAAGCCTGGGGGAGTGTGGCTGGAGGAGCAGGAAGAGGTGAGCTCTGACTCCTGCTTCCTTTGACTATCAGACCGATCAGAACGTGTATGTGTGGTGCTGGGGCTGTGGGTGCCCACGGCAGATAGGGCACAGTAAGAGAGGGAGGAGGTGAAGGCAGGAACAGGAAACCCAGCCTGGCTGTGCCAACCCCTGGCAGGAAGCACCTTTGCCTGTTCAGCCCGGCAGTGGGCAGGCGGCAGCAGTGTGCAGGGTCTGCCCTGGAAACTCGGTGCACAACCAAGCTGGAGGTGGTTTCTAAAGGCAGGAGTTAAGCAATCAGCTTTAGGACTTCCCTGGTGGCTCAGACGGTAAAGTGTCTGTCTACAATGCGGGAGACCTGGGTTCAATCCCTGGTTTGGGAAGATCCCCTGGAGAAGGAAACGGCAATCCACTCCAGTACTATTGCCTGGGAAAATCCCATGGACAGAGGAGCCTGGTAGGCTACAGCCCATGGGGTCACAAAAAGTCGGACACGACTGAGTGACTTCACTTTGGCTACCTGAGTATGTAACTGAGCAGGACCCTCAGGGGCCTTCCAGGACAGACATTCCCCCCACCCCTCACTCCAGGTCCTGTACTTGCCTCTTGTTTGTAGAAAAACTGCAGCCTCCTAGGCCCTCCCTGACTTCCAAAGAACAAATTTAATTAGAGGTGAGAAAACATAGAAACAAAGGGAAATAGTCAAGCTAGAAAAAATAATAATAAATTAGTCATTAAAAGAAAGTCAAGGACCTTTAGTTCTTCCTCCAGGGCTATTGATAACACTCTGTGCCAAATCCTTTGAGCTGCTTTGCAGATACTGAAACCCCTACCAGGTGGAAGAAGTTAATTGCAAGCTGTCCATAAACAAGTAAACCCCATGGAACCGAAAGTTTCTGGCCGATGATGCTGACTCCTGATTACCTCACCACCAACCAATCAGAACATCCATGAGCTGGTCACACATCCTGCAGCCCTCCCCCTTCTCTTGTCTTTAAAAACATTTCCCTGAAAGCCACCAGGGAGTTCCGGTTTTTGAGCACTAACTGTCTGGACTCCTTGTTTGACCTTGCAAGAAATGCTATACTTTCTTTCACCGCAACCCCATGTTAGTAGATTGGCCTTACCATGAGGGGGCAAGCAGATCTAACTGCATAAACGTGGAGTGATGAGTAATGGGTGACGGGTTGGCTAGGGCATATTCCTCAGTGCTCTTTTATTTTTATTCTGGGTGCTAATAATGGCAGGAGTGTTCATAACTCCAGAGTGGAAGAGTAGAGGGAGAAACTTAGTGAGACGATTCCAGTCTGAGCAGACACGGGATGGGGCAGGGCCTGGGATCCAGGAAAACCTGTGTTTCAGGGATAATCACAGAAACCCAAGCAACAGCAGGTCTGAGGATCTTCTCATGGATTAGTCATCTCTCAGAGGGAACTTGCAGCTGAGAAATGGCATATTTATTCTCAGTTTGCACAGAATTTTCATTACCCTTCATCAAGAATTCCTCCACCAGGGAAATGGTGTCTTCTTTCCAGTTGCGTTGTGTGCTAACGCTCCAGACCAGGAGGGAGCGCTCCTGCTGGCTGGTGGCCCGCTCTGTGGGCCACGTGCCTGGTGAACCAGAGGAGGAGGTGCCTTCTGAAACTAGCCCAGTTTTGTGAAGGCCAGCAAGGTGGCCTGGCTTTGAGGAGAGAAATGACTCCATCAGACCCTGGGCCCTGCCTCCAGGCTTGATCTCCTTCAACTTGCTCTCCAAACTAGAGCTAGAAAGATCTTAGTCTTTTTCAGGGACTTCCCACGTTTCTTACATAAAATTGGAGCCAGAATTATCTCTTCACACACACCTTGCCCCACTTCTCACAGCCCCCTCTGCCGGTGCTGTGGATGAACAATTGTAAGCCGTGTTCACGACCCAGGTTACCTCCCTGTCTGGTGCCCCTCGCCCTGGACGCCCTTTGCCGGGCTGTCTTCTCTAGCTCCTGTTCAGATGCTGTATGGATTCTCTGGTGACTCAGACAGTAAAGCATCTGCCTGCAGTGTGGGAGACCTGGGTTCGACCCCTGGGTGCGGAAGATCTCCTGGAGAAGGGAGTGGCTACCCACTCCAGTATTCTTGGCTGAAGAATCCCATGGACAGAGGAGCCTGGCGGGCTACAGTCCATGGGGTTGCAGGGTCAGAAATGACTGAGCAACTAGCACTTACTTACAGATGCTATATTGTCTGGGAGGTCTTCCCTTTCCCCCAGATAGGGTCACAGGCCCTTCCTGAGAGTTCCTGCTCACCCCACCTTGCCTTGGGGGGTGGTGGTAGTGGGCGCAATGGTGTGTTTTCCTCATGGACCCCACCCCTGACCATAAGCTCGGTGGTCCTCCCACTGGCCTCCTGGTTCCTTGACTGTCTCCTCTCCAACGTCCCCCGCTGTCTCAGCCACACACTCCCACGTACGTCCCCATCCCACCTCCATCCCCTGTACCTTCTACATCATAGGAAATCAGCGGCGATGACTTGGTGAGTGATCTTTATTAAACATTGTTCTGGGACTTCCCTGGTGGCACAGTGTCTAGGCATCTGCCTGCCAGTGCAGGGGACGCACGTTCCCTCCCTGGTAGGGGGAGATTCCATGTGCCAGGAAGCAACTAAGCCCCGATGCTCCACAACTACTGAGCTGGCACTCGAGGGCTTGGGAGCCTGTGGCCTGTGTTCCTCAAGGACAGAGGCCACCACGATGGGAGGACTGTGCAAGCAATGAAGAGTAGCCCCTGCTCCCCGCACCTAGAGACAGCTCCACAAAGCATCAAAGACCCAGAGCAGCCAAAAGTAATTAAAAAAAACAAACACAAAAACCCGTTGTTCCCCAGCAGTCTTGGAATGTGTCATTCATGAAACACCTGTGGACTTTGGGCTGCAAATCCCTGAGCCTTACTTTCAGAGATCCTGCTAGATACACGGCAGGGGCCCAGGAGTCTGCATTTTAACAGATTTCCAGGTGATTCTTAGGCAGACAGAAAGTTGAGAACTGCTGCTTGGGTTTTATTAGCGATGGAGCAATATCCTCTTTAGGGATTCCTGGTAGCTCAGATGGTAAAGAATTTGCCGGCAATGCAGGAGACCCTGGTTCGCTCTCTGGGCTGGGACGATCCCCTGGAGAAGGGAACGGCTACCCACTCCAGTATTCTGGCCTGGAGAATTCCATGGACTGTATAATCCAAGAGGTCACAAGGAGTCAGACACAACTGAGTGATTTTCACTTCACTTCAACGTCCTCTTCATGGGCACAGCCAGAACCCCTGTCCGATAACCTTGCAGACCCGCGGGTCCCCTTTAAAGCTGAGGGTGAATGGGACCTGGTGGCCCTTCCAAGGCAGTTTCTCCACCTGAGACACACCCCCGCCCCAACCTCCTCCAGGGAGAAAAGCTCTTGCCTTTGGCCTGCGTTGCCCTGATGAGCTGGTCCGCATCATCTGTGGGCGTGGCCGTGGACGAAAGGGCTTCGTTCTTCCGGAGAGAGGGCCTCTCAGCAGGCCAGGAGGAGCCAGCCTCTCTGCCAGCAAGGACTGAGACCTCCCCAGGGAACTTCTCACTGTGTGAACCAAGCACTTTGTAAATGTGGTAACGGAGGACCCAGCTTGCTAGCTAACAGATCAGACGGGGGAGCTGGGGGCCAGGGGTCCGCGGAGAAATCATGTGGTTGGCTACTGCTTTAAGCTTTCCTCGTCCCCCTCCCCCACTTCTGCCAATCCCCGCCCCCCCTCCACTCAGCTTGAACTAATTAGGCCACTAGCACTTGCTAATGAAGGCTAATAAACACCTAATGGAGAGTCTGGAACAAATAGGACTTAAGGGTTGGAGCAGAACCTGGGTGTCTCCATCTGGGTGCCCCTGGGAATTAGCCAGGACTGGGGAAAGGATTCTCAGAAGCTCCTCAGGTGCCCGAGGGCAGAGTCCAGCCATGGGGACCCAGGAACACCCTTCTTTGCCCGGCCTCTTGGAGGATGCAGCATTAGAGCCGAGGCTTCTGGATTGGCCAAACCTTAGTTTGGAGAGAAGGTCAGGGGTGCAGCTGCCCACA
>SJYQ01005272.1:160316-199917 GCA_006410935.1 Redunca redunca
ACCACACCCATGTCGCCTGATAACAGGAGAGGCCGTGTCAAACTCCCCCAGGCCCTCTTTTGTGCTCTCAGAATAATCAAGTTTCAAAGAAGAGAACAGATGGATCGCATTTTCCTAACTTTTAGCTGGTTCCAATGTGCAAACAGTTAAGATCATAATGTTAACATTTTCTCGGTGTTTTATGTGCATATAAAATATTCCTGAAGAATGTGCTTTTGAATGCAAAGTTTGATCCAATTACAATTTTATAGAGTTTATAAAAACATAAAAAGTATGTTTTCTGGGTGTCTGAGACCCTTTTGGCCTTTACAGTAAACTTGGAAGCTTACAGGGAAACATAATTGCCACCATGTCAGAAAGGGCCCTATGGAGTTTAAAATGATGAGCCCATTATGTAAATATGGAAACATCCCATAGTCTCTTGGGGTGAATGAGATACTGATGAATGGAATTAAAAACAATCCTGTGGTCTTGGATCAGATTGGAAATGGTTGTTGTTTTCTGTCTTTGAAGAGCCGTAAAAAAAATAAATAAAGGGAAAAAATCTTGCGAACTTAACTTCTGTGGTTTAAAAGCTATAAGGTGGCTCTGTGCAAAATAAAATCAGGCAGCTTCCCCATTAGTAGGGGGGGAAGAAGTGGCTCCATAGCAAAAAGCACAGATCAGAAGACCCCAGGCCAGCATGAACTCTGAAGTCGGCAGAATGTGCGGGAAACTTGCACTCGAGCATAGGGTGTGGGGGTGTGGGGGGCTCCTGGGAAAGGAGATGGCCTCTTTCCATCTCATCTTCACATGCACACATGTGTGTTTAGTCGCTTAGTCGGGTCCGACTCTTTGCGACCTCATGGACTGTAGCCCACCAGGTTCCTCTGTCCATGGGATTCTCTAGGCAAGAATACTGGACTGGGTTGCCTGGGCAAATAACCTCAGCAGTCGGAGCCTTGACATCTTGCTGTTGAAGAGAAGGGCAGATTCGAGGAGCTCTCTGCTGCCTCTGAAATGCTGTGATTATCCCTCTCCCTGCCCTACACTAAATGTGTTAGAATTAGTTCAGTTCAGTTCAGTCGCTCAGATGTGTCTGACTCTTTGCCACCCCATGGACTGCAGCACGCCAGGCTTCCCTGTCCTTCACCAACTCCCAGAGTTTACTCAAACTCAAGTCTATTGAGTCGGTGATGCCATCCAGCCATCTCATCCTCTGTTATCCCCTTCTCCTCTCGCCTTCAATCTTTCCCAGCATCAGGGTCTTTTCCAATGAGTTGGTTCTTCACTTCAGGTGGCCACAGTATTGGAGTGTGTTGGAATAGGATGTCCAAAACCCATCTCAAGAAGCCTTTGTTCTTGAAAACTAAAGTTGATACCAAGCTTGTATCTGAATCCATTGGCTTGCAAGCTGGATTATCTGGTGCCAAGAGTGAGTGTTCATCATATGACCAGCACTTCACATTCAGAGATATTGGTTACGAGTAGCTCTCGATACTGTAGTGAGATCACACACACAGTTGTACCAAATGGTTCTGTTTGGCACACGTGGATCGGATTTCTTTCTAGGGACTAGTGCAGCTCCCTGTGGCATTTAGGTGTTTGATGAGGGGGGAATGTCTTCCACTGCACAGGTCTGCAGCCGATCCCCCAGCTCTGGATAAACCCAAGGTCGTCTAAGGAGAATTGCCCTCACCGTGTGCATTTGGGTCTGCACCATTGATTAGGAGAATTGTCAGCTGTCAGAACTGGAGAAAATGTAGGAATTATCTTGTCTGATACACAAGGGAAATGTGTGAGGCTCAGGGAGGTCAAGGGATGTGGGCAAAGTCACCGTCTCTCAGGTCGGGATCCTTCCATCTTAATGAAACCCTTCTGGCATCTTCCTTATCCAGATGCAGAGATGCAGGAAACCCACATGGCTGCAACCAAATGAAGGCATAAGGGTTATCTGAATTTCTGAGGGCTGTCAGAACAAATTACCCAAAACTCGGTGGCTTCAAATAATAGAAATTGACTCTCTTTATAGTTCTGGAGGCTACGAGTCTGAAATCAAGGTATCAGCAGGGCCACGCTTCCTGTAAGGCTGTAAGGAAAGGGCCTTCCTTGTTTCTTTCTCCATGAGCTTGGCCCCGGGCACTCCTTGGCTAGCAGCTGCATGACCCAACCTGTGCCCTGCTCTGTTTTCACGTGGCCTTCTCTGTCTCACTCTGAATTTTCTTCTCCTCTTAGAAGGACACCAGTCATTGGATTTAGGGATCTTCCTAACTCGATCCCATGTTGATCCTTAGCTAATTATATCTGCCTATTTCCAAACCCCAAGGGCATGTTCTGAGGTTCTGGGTAGATGCAGATTTGGGGGAACACTGTTCACCCCATGGCAGGGGTGAGAGGCAGGAAAGGAAGGCAGAGAGAAGAGCGAGGTCCTATCTCTTCCTGAAGCTAAGTGCATCCTTTCCTCGCCACATTCACCCTAGAAGTCCCGCCTCCACCCCCTGGATGTCTGTGAGGCAGGCTTCCTTCCTTCAGATCATCCCACCCTCACATCCTTCAAGCCTTCTTGCTTGTGTGGGGCTTTTAGATGCCATTTGTAATAACATTGGCTTTTATTCTACATGAAACGAGAAGCTCTTGGAGGATTTGGAGCAAAAGAGCCACACGATCTGACTTCTGTCTTATAGGACTCACTCTGGTTGCTGTAGGAAAACTGACTGTAGGAGGGAGGATAAAAGAGAGAGGCCTGTGGGTTTGTAGTAGATTAGGGGAGACTTCCCTGGTGGCTCAGATGGTATAAATGTCTGCCTACAATGCAGGAGACCCAGGTTGAATCCCTTGGTCAGGAAGATCCCCTGGAGAAGGAAATGGCAAGGCACTCCAATATTTTTGCCTGGAGAATCCCATGGATGGAAGAGCCTGGCAGGCCACAGTCCATGGGGTTGCAAGAGTCCGATAAGACTGAGTGACTTCACTTTCACTTTGAGGGGAGAGATGCTTGGAGTCAAAAGTGGTAGAAATGGAGGAGGTAATCAGATTCTAAGCTTGTTTTGAAGGTAGAGTGGAGTTTTGGTCATTATGGTTTTTGAGATGTCCACGAGACACCCAAAGGGGATGTTGATTAAGCAGTTGAGCATCTAAATCTGGAATTAAGTGGAGAGGGACACATGAGAGAGAGAGATCTGGAAGTCCCAGCAGTTACGCGGTATGCAAAGCCGTGTTCCTGGAGGAGCTCACCTTGGAGGAGAGGAGGAGGAGGAGGAAGATAAAAGAAAAAGAGGTCTGAGGACCATGCCGTGGACTGCACCATTTAGGAGATGGAAAGAAGAGGGGCGGGGGGTCCAGCAAAGGAAACTGAGATGAAGTGGCCAGTGAGACAGGAAGAGAGAGAGGAGAAAACGTGGAGAAGGGTTTTGGAATGGAGTGGGGAACCGAGTGGGGAGAGGCTGGCTGACAGGTCCCAAAGGACGAGGCCTTAGGACCTGAGCATCCCTGCTGGCCTTGATGAGAGATGCTCAGAGGATAAAGGCGTGATTCAACGATTGCCCTGCAGGTACTCGGGGCTGGCTAGAAAGGAGGCGGATCCACCCACTCCCACTTCAGGGGTGGGTCCTTCATGGTCTCAAGGGTCACTTGACCCATGACACCTGCCAGTGGCAGCCACGGGGGCCACAGGCCCTAGAGCTGGGCAATGAGACCAAGAGGGCAGTTGACTGAGGAGATTCAAGAAAACACGTCCTCGGGACCAGAAAGGAATCTGGAAGAGGTAAGCCCTTCTTCTTTCTTTGGTCTCTGAACCTGACCCTTGAAGATGCCAAATCCTACCCTGCAGAGGGGTCTGTCCCTTCGGAACACAGAGAGGTCAACTGTACTGCCTCCCACACCTTCCATCTGCTCTGAGCAGGGAGGCAAGAGAAACGGATGGCAGGCCTGACTATCTGGCCTCCCAGGTTGGGGCAACACTGGGCAGGAACCCCCAGCCCAGCAGTTCTCCTGTCTCCTCCCGGCTCCAGCACCCGCCCCCCACCCCCCCACATCCTAGTCTATTCACTTTCCAGTGGTCACGTATGGATGTGAGAGTTGGACTATAAAGAAAGCTGAGTGCCAAAGAATTGATGCTTTTGCATTGTGGTGTTGGAGAAGACTTGAGAGACCCTTGGACTGCAAGGAGATCCAACCACTCCATCCTAAAGAAGATCAGTCCTGAATATTCATTGGAAGGACGGATGCTGAAGCTGAAACTCCAATATTTTGGCCACCTGATGCGAAGAACTGACTCATTGGAAAAGACTCTGATGCTGGGAAAGATTGAAGGCGGGAGAAGGGGACGACAGACGATGGGATGGTTGGATGGCATCACCGACTCAACGGATTTGAGTTTGAATAAACTCCGGGAGTTGGTGATGGACAGAGAGGCCTGGCATGCTGCAGTCCATGGGGTTGCAAAGAGTTGGACATGACTGAGCGACTGAACTGAACCACTGTAGGGGTTGCTTTTAACTGCAAAAAGCCTCTTACAATCTTTTCACAGTTAAAACGGAGCTTCTGTGTGCTTCCGCTGCAGGGGGTATGGGTTCCATCTCTGATGGGAGAACAAAGATCCCAAATGCCTTGGGCGAGGCTTGGCTGAAGCAAATAAAAAACAAACAAAAAAGGAGCCCTGAGCTCCTGATGTCGGAAAAATCCACCTGGGTCGCAGCACTGAGACTGGAATGGACAATGCTTAGGCCTCCGAGGCCCTGGGGATTCATTTAGGAGCCAGGGTGTGCCTCCAGGGGACCTCCCGTCCAGGCAGCCAGCCCCTCTGGGTTTTCTCCAGGTGTTCCCTCTCCCGGGCAGGTTCCTCAGCGGGTTTTAAACCAAAGCACTTCACAGGAAGCTAGGAGAGGAGTCCTAGGAAACACACAGAGGCCAAGGACCTGGGGGTGAACAAGAGGTAAGAGAGTTTTGTTCCAAAGGGAGGCAGCCTAGCAGAGGATGCTTTCATTTACCCTGTGATGACAAGATAAGGAATTAATAGGTTTAAGCTGCCTTGAGGAAGAGATAACAGCGGGTGATAAACCTCCCAACCAGATGGCGCTCCAGACAACAACGGGGGTGGGAGGATCCCTGGGCTTCAGCCCAGCCTCCCTGAGTCCCAGGATGCTAGAGCATTAGCAAGGCCTGCCTGCGGCCGGGAGTGGGGCAAATGGGCAAAGCCACCGGTAGAGACCTGGAGGAGGAACAGGTCACGCAAGGGGGAGGTCTGGTCCCAGCTAAGGGGAACGCCCTAGCCAGCCAGGACTGACCCAGTGCAGACCTGGATGAGACCCTTTAGGACCCTGAAACATTCCTGGATTCCTCATCAGGAATGCAGGAGCTCCCAAAGTGAATTTCCTCCGAAGTGACGCCATTTCCTAAAAGCCTGTGCTCTGGAGAATGATGGGGCCATTGGGAGAAGGGAAAAGGGATAATTGAGTTCCTCTCTGCAAAGCTGGACTTGGGCAGCTTCCAGATCCACTGTCTCAGGAGCAGAGCTTGCTGAGAAAGAGGGTCTGCTCTCTAGAAGCAAACAGCGGGAGGCCATGTGTGTCTGCTCTGCAATTTTAGGAAAGAAGTCCTGGCCGCTGGTGACACTCACTCTGTGGGCTTGTTTCTCTTACCCAGAATGGNAGAGGTATCTGAAGAGACACAGGCCACTCAAAAGAGTTCGTGGCCTGGAAATTGGATGTCTGCAACCCCCACCCCACCCCCACCCCCCCAAAAAAAGAAGAGAAAAGGAGAGAGAGGAAAAAAGAAAAAAGACAAACAAAGGCAATAAGTGGATTTACAGGATGAATTTGGCAGCGACCAGAATCTCAAGAAGCTGTCAAAGCAAGCGTCTTTATGGAATACAGCAGATGCTGCTGGGGCTGGAACAACTCACCGGAATTCTTTTTCCCAAAAGGTCCTGGGAGAGGCAAGCTCTCTAAGTCCTGATGCTCCTTCTTACTCCCTTGATAAGATTCAGGCCCTCATTCCCCTCAAGTGTCACCCCACCTGGTCTCCCTTCTCCATCGCTGCATTCTCTCCCCGCTCATGCGTCACCCGCAGTTGGTGGGGTAGAGCGGAGAGAAGAACCATCCAAGAACTCCTCCACAGCCCACCCCCAAGGCCCCCACGCCGAGCTCTGGAACACCAGGGTAATTTGAACCTGCATCTGTGGATAGCTTCGTCTGTGTTTACAGAGAGAAGACAAGCTGCAAGAAACAGGATTGGATTTGTTATTTGTAAGTCAAACCAGCTGTGATCTCCCGTCTATGGCTGCTTCCTCTGCAAATGCCAAATGTCACTTGTGGTTGGAGCCCCTTTTCTTCCCAGAGAGTTGTTTTTCCTTCACGCAGCCAGCTTTCCTCCTGTGCCTCTTCCTCCACTAGCTGCTCCCTGGCAAGGTGTCAGTGCGGGGCACCCCCCACCAGCCCACCCTGAGAGAAGGCTCTGGCCTCAGAGTCACCGTACCTCTTGGAGGCTGCTGAGCTGGGGTGGGGTTGGGGGTACCAGGCTGGGGTAGACTAGACCCTCCCCAGAGTCTTCCTTTCACCTCCATCTTTTAGAAATCAACTTGATGTCTATCTCCATCAAGTTCTGAACCAAGAATCACTTTGGGAGGGAAAAAAAAGACAGGCTTGGTCTAATTTACGCTCATCAGAGGCAGCATCAGAATGACTTTTTGAGTGTTTGGAGACATTTCGAGCAGGTAATATTGAAACTGTCCTACAAAAAGTAAAAAAAAATCATCTAAATTGGTCAGTATCCATCTTTTCCTCATTTGGTTAGATGCTCCTTGGGAACTAGGAATTTCCATTTCCATTCAGTAAGTATCTGTTGAATATCTGCTGTGTCAACTTCTGTCCCCAAAGAGCACAGAATCTACTTAGACGATGGCAGAAAAAAAGCTTATAGCCGTGTAAAAAAGTTTGTTGTATTTCCTTGAACTTTTAACCAAGGGCTCGTTGAAGCCAAAGGCGATGGGAGTCCAGCGCATGGAGTCATAGTAGGCTGGGGGTGATCAGGGAATCATCGAAGAGGCAGGATTGAGCAAAAATCCAAAGGCCAGGGGGCAGTGAGGATAATGAAGCAATGTGGAAAATGTGGGGTTGTGAGTGTCCGTAAAAGTTCAGCAACAAGCTCCCCCACTATGCCACCAGTGTTGGCCAATTTCCCTGATGTAAGTACTCCCTCCATGGCTAGTTTCATGGTCAATTTCAAGGCACTAATGTGGACTCACTTAATCACAGAACAAAGAGTAGGAAGAGATACATAGCAGCCATATCATTCGGTGGCGCTTTGCCATACAGGTAAGATAGAAGCAAAATACGAGTTGAAACAATGCAATAGAAAATTATGAAGTGGTCGCTTTTGAGTATTTATTCCCTTTTCTTTTGATATCACTTAATAGTATATTCAAAAGCAGAGACATTACTTTGCCGACTAAGGTCCGTCTAGTCAAGGCTATGGTTTTTCCAGTAGTCATGTATGGATGTGGGAGTTGGACGTAAAGAAGGCTGAGTGCTGAAGAATGGATGCTTTTGAACAGTGGTGCTGGAGAAGACTCTTGAGAGCCCCTTGGACTGCAAGGAGATCCAACCAGTCCATTCTAAAGGAGATCAACCCTGGGTGTACTTTGGAAGGAATGATGCTAAAGCTGAAACTCCAGTACTTCGGCCACCTCATGCAAAGAGTTGACTCATTGGAAAAGACTTTGACGCTGGGAGGGATTGGGGGCAGGAGAAGGGGACGACCGAGGATGAGATGGCTGGATGGCATCATGGACTCGATGGACGCGAGTCTGAGTGAACTCCGGGAGTTGGTGATGGGCAGGGAGGCCTGGCATGCTGCAATTCATGGGATTGCAAAGAGTCGGACACGACTGAGTGACTGAACTAAACTGATATCATTTGTGTGACTAAGTTTACAAAACTTAGTTTTTAATGATGGTTGACCTTAACAATGAGATCACAAAATCTCTGAATAGTTAATGGTTGATACTCATGAGCCAGTATGGGCCAGCTCCAGCACACCACTGGTACAAAACAGACAGAAGCATGGGATGGAGATTTATACAGAGTTTGGTGAATGTTGGACCTAATGGAAAGTTGTTTTGTTTTTTTTTTAACAGCACTAATGATGATTCGCCTTGATGTTCCTGTTCACATTCTATTTTCTTCTGTTGGATCTAATCCTAGGGACTCAGATGGCTAGGAATCCCAGCTGCCCACCTCCAGAGCTCCAGAGAAAAATCATATAAATAAATCTTTTGTTGTTGTTTCTGTTTGAGACTCCATGAAAGACTGTTATTGAAACATCATTGGCCAAAAGTCACTTCTTTGAACAAGGAGGCCTTCCCCAGGGAACAAGCCAGAAACTTCTGCTCTTTTTTCTCTTTCCTCCCACATCTTCCTGTGCTGGACTCTGTTCATAGGTCAGCTGGAAGAAAGGACCACCACAGGGGATCTTTCTGGAAGGAGAGACAGGTCCTTCATTCATTTCTTTCCAGGAAGAAGGCTCTCAGACACAACTTGTGCTCACACTGGATTTTCTCAGCCAGTTAACATGACTTTTGGACATCATTATATGACTATTCCCTGGAGAAGGGAATGGTAACCCATTCCAGTATTCTTGCCTGGAGAATTTCATGGACAGAGGAGTCCATGGGGTTGCAAAGAGTTGGACACAACTGAGTGATTAACACTTTCAGATTTTCATATGACTGTTAAGCTTGGGAATGATGATATTTAAAAGGAAAAAGGAAGAGAATGAGTTGGTCTGTTCAGACATTAATCCTACAAGTTGTTTCCATATTCCAATTGCTGAGCAAAATCTTCTTTTCCTGAGATAGTATGGGATGTTAATTCTTATATTATTATTCGGAATGATTTGAAATGATTTGGAGTGTTTTGATTATGGTGTACTTTAAATCCCACCACTAGAGTCTTCCTTTGTAATTCTGAAGGCCTCTCAGCTCAGAACTTGGGCAAACTCCAGGAGATGGTGAGGGACAGGGAAAAGTCTGGAGTGCTTGAGGTCCATGATGTCAGGAAGAGTTGAACAGGATTTGGTGACTCAAGAACAACAGAATTGAGTTTATAGTCACCAGATGACATTTGCCCTTGCAAATGTTTTAGAATTCTATTTCCCTTCCTGATCTGTTCTCCAGTTGCAATAGTGAGAGACCGTTGCACCACGTTCTGGAGACACAGAGAGAAATGGAGTGTAGGTGAAGCAGAGAGGAGTCTGGGAACTGAGCTCTGGGGCAGGTGAGGGGCCCCCACAAATAGCCTCAGGAGTGGCCAGTGATGCAGGGGAAAACCATGAGAAACGAGTGGTAACAAGCATAGAGCATTCATTTTTCTCTCAGTTGTATTGAGATAGAACTGATGCACAGCACTAATGACCTACATATGTTGAGAGATGATTACCGCCATAAGTGTAGTTATATAGACACCAAAAAAAAGGGGGGGGTAGTTTGTTTTTTCCTTGTGATGAGAATTTTTAGGATCTACTCTGTAGCAGTTTGAAAATATACCAGATAGCAGAAGCATAGGGCATACTTAAAGAAAGAGGCTGTGATTTAATTGTGTCAAATGCTGGTGAAAGTTGATTTAAGAGAATTGACATCTAGGTTTGGTAAAGTTCCTGGTGACTGTGTGTATCAGTCAGAGTTCTTTGGAGACATAGAACCAATAGGATGTACATGTATATATAAAAAGTGACTTATTTTAAGGCATTGGCTCATATAATTCTGGAGGCTGGGAGGTACAAATCTGCAGGGTAAACCAGTGGGCTGGAGATCCAGGAAGAGCTGATGCTGTGGTCCAAATCTGAAGGTCATCTGCTGGAGAATTCCTTCTTGCTCAGGAGAGGTCAATCTTTTGTCGATTCAGGACTTCAAGTGATTGGATGAGGCCCACCTACCTACAGAGGGCAATCTGCTTTACTCTAAATCCACTATTTTAAATGCTAATTTCGTCCAAGAAGCACAGAAACACTGAAAGTAGTGTTTGACTTAACTGCTGGGCACTGTGGCTCAGTTAAGTTGGAATATAAAATTAGCCATTGCATTGGGCAGCAGCAGTTTTGGTGAATTAATGGGAGCAAAGGTCTTGTTAAAGGAGGTTCAAGAGATAATGGAAAGAGGAGAAGGAAAGCCATGGAGTGGCGACCACTCTGTGAAGAACTTTCGCTAGAAAGGGAAATGGAGAAATGGATCAGTAGGTGGGGAGATGTGGGGTCAAGAAAGGTTTCACTTCTAGAGATGAGGAGATATTACAGAATATTTACATATTGATGAGAATATTATCCAGTAGGTACAAAAAAATGATGGAGGAAAGGGAGACGACAATTGCTAACAGGAGTGTTTGTTTAGACAAGAGGCAACAGGATCCTACGCACAGCTGGGAGTGGCCTGAGGGCAGATTTGATGGCAGGAACGTGCAGAAGATCTATTTTGATTGCTTTAGTTTTCTCTGTGAAATAAAAGAGTTATTATTTATGAATGATATGGGAGAAGGGGCGCTTGTAGTACAGAACTTGATAGCAGAGACTGGGTTGCAAGCTCAGGAAAATGAGGGCTATTTGAGATTAATTAAGCTGAGAACTTTCACTGCTACAGCCTTTCTCAAAGGGAAGAGAGGGAGGCCAGAGAGAGGAGGTGAAGGCAAGGTCAAGCATTTCTCCTTAATGTGGAGAAAACCTTGAGTATGTTGGAAGGCAGAGAGAACAGAGAGAGAGAGAGTCAGAGGGACACAGCCAGAAGACAGAGATGGAGGCTCTGTAGGAGGACAATCGATTATACAAGGTCTCAGCTAGCTGAGGACCATTTCTACTCACCTTTGTAGTCAATGGACAGCTTGCCAAATACCCTATTTATTATAGATTCTTAAACATATAAGCAAGTGGTTAGATTTGTTTCCTTCACTTAACAAGCGATATGGAAGAAATTTTTATTTGAACCCACATTATTTAATTATCTCCTGCCATGTATCAAGGGCTATGAACTTAAGGGAGTTCTAGAACTCAATTAAAATTTATGCAATTTTCTTCTGTTTATTAAGTGTAGCTTTTTTTTTTTTTTTAATTCTAGTTTATCCATCACTCACTGAACTCTGTTTTTAGTCTTTGGGGATTTTTTTTTTTTTAAGTGTAGGCTAACAGGAAATTCTTCTGTAACTTTTAGGTTTCAATAGAGGCTCAAAATGTGCCTAAGAGAAGATGGGGAAAGATGTAGGTAGGTTGGGAGATTTACTGTGAAAAGGAAGAGCGGGCTGCAATTTTTAGAATGATCTCCTCTTGCTGAATCCACTCAACATTTTCAAATCTCCATTTGACTTGTCTTAGCAGTGATGGGAATTGATGACTCCTCCCTCCCTGCAGGCTCACAGTCATCTGCTTGGTCCTTAAATGTCAGATCCCCAAAGCTCTTCCTTTAGGCTTCCTCCCCTTCTTGACATAGACTCCTTCACTAGACAGACTTTTCCATACAAGTGCTTTCTGGTAGGCAGATTAACACACCCAACCCAGACATCTCTGTGGACCTGTAGACACACATTCAGATGCCTGCTTGGTATTCCTCTAGAGGTCTCCAAAGCACCTCAGATGCAAGCCTCAGAACCAGCTTGATGACCCAAGCTACACTGATGAGTCCCTCTTTTTTGTGCCACTACATCTCATTGCAATTACATGTACACCTGCAACGGCTGTGATTAGCCTGGGACCACCTACAGAATGAGGCCTTGTTGATCTGTGAGTCACTAGCTCTGACTCTGGGGCTTGGCAATGGCAGACAGGTGGATGGATGAATAAATAAATGAATGAATTCTCTTCCATCCATGAGAGACCCTGTGATTTTTCAGTTCCAATGAAAGTAAAGAATACTATTTGGTTTCCCTCCTCATCATGGCACTGAAACTGTTGCCATCAAAGTCATCACTACCGCTATATAGCCAATTATGTGGACACTTTGGTCTCATCTCAGGAGCCCTCTCACGTAACATGATTTATCCTTCCTCTTCAGTTTCATGACATTGTTCACTGTGGGTTTTCTGTCATTGGAGACTCATTTTTTTTTCAGCTCAGTTCAGTCACATCCAACTTTTTGCAACCCCATTGCCTGCAGAATGCCAGGCCTCCCTGTCCATTACCAATTCCTGGAGCTTGCTCAAACTCATGTCCATTGAGTCGGTGATGCCATCCAACCATCTCATCCTCTGTCGTCCCCTTCTCCTCCTGCCTTCAATCTTTCCCAGCATCAGGGTCTTTTCCAATGAGTCAGTTCTTTGTATCAGGTGGCCAAAGTATTGGAGTTTCAGCTTCAGCATCCGTCCTTCCAATGAATATTCGGGACTGATTTCCTTTAGGATGGACTGGTTGGATCTCCTTGCAGTCCAAGGGACTCTCAAGAGTCTTCTCCAATACCACAGTTCAAAACATCAATTCTTTGGCGCTCAGCTTTCTTTATAGTCCAACTCTCACATCCATACATGACTACTGGAAAAACCATAGCTTTTGGTTTGATGGACCTTTGTTGCGAAGTAATGTCTCTGCTTTTTAATATGCTGTTTAGTTTGGTCATAGCTTTTCTTCTAGGTTGGTCTAGGTTGTCATTTTTTTTAATGCATTTTATTTTATTTTGACTTTAAATGAATGAATGAAGTCACTCAGTCATGTCCGACTCTTCCCGACCCCATGGACTGTAGCCTTGTAGCCCATCAGGCTCTTCCGTCCATGGGATTTTCCAGGCAAGAGTGCTGGAGTGGATTGCCATTGCCTTCTCCAGGGGATCTTCCCAACCCAGGGATCGAACCCAGGTCTCCCACATTGCAGGCAGAGGCTCTGCCATCTGAGCCACCAGGGAAGCCCTTATTTCAACTTTATTGAAGTATAATTGCTTTGAGGAGTACCAGTTAGATACATTGTAGGATGCCTTTCTATCAGATTTTGTTTAGTGTTTTTCTTGTGATTAGACCATGGGTATGGTTTTGGGGTAGGAGACCACAAGCAGACTCCATTGTCATCGCATCTTATCACGAGTATGTATTATCAAAATGATCTGTCACCATTGATGATGACCTTGATCACCCAGCTCGAGACAGTGTTTGTCAAGTCTCTCCACCATGAAGTTAAGCTTTTATTTTCCCCCTTGCATACTATGGCCTTTGGAGAGAAGTCACTGTGCATGAATCACACTTCAGGAGTGGGAGTTATGTTCTTTCTCCTTGAGGCCATGTGGAATTTTTTTTTTAAATTCTTGTCTTTTTTTTGAATGAATTTGTCTCATTTATTTATCCATTTGTTTATATCAGCATGGATTCATGGATATTTCTTTTATGTTTTAGGTTATAATTCAATACTACTTTATTTTACAGCTCAACTTGTTCCCGCTTTTGGAGCTCTGATTGGTTACTGTGTCTCTTTGACACACTCCCATCAGTCATCAGTGTGTGTGTGTATGTGTGTGTGCACATTGTCCTGAGTGCTTTTTAACTTCCTGGCATTAGAAGATGCTCCACATTGACAGAGGAGTGGATAAAGAAAGTGTGGTATATGTATACAATGGAATATTACTCAGTCATAAAAAAGAATGAAATAATACCATCTGCAGCAACGTGAATGGACCTAGAGATTATCATGTTAAGTGAAGTGAGTCAGAAAGACAAATACCATATGATATCATTCATATGCGTAACCTACGCAATCTTTGTGCAGTAAAGATCTGTGAGTTCTGACCAATGTATAATGGCATGTATCCACCATGACAGTATCATAAGAATAGTATCACTGCTTACAAATCCCCTCTGCGTCACCCCTTCAACACTGTCCCTACCTCCCTGAATCCACTTATATTCTACTGTCTCTATAGTTTTACCTTATACAGAATGTCGTGTCATTGAATTATACAGCTTTTTAGGCCTTTTTAGTAATAGGCATTAAGGGCATCTATGTCTTTTTGTGGCTTCATTAATCATTTTTTTAAAATCACAGAATAACATTCCATGATATGTATGTACCACAGGTCATCAATTCGGCATACCGAAGAACGTCTTGGTTGCTTCAGTTTTTTGGCAGTTGCAACAAGGCTGCTAAAACGTTCACGTGTGGGTTTTCTGTGTGGACATACATTTTCAAATCAGGTTGGCAATCGCAAGACACATGGTGATGAAGAAAGATTTCCAGCCCAGCAGGTATCTTTCAAACAAAAACAAACAAAAAGCTTGGGTCTCCAACTCAGCTTCTTACAAACAGCTGCTTTCCTGGGACTCTAAACCAGCTTCAGAGAGTATAGTCAGAATCTTAGAAATAAACACCTGCTGTAAGATGTTTCAAAGGATTGCCATATGGATCATTCAGCCGGGGATGAAGAGGAAGTCTTTAAGGATGCTGCCTTAGGGTCCTGAGTAAGAGGTCTGGGAGTCCAGTGATGAGTCGGATCTTATCTGTCACGGCACCATAACTGTTAAAGGAAAAAAAGATTACACTTATTAAAGATGGCAAGGAAGACTTTATTCAAGGCGAATAATGGAATAGGGCTTGTATGGTAGGGAAGAGAGATTAGAATCAAACCTGAATACGGTAAAGAAAGGTGGGGATTTGTAGCCAAGAAGCAGGATGGAGAATTACTAAGAGACAGGTTAATTCTTTGCTAAACTTAGCTGACAGGAGTTTTGTCCAGGGCAGAAAGTCAGAAATGGGACTCCGAGGAGGCTGATTCAAGTTTGGTGAAGGAGAGAGTCTTTCTTATGTAAACCAACAAATACAGGCATACTAAGTTACTAATAAGCACGTGCACATTTATTATTTATTTGCTTTTGGGCTGGGTCTCCCTTGCTGCACGGGCTTTTCCCTAGCTGCAGCGAGCCAGGGCTCCTCTACATCGTGCAGCACAGGCTCTAGGAGCCACGGGCTTCAGTAGCTGCGGCCCGTGGGCTCAGGACTTGCGGTTCCCAGGCTCTGGCGCACAGGCTCCACAGTTGTGGCGCACGGGCTTAGTTGCTTCGAGGCATATGGGATCTTCCCGGATCAGGGATGGAGCCCGTGTCTTCTGCACTGGCAGGCAGATTCTTTACCACTGAGCCACCAGGGAAGCCCTTTCAGATGAGTCTGGTGATGTAGGTGAGACCAGGATATGAGGAAACATGGAAGCAGCAACGTGAAGTCTGCCCAGAGGAATTCGGAATGACTTCAGAGAGGAGGTAATGGAAGCATGAACTGACCTTGCAGGAGAGAGTGCTTGTCCCGTAGGGAAGGAACCACGCATTTCAGGCAAGAGGGAGGAGGCTTTACTGGACTGGAGTAGAGCTAGGCATGTGGTGGAGGGAGATGATGCTGGGAAGAGAGTTTGGATAAGTCAAGATGGGGGACTTAGGCCAAAAAGAGACAAGGATGCCACGTATAAGAATTCAGGTTGTACCCTGCAGGTGGAGGACCAGGGAGCCTTGGGAAGAACAGCATCTTCATCACTTGGGAGCTTGTTAGACCTGTAGACTCTGGGCCTCCGCTCCAGACCTACTGAACCAGAACTGGCACTTTAACAAGATCCCAGGGGCTTCCTAAACACCTCAAAGTTTGAGAAGCACTTCCATAGACAGCTCTGGGCAGAGATTACAGTGGCAACACTGGCATTTTGATAGACCTTTTTTCTGTGTTAATACCATTTTTCCATCGAAAACATTTCCAGTCTCTTGTCTGAGAGCATTGGCCTGACATCCACGTTTCAGGAGGAACTGGGGGTGGCTGCTGTGAGTCTGAAGGTCAGTATTTGGACTTTAACTTAATCTGTTTTTGACATCATGCCTCATTCGTGCGATTTGGGCATGATTTTGCTCAATCTGGACCTTCTCCTGAGAATAAACTTCCAGTTTCTTGAATGGAGTGAGTGTGGATACTGTTTGGTAGGGAAATGAATCTGAGGGTCTGAATCTTCTCCATGTTAATTTATCAATCCCTGTACTTTCAGCCCCATGCTACGTGATCTCTGGTACTTTCAGGAGAAACTGGCTTATTTCTCAAAGGTACTACTTACTGCCAGGGATCGCATCTTTCTCTGCTCTGCTAGGAGAGGCAATAGGCTTTATGCACACACAGTTTTCTAAAACTCTCCTGAAACCTCTGAAACTATTATTGTCTGTCCCTATTTGTACTTGAAGATTTAATTCCTTTAACGACTATTGAGTTGAGCTGAGATAAAGAGGAGCTTCTTCCACATGTCACTGAAACTTTTTGAAATTATGCTTTAATCTCTTTTTTTTTAGTAACTTAAAAAAAAATAGCTCTATGTATGTAATAAAATGTACCCATTCTAAGCACACCCTTTGATGAGTTTTATCTCCAGTCAAGATATACATTTCCATCAGCCTGTGCACTTCCTTCCTGAGGTTGGCAGCTACTGAAAAGGCCTATTGATGTCTACCTCCTAGCAGACACTGCCCTGTGTCACCTCCTTCCTCGAGTGTGAGGTGTATCCAGAGAGTTCGTTCTAATGAACAGGACATGGCAAAGGTGATGGAACGTTGCCTCTGAGATTAGGTTACAAAACACTGGTGGCCTCTGTCTTGCTGGTGTTCCCACGCTCTCTTGCCCCCTTGCTTGTTTTCGCTGACAGAGCCAACTTCAGTCATGTGAGCATCCCCGTGGAGAGGCCCACAGGCCCCCCAAAACTGAGGGCATTCTCTGGCCAACAGCTTAGGAGGAAGAAAGGCCCTTCCTCCAACAGCCTGCAAGAAACCGGATCCTGTCGACAACTTGAGTGGGCTAGGAAGCAGGCCCACTCCGGGTTGAGCCTTCAGAGGAGTGCAGCCTCAGCTGAACCGTGGCTGCAGGCTTGTGAAATGTAAATGCTAGCACTGATTGTGAAGCAGTAGATAACTCACATACCTCCTGCCCTTCGTGGTCAACCTCTCCCACCCCCCAATTCCGGTATCCACTCATCAGCTGACCACCCTGTCGTTAGAGATTTGTCTTCCCTTTCTGGAATGTCAAATGACACACACACACACATATATATTTTGGGAGTGGGGCCACACTGGGTCTTTGTTGCTGGCAGGGCCTTTCTCTAGTTTTGGCAAGTGGAGGCTACTGTCTAGCTGTGTGCCTGGGCTCCTTGTTGCAGTGGCCTCCCTTGTTGCAGAGTGTGGGCCTAGGGCGCAGGCTCAGTAGTCGTGGGGCACTTATACTTGGGCTTCGCTGCCCCATGACTTGTGGGATCTTCCTGGACCAAGAATCGAAATGGTGTCCCCTGCATAGCGAGGCGGATTCTTAACCACTGGCCCACCAGGGAAGCCTAGTATATATCTTCTGTGCATATGATTTACCCATGTTGTTACATATGTTAGATACTGGTTCGTGTTTATTGCTGAGTAATATTCCAGTGTATGGATATACCCAAAATATTTTACCTGTTCGGCTATTGATGGACGTTTGTATTGTTTCCAGTTTTTGGTTATTATGAATGAGACCTCTACTATCATTCTTGCATTATCTGTGTGTTGCTGCTAAGTCACGTCAGTTGTGTCCGACTCTGTGTGACCCCATAGACGGCAGCCCATCAAGCTCCCGTCCCTGGGATTCTCCAGGCAAGAACATGAGTGGGTTGCCATTTCCTTCTCCAATGCATGAAAGTGAAAAGTGAAAGTGAAGTCGCTCAGTCGTGTCCGACTCTTCACGACCCCATGGACTGCAGCCTACTAGGCTCCACTGTCCATGGGATTTCCCAGGCAAGAGTACTGGAGTGGGTTGCCATTGCCTTCTCCGATAATCTGTGTGTGAAATATGCTTTATTTCTCTTGGGTAAATATGTTGGAACAGAATTGCTGGGTCATATGGTAAGTGTAGGCTTGTTGTTAATCTTTTAAAGAAACTATCAAACTGTTTTCTAAAGTGTTTGTACTGTTATCAAGATTTCTCATTCTTTTGACTTTCAGCAGTTGACAGGGATGTACTTTGATGTGGCTTTCTTTGTATATACCCTGCTTAATGTTGAAATTCTTGACTGTATAAGGTAACGATTTTCTCTTAATTTGGAAAACTTCACCACTATTTCTTTAAATATTTTTTATTTCTCTCTGAGACTCCAATTACACATACATTGAATTATTTGCTATTTATTCACAGATTAATTTCTAATGGTTTACATTCTCTGTTAAGATTTTCTGTTGGTTCACTCATTAGAACCACATTTTCCTTTAATTGTTAGTACTTATTTTCCTTGAATACTTTGAACACATTCATAAAAGTGATTTGAAATCTTTGCCAAATTCAAAATCTTGGCCCATGCATAGTTATTTTCTGTTGACTGTTTTACTTTCTTATTTCTTTGCATATCTAATTTTGGTTGAAAATTGAGTAGAGTGGGTAAAATGTAGTAATTCTGCTACCTTCTTCTGAGAGTTTTGTTGCTACCATTGTTCTAGAATACAGTAAATTACCTTGAATCAAACCAGAAATGCTGCCTCCTTTGTGCTGTGCAGGAGCTAATATATGAGCTAATATATGTGCTCATTTCTTCCAGTTCCTAGTTCCTGTGTATTTTGGACTGGCCTCCTGGGGGGAGGTGTAGGGGGAGCTTTTTCCTAGTTTCCTCGCTCTCCCACCCCACACATGCACGGTTTTGTGGTTGTTGAAACATCATGACATAGTTTGCATACAAATTTTTATTCTCACACTTTCCACAGTTCTCTTGCTCCCAAGATTTTGATCCTAAATTTCCATTGCTCTGCCATCCCTAAACTCTTTTCCCTGACACTTTTAGTTGGTAAGACTAATTTTTTTTCACGTCCATAGCCATAAGGGTTGCAAAGTACTGTCAAAGTACTTTATTTTGGGGAAGACAAAAATAAAACAACAAAATATAAAACCAAAACCCATCAACTTGTAATTCTTACTTGGAGCAAGTATAATCTTTCAAGATTTAATCTTATAGTTATTTATAATAAATTATTTGTTTATAATCTCTGACGTATTAACCAGTTACTTCAAATAGTCGATTATTAAAAAAATAACTTGTCCATACTTTGTAATTATTACTATGTAGGAAAGGATTTACCAGCTACTTTACTCCACCATTATTGGAAGCAGAAATTAGTGGAGATTTTAGGTGTTCCTGAGGATAGCTTATGTGCACAGAAAGATTATTTGCAGGTTGTTAACATTAATATTTGATTTATTAAAATTGCAAACAAAAACCTAGATTTTCCTTTATCCTTTAAGTTCAACTTACAAACCTTATAAAATTAGTAAAGTACAAAAATTTAAAATTTTCCTTTGATTAAAGTTTACTTAATTCAGGGTGAATAGAACATATCCCCTTAAACATTTAGTCCCATTTACAGCTCAGTTAATTAAATTCCTTCAATCATTAAAGCTGTATTTATAAGTTTAACATAGTTGATTTTCTTTTCAGCACTTCAAATGCCTCTGAAAAGCATTACCTTCCCAAGTACCTGAACAAGCGTATTAAGTCTGATAGAACAAACTGATAAATACAGCAAATCTTTAAAAACATTCCAGTGCTGTTTAAAAATCCAGTTGAAGTCTCTATACCTTTCAACTTACAACTATAAATCAGTTACTCAATTGCATGTTGTAAAATGGAATCACAACTATAATCTGCTAAATTCTCTCTATGCCAAAACTCTTAATCCTACAATCACTGTAAACACCAAACACACACAGATTGTTCCAGTGATACTAAAACCTATTTTCGAATGTAAACACAAAAGTGTTGATCTTGGAGGGAGAGCAGTGAGCAATCCTGAAGAGAGACCTTACTTTCTTGCCCAGGAATTAAACCTGGGTAACCAGACGTGACTGAAGCGACTTAGCAGCAGCAGCAGCAGCAACCTGGATGGAAACCAAGAGTCCACTAGACCACCGGGGCCAGAGACTAGAGGCAGAGTGGCCCTGGCTCTTGCCCCTGTTTGAAAGCCAGAATGTTTCCAGGGGTCAAAAAACTGTAAAAACGGGTACAAAGTTTATTGTTAGAGACACAGCACAATGCATGGGAGATCACACAGGAAAAGTTTGTCCAACTCAGAAGCAGAGCAGGGATACACACGGAGAGAGAAAGGGTGTGGGCATCCTCTCTAACGAGGAGCGCGGTACATCAGACACTAGGCAGACACACACACACGTGCATCCAAACACTAGGCAGACACACACACACACACACACACACGCGCGCGCGCGCGTCCTGAGCCAGAAGGAGCGCAGCATGGAGGTGGCGTGAATCTCCCGTATAGGACAGTCCTTTCGCTGTTTGTCTACCTTTGGCCAATTACCTTGTTTCCTTCCTCACACCTGACCGGTCCATGATCCTCCCCGAGATGCGTGCGCAACTGTTTGCTGAGACGGATCCCGCCATAGAGGCTTATGGGTGCATGCCTGCGCTTCCTTTTTGACCCCCAGGAAGCCTTCTTGCGCATGGGCAGACAGGGACGTCTTCCTTGACCTCAGGAGTGGGCACCATATCTCTTTGCTTTAGCAGAGCTCAGCTTTACCACTAGCTTTGTCCTTGGAGTGTCTGGATGAGAACAAAGGCTCAGTTTTACTCCACTTGACGACCTGGTGGTCTGGCCCAGAGGCCCACTGTCTCCTACCTTAGTATTAAATGTGAGAGTTTGTTTTATTTACTCATCTCTGTATTTGGTTCTAAACCTCCCTAGGGTTAAAAAGACAACTGTGAAAGAAAAACTTATGCTGTTACTAGGCAATTAGAGTTATTAGCCCAATCAGATTGCAGGAGACGTTTCAGCAGACTATAGTTGCTCTTGGGACAGAGATTCTTTTCCAGACACTAGATCTTATTCTCTTGGAGCCAGTGAGCCACACACTCAGTTTTTTGAGAGTCACAAGAAAACAGGGACTCTGAGTTCATATCCTTTGGAAGGGACTGATCTCTTCTGAGTTTAAGATCTGCCCTTAATTAACCCTACTGCCTGACATGAAGTCTGCTGCCTCCTACCTGGTTTGCTTCAAGTTCAATAATTCTATTTCCAGCCCGATTCTGTTAATATTCTGATTCTGTATGTTCTGGCCACCGCTTGATAGCTATGCAATGACATCTTGAATTCAGTATACACTTCCTGTTTGATTCAAACTCCCGGGATGGAAGCCATTCTCACTACAGTAAAGAATATTACAGAAACATCCATCACCCAGCTTGACCTTTTGTGGTGGTCAAAACATTCAGGTTTTAAAAAACATGAAAACATTTCTGATGCAGCTGAAGCTTCCTGACTTTGCTTCCTCCCTGCCCAGGGGAACACTCTCCTGGATTTTGCGTTTAGGATTTCCAAGCACCTTTTGACTCTACCATAATATGAATGTACTACTAAAATATATTGTTTTGCATGGTCTCAAACTGTATGTAATATTATTTTGTTTATCAGACTGCAGCTTTCTTTTTTATTAATCAGTGTTATGTTTTTGAGAGCGACTAATGTGGACATGCAGAGGACATCATGAGAAACGCTGGGCTGTAGGAAGCACAAGCTGGAATCAGGATTGCCGGAAGAAATATCAATAACCTCAGATATGCAGATGACACCACCCTTATGGCAGAAAGTGAAAAGGAACTAAAAAGCCTCTTGATGAAAGTGAAAGAGGAGAGTGAAAAAGTTGGCTTAAAGCTCAACATTCAGAAAACGAAGATCATGGCATCTGGTCCCATCACTTCATGGGAAATAGATGGGGAAACAGTGGAAACAGTGTCAGACTTTATTTTGGGGGTCTCTAAAGTCACTGCAGATGGTGATTGCAGCCATGAAATTAAAAGCTGCTTACTCCTTGAAAGGAAAGTTATGACCAACCTAGATAGCATATTCAAAAGCAGAGACATTACTTTGCCAACAAAGGTCCGTCTAGTCAAGGCTATGGTTTTTCCTGTGGTCATGTATGGATGTGAGAGTTGGACTGTGAAGAAAGCTGAGCTTCGAAGAATTGATTGAGAAGACTCTTGAGAGTCCCTTGGACTGCAAGGAGATCCAACCAGTCCATCCTAAAGGAAACCAGTCCTGGGTGTTCATTGGAAGGATTGATGCTGAAGCTGAAACTCTAATACTTTGGCCACCTCATGCGAAGAGTTGACTCATTGACTCCCTGATGCTAGGAGGGATTGGGGGCAGGAGAAAAAGGGGACGACGGAGGATGAGATGGCTGGATGGCATCACCGACTCGATGCACATCAGTTTGGGTAAACTCCAGGAGTTGGTGATGGACAGGGAGACCTGGCGTGCTGTGATTCATGGGGTTGCAAAGAGTCGGACACGACTGAGCTACTGAACTGAACTGAATGTGGATATGTGTAGCTTCAGTTAATTTAACTGCTGTATAACAATTCAATACATATATTGTAATTTATTTTTCTGTTCATTTGGTTGATAGATATTTACCTTTTTCTGAATTTTTTGCTATTATTGTTATTGTTGTAATTAATATTTTTATATGTTGTGTATATACATAGTGTGTATATACATATGTGTGTGAGAGTTTCCTTAGAATATATATATACACAATGGAATTTCTGAGTTGAAGACCTACATTATTGATTATTATTAATTAATAATTAACTACCATATATGATAGCTCCCTTTGTTCCCTTATTTTGCCGACACTTATTTGCAAACTTTTGCGATATGATGACTGTGAAATAACTATTCACTATTGTTTTGTTTTAATTCCTTTGTTACTGGTGAGTTTAAGTATTCTTCTTCTATGTAAAACAAATTTATTTATTTATGGCCACACCACACAGCTTGTGGGATTTTAGATCCCTGACCCGAACTGAACCCAGGCCCGCAGCAGTGAATGCTTGGGGTCCTAACCACTGGATCCCCGGGGAATTCCCTTCTTGTGTCTGTTAACTGTATTTTCTCTTCTCTAAATTGCCTGCTCATATGTTTTACTCATTTTTCTATGGTAATTTCTTCTCTTTAGAAATTGTATTTGTGACTTCTTTAAAAATGCAGATTTTAATCCTTCGTTAGCTTTATGCATCAAAAATACCAAATTTTAACTTTTAATGGGGTCAAATTTCTCAACATTTTCCTTATGATTTTTTTTTTTTTTGGTGTGTGTGAAATCATAAAGATTTCCTGTGTTGCCTTCTAAAAGCTNTTTCCTTATGATTTTTTTTTTTTTGGTGTGTGTGAAATCATAAAGATTTCCTGTGTTGCCTTCTAAAAGCTTAACCTCTTTGATTTTACACATTTAGAATTGATTTTTTTGTGTGGAGAATAAAGTGCATCTATTTTCCAAATGATATCACCTTTTGTTAGACGATTGGTCTTTATTCACGCCTAATGCCACCTCCGTTGTATATCGAGTTTCCTAGGTTGTATGAGTCTGCTTTTGGACTCTCTAAATGGACAACTATCCGTGTGTATACACGTGTGTGTGTGTAATCCTTAAGGCAATATTTCTTTTAATGACTATAGATTTGTATTTATTTATTTGTGATCCTCTGTTCGTTATATAAACTTAAATTCTACTTATCAAATTCACAAAAAATTGTATTAGAATATTGACTGAAATTGTATTCAATTTATAGATTTGGGTAGAATTTGCATCTTGATAATATTGTCTTTTATCCATGAACCTGGCATTTATTTCTTAGTGTTTATTATATCCTTTCTTAATGTTTCATGATTTTCCAATAAACGTGTCTTATACATTTTTGCTGCATGTACATAATTATATATTCAACTATTTATATAAACTATTTATACATAGATTCTTATGGTTTTCATTGCTGTTGTGAATAGGATCTATTTTTCTATTATAATCTCTGGTAGTTGTGAGTAGAAATATAAATTATTAGTTTTAAAATGTTACTGATATTTCTAATCAGTTATAACAATTTTTAGAAGTCTTAGATTGGCTTTCCGTGTAGAAAACCATCAATTGGGAATAAACACAGATTTACATTTTCTTTTCCAATTATTACTAGTTTTCTTCTTCTCTCTCATTGTGTTACCCATGACTTCCTCTATAGTGTTAAATCCAGGTGATGATGGTAGAGAGCCTGTCTCACTCCTGAATTATTGTTTATGTTTCTCAAGTTGTGCCATTAATTATGATATTTAATAGGTTTTCTCAGTTCAGTTCAGTTGCTCAGTCGTGTCCGACTCTTTGCGACCCCATGAATCGCAGCACACCAGGCCTCCCTGTCCATCACCAACTCCCGGAGTTCACTCAGACTCACGTCCATTGAGTCGGTGATGCCATCCAGCCATCTCATCCTGGGTCGTCCCCTTCTCCTCCTGCCCCCAATCTCTCCCAGCATCAGAGTCTTTTCCAATGAGTCAACTCTTCGCATGAGGTGGCCAAAGTACTGGAGTTTCAGCTTTAGCATCAGTCCTTCCAAAGAAATCCCAGGGCTGGTCTCCTTCAGAATGGACTGGTTGGATCTCCTTGCAGTCCAAGGGACTCTCAAGAGTCTTCTCCAACGCCACAGTTCAANTGAGCTTTAAGCCAACTTTTTCACTCTCCTCTTTCACTTTCATCAAGAGGCCTTTTAGTTCCTCTTCACTTTCTGCCATAAGGGTGGTGTCATCTGCATATCTGAGGTTATTAATATTTCTTCCAGCAATCTTGACTCCATCTTGTGCTTCTTCCAGCCCAGCGTTTCTCATGATGTACTCTGCATAGAAGTTAAATAAGCAGGGTGACAATAGGTTTTCTGGATCACATTTAATAATATAGATTATAAAATTAAGGAAATCATTTCCTATTCCCATTTTTTTTTCAGCATAAATAGGTATTGACTTTTATCAAAGATCTTTTCAGCATATCAACTTTTCTGTTTTGATCAATTAATGTGATTTATTACACTAGTAGTCTTCAGATGTCAAATCATACTTTCATTTCATTTGGCATTAAGGGTATACTATTTCAAAGTAAGGGTTTCCCCAGTGGCTCACTGGTAAAGAATCTGCCTCCAGTGCAGGAGCCACAGAATATGCAGGTTCGATCCCTGGATTGGGAAGATTCCCCTGGAGGAGGGCATGGCAACCCACTCCAGTATTCTTGCCTGGAGAATTCCATGGACAGAGGAGCCTGGCAGGCTATAGGGTCACAAGGAGTCAGATACAACTGAAGCAACTTAGCACACACACACTCATTCCAAAGTCAAAATACATTACAGGGTTTCCCTTCTCTTTTCTTTTAAACATTTTTGTAAACAAATCCTTGAATGTTTTGCAAAATTTCATCCATAAAACACTCAAGACTTGTGCCTCTCAGAAGGCTTTTGATTACCAATTCAACGTCTTTAAACTTTTGTTTTTTTGTATATTAAGACATCCTATTTCTTAAGTCAATTTTGGTTATTAATTCTCTAGATGTTTATTAAGTACATTTAAATTTTCAAATCTATTAGCAGGGAATTCATGTTAGTGATTTTTTAAAAAACTCTGCTATCCTGAGATTGTGTCTCTCTTTTTGTTCTAAGTATTGCTGATTTGTCTTTTTTCTTTTTTTCTTGATTATTCTTATTGTAGATTTATTTTATTAATATTTACAACCCCATTTTCAATGCTATTGATACTATATTTGTGTTCTATTAGCTCCTAACCTTATTCTTTTCTTCCTTCTATTTTCTTTGATATATAATTAGTATTCTGTCTTGCTTTGTGAGTTTCTAATTATCTTTTTATCTTTAATTTTTTTTACAGAGTGGCTTTAAAGCTATAATTTCAGACTAACTCATCTCACTAGTTTTCATTCTGTGCCAATTTAATCCTTATCAATTAGAAATAGTTAACCTTTCCATCTTAATTCTGTCTTTATTCCATGAGTTATTTAGGATTTTATTAAAAAATTTCCAAACATATGGAGTTCCATGGAGACCTAGTGGTTAGGATCTCAGGGTTTCCCTGCCATGGCCTTGGTTCAATCCCAGGTCAGGGAACTGAGATCCCACAAGCTGCATGGCCAAAAAGAAAAATTCCAAACATACATATCTTATTCTTGCTTTCTATTCTATTAATAAGTGGACCAAGATCAGAGAATATGGTTTGTCATATTTATCCTTTGAAATCACTTGAAGCTATCTTTGAAATCTCAGATATATTCAATTTTTATAAAATTTTTATCTGTAATAAAAATTACATCTCCATGTTGAAGGTAGAGAAGTCTCTTTTATATGAACATGTGCTTCAAAGGAAGTTGACTCTAATAGCTGAGATTACAGTTTTTGTAATTATTGAAAATTGGGACTTTTCTCTACCATCTATCTTTTTCTTTTTATCTTCCCTTTCTTTTCTTTTTCTGCACCTGCTATTTCCTTCCTTTGAGGTATTAATGAATTTTTCTATATTTCCTTTTCCCTTTGTCAAATTGTTTGAAAACTCTAGGTGTCACTTTCATTCTTTTGAAACATTCATCCTTAAAAAAAAAAAAAGAAACATTCATCCTTAAGTATTCATTGCTTTTGTATGCTTTTGTAGGGGCTTCCCTGGTGGCTCAGATGGTAAAGAATCTGCCTGCAGTGCAAGAGACCAGGGTTTGATTCCTGGGTTGGAAGGACCCCCTGAAGAGGAAATGGCAACCCACTCCAGTATTCTTGCCTGCAGAATCCCATGGACAGAGACACCTGGCGGCTTCAGGTCATGAGGTTGCAAAGAATTGGACTCAACTGAGAGGCTAACACTTCCACTTTCACATATTTTTTGTAACAAAGTCTATAGTTACTCAGTGTGTCTTTCCTCTTCTCAAACATGACAGAGAATTTATCAAAAGTTGACAACTTTTATAAAAGAGTAATCCTCTCTCCTGCCTCTCTGTCCCATGGTCTTAAGATTGGTATCTGGTACAGTGCCACCGACTGCCATATAGGTAATTTTAAATTTTGTAGTAACCAATTTTTTTAAAAAAAGGAAGAGTGAAAATAATTTTAATATGTATTTCCTTTAAGTCATATCCAAAATATTATTTCAATATGTAACCAATACAAAAATCATTGAGATATTTTACATTAGAGCGTCTTCAAAATCCAGGATGTGTTTTACACTTTGTGTGTGCATGCTCAATTGTATCTGACTCTGCAACCCCACGGATTGTAGCCCGCCAGGCTCCTCTGTCCATGGAATTTTCTGAGCAAGAATACTGGAGTGGGTTGCCATTTCCTTCTCCAGGGGATCTTCCTGACCCGGGATCAAACCCATGTCTTCTGCGTCTCCTGCATTGGCAGATGGATTCTTGACCACTGAGCCACCTGGAAAGTCCCATTTTACACTTCATCATATACTTAATCAATTCAAATTAGCCACATTTCAAGTGGTCAGTGGTCACTGAGAGCTAGTGACTACTGTATTGGATATCTCAGGTGTACAGTTTATATTTTTAGCTATTTCAAACATAAAATTTACCTATACTCATTATTATAGTTATTGTATATGCAAATATATATTACATAGTATGATTTATATATATATATATATATATATATAGTATAGTTGTATGTTATGTCTTTCCCTGATAGCTCAGTTGCTAAAGAATCCACCTGCAATGCAGGAGACCTTGGTTCAATTCCTGGGTTGGGAAGATCCGCTGGGAAGGGATGGGCTGCCCACTCCAGTATTCTTGGGCTATGTATGTTATGTAGCTAATGTCAGCTTCGCCAACAAACCAACCCGTTTTAGTTCTAATTATTATTTCTTAAATCTCATATCTTCCCCCTGGATTTGCTTGTCTCTTTGTCCACTCACGTCATCAATCTTTGACTGAGGGACTGTATAGTCTTAAAACTTCTTGTAAGTCTGAATGTCCTACTTTGTCCTCACCCTTGAGTGCTGGTTATGGTCCTGGGCTGACAATCCTCTCCCCTCAGGGCTTTGGAGGCGTGGTGTCTCCTGCCTTCAAGCCGTGAGCCTGGCTCCTGCCCCCTGACTTGGGGAGGGCACTTCCAGGGCCCTTTATCTGAAGGAGCTGAACTCTGGAGTCGTCTGCTTGTCTTTGGATGAGCGAACCCTCAGCAGGCCCAGAGCTCCCCCACTTTCCATATTCCTTCCTATTTCTCTTCAGTTCTGACCTGTGGTGATACTTATTTTTGAATTAGCTATGCTTTTCTAGTATGCTATTTTTTATCCATCATTGATGAGGAAAGTGTCAAAGTACGAGCTGATAGAACCACCTTGTCCAGAGCTCAACTTTGTTCAAGCAGAATCTCAAGTATTTTATTTACAGTTTTGTTGCATTTGTAATTTTGATCCTTTCCTTCATGGTAGGACATAGGGAAGATATTGATTTTTGCATATGTATTTGTAATTACCCATCTTCCTTCCTAATTAATTCTGCTTGGCTTTTCAGTCAATTTTGTAGATAAAAAGTAAAATAATTTGCAAGTAATGTGCTCTTCTTTGTTTAGATGTGATTTCTGTAATTTCCTTTTCTTATTTTATTACATGGGTTGGATCTTTCATATTAATAAACAGTAGTGATAGCTAAAATCCATGTCTTGTCCCTGACTTTAGAGAAGATTTATCTTTTGTCTCATCATCAAATGTGATAGTGGAATTTGATCTAAAGTAAATACTCTTGATTAGGTTAAAGGAGTATCCTTTTATTTCCAGTGTACTGTCTTTAAAACAAATCAGAAACAACTGTAAAATTCTTTTTTGGGGGGGAGGTGGTAAAGTTCTTTCAAATACCTCTTAGTTTCCCTCAAGATATTCATATGTTTTGACTTAATATTGTACTAATATATACTGATTTCATAAGATTGAATCATCCTTCACTCCTGGAATAAGCCTTATTTGGTCATAGAGTATTATTCTTTTAATATACTGCTGGATTCCATTACTAATATTTTAGTTAGACTTTTAGATTAAAATAACAAGTGAGATTAGCCTTGTAGTTTTTCTTTTTGTGCTTTCTTTGGGTTTGATTTGAGAGTTATGCAGACTTTGTAAAATTAACTGGGAAGCCTTCCATCTTTTCCTATGCTCTGAGAGAGTTTAAACAGCATGGGAATTATCTGTGCCTTGAAAGTTTGAAAGAATTCATCTGTGAAACCATCAGATTATTGTTTCCAAGTTGTTATTTTTACATTGTGGATCCTCCGTTTCACAAATAATTTTTAACATTTGCAATTGGTTATTTAAGGAGACTTGCACCAATTATACTGAACCTTTAACAGCGTTACTTAACCCTTTCTTTGTCTGGTGTAACTGCCCTCTGACATTTATCTCAAACTTTTCCATTTGTAGGCTTTTACTTAATTGAATTATATTTTAAGATTCTCTAAGGAAGAATATATATGTTCAGCTCCCTTGCTCATGTGATCATATCTCTCCTTCCTACATGACATATCAATTTCCTGAGAGTAAGTCTTGGGGTATAATCTCTTCTTCTCAAAACCGTGTAAAACTTTTCATCTGACATTTATTACAGCAGTATAGAATTCTAAAAGTCTTGTATTTATTCCTTTGAAGATAACCTGTTTTTAAAAAATATATATATTATTCTTGGATCTTTAGAAGATTTTATCTGCATCCAATAATGTAAAAATTCTAAGGTATGCTTATACTTGGATCATTGCTTATTGATTTTTGCCTTGAATGTTGTTTACTCCTTTAGTATACATTCCTACATCTTTTTTTCCCCTGGCTTTTTAATGTATTTTAATTATATGTATTTTGCATACATATACAGCTCTTGCTTTAGTTCCAGTTCTCATTTTTCATGACAAATAATCCTTAGGCTTGATTATTTGTTTGTACTACAGATATTTGAGGGGGCCTTATTTGGCAAAGGACTCTGATCTAGGTTCATGCCCATAACTTGCAATTTTTCTCGTAAATTTCTTTTCAGATTTTTCCTCTGTACTCTGGTTTGATTCACTGATAACACTTTCAGTTTCTTTAGAGTTCTTTCTTATCTCAGTCATATTTCTTTTCACCTCATTTTGTTACCCTTTCATCTTTTCCTGTCATATTCTTAAGAGTACTTGTTTCTGATTTTGCATTCTTTGGCAAATAACAAGATAAATTAGTCTCTTGCATTTGCAATAAACCTTCTTCGGAGGTTATGTTCTGCCCCTGAATCTTCGGGTTGAGTTTCCTTTCTTCTCACTCTGCTGTCTCCTCTCATAGACCTCACTTGGTTTATTTCCTTTGCTCTGGAATATATGAATAATAGCTGTGTTGACTCAGAGCTTGCCAAAAGACTTTGAGAATCTCTCTCTGCATTCTCTCTTCAGACCTGCTGGTGTGCTCGGTTCTCAGCGGGGGGTGATCTATCGTCCCTCCTCACTGCTCCACCCCTTTTGGGAACTGCCCACTCCTCTTCTTGAGGCTGGCCCTCCTGTAATCCATCCACAGTGCCAGGTTTTTACCACATCGCCCCACCTCCAGGCCACACTGCGGGCACGTGGCCGGGCCTTTTGCTCTTTCATTGGAAGTTTTGAAATTATTAGGGTAAGGAGAGATCTGTTTCTCTTTGGTTCACTGAAGCTGTGATGCAGATTTAAGGAGGGGTCTCAGTCATGTTTTCTATCGTGTGGACTGGAGAACTGGAGAAAACTGATTCGGAGAGAGGAAAAAGAGATGAGTCAAGCAGACGAACAGGGAAAAAGAGAGATGAGAAGGGACTTGTCATTATGGGAAGGGGGCATCAAAAGCACCCAGAGGTATGATTACTACTGTCTGGAAATATCAGCATAAACTCATGGGGAATATACACAGTCTCCACATAGATATGGTGACGATTATCTAGATATCGTCTCCTTGGAGAAATGAGCAAGTTTAGGCAGGGGCAAGGAAAGTACAAAATAAGCCTGAACTATCTTATTGTGGTCGAAAGTAGGGTAAAGGGAGGATGTGAAAGAAACAGGGGCCAGGGGAAGGGTTCCAACTAACCAGACTCAGGGCAGTATTGAAATCATTAGGTGTCATTTCCAGGGCTCTGAACAGCTCCATCTGGCACCACAGTCCTTGCTGTGCAGGAAGAAATTCAGCAAGAGGCAACGTGATAGACAAGAAGTGATTTATTAGAATAGGGTGCTTGTAAGGTTCATAAACAGACAGGCAAGGCTTAGGCTGCCCCCGATTACTCAGTGGGTTACATTTTTATAATCAAATGAAGACAGAGGAGTGGGGAGAAGACCTTCTTTGTCTTTCTTGAGTAGACATCATGCTTCCAACATCAGTTCTTGCCCCTCACCCCCACCCCAGGTAGGGTCAGGAAGTTTTCTTGTTCCTATATGGTCAGGCCAGTTCAGTTCAGTTCAGTCGCTCAGTCGTGTCTGACTCTTTGCGACCCCATGAATCGCAGCATGCCAGGCCCCCCTGTCCATCACCAGCTCCCGGAGTTCACTCAGATTCACATCCCTCGAGTCCTTGATGCCATCCAGTCATCTCATCCTCGGTCGTCCCCTTCTCCTCCTGCCCCCAATCCCTCCCAGCATTACAGTCTTTTCCAATGAGTCAACTCTTTGCATCAGGTGTCCAAAGTACCAGGACTGTAATAACACTTTGGAAAAATTATTTCAGGTCTCATTACAATGAGGGTCTTTCCTTTTGAAAAGTCACCTTTCGAAATAATTAATTTTTGTGTACACCAGGCATGTCCTGGGGGATCATTAACTTGATGAATGTCACTGGGCTGGTTGTAGGCCTTATTCTTAATTATTGCTTCATTGTGGGGGAGGGGTGAGTGTTGTACAAAGAAAATATCTTAAGGGCCAAGGAGCATATTTTGGTAGTCATTAACTCACTGAGCTCACGCAGGGTGTAGTTCTCATGCCACCATTGTTTCATTGTTTTGGGGTATGTCTTGTGCTTCTGTTGCAAGACTTTGCTACTAAGCAAGTTATCTTGATTCTATTGTAAAGTGACCCAATCTGGCTTTGATGATAAGTGACTTGTGACTTGTTTTACTTTATGAGTCAAGCAAGCCCACATTATTTCAGAATTTTCCCATTACGTTCTTCAGTAATCATTAGTCTTATTGTCCCAAAGCCCCCTAAAGTTCTCTGTCTACAATTCCCTAATGGGGTTTCTGTAAGATTTCCTATAATCTTACAGGAAATTAATCCTGAATATTCAGTGGAAGGACTGATGCTGAAGTGGAAGCTCCAATACTTTGGCCACCCGATTGCATAAAGCTGTTCATTGGAAAAGACCCTGATGCTGAGAAAGATGGAGGGCAAGAGAAGAGGGCGGCAGGTGATGAGATGGTTAGATAGCATCACCAATTCAATGGACGTGAATTTGAGCACACTCCAGGAGATAGTGAAAAACAGGGAAGCCTGGCATGCTGCAGCCCATGGGGTCACAAAGAGTTGGACATGACTTAGCGACTGAACAAATAGGGTTCCTAAGCTAACTGTTTGATTACCTCACTCTATCTCTATCAATATAAGCATTAAAATAAACAATGAAAGTCTTGGGTTAAAATCTATTGAATAAGAAAGAAAGCCTAGATCTATAGCAGTGTAAGAAACAAATTGAGGAGAAAGGAAATCTCGTCTGATAAGCAGAATGCCAACTGACAGTAGCAGTTAGCAGACACCAGAAATGCAGTTGATATAGGTAGGGAGTGGTCATTGACTCCTAAGGCTGGTGGGAGGAAGTTTCATGTGAGAAGTGGAATATGGATATAATATCAGAATATGTCCCAGCAAAATGCTAATCAAATACAAAGGAAGACATGGTGATTTATACAATGGAGAAAATCAAGTCAGCAGATACCAACTTGAGCAGATCATCAAGGTCAACATGACCATCACTGGACTAGTCAACAATTCTTCTACAAAGGGATGTTCATTGTTGTTCAATCGCTAAGTCATGTCTGACTCTTTGTGACCCCATGAACGGTAGCAGGCCAGGCTCCTCTGTCCTCTACTGTCTCCTGGAGTTTGCTCAAATTCATGTCCATTGAATCAGTGATTCAATCTATGTCATCCTCTGCCACCCCCTTCTCCTTTTGCCTTCAATCCTTCCCAACATCAGGGTCTTCTCCAGTGAGTCAGCTCTTTGCATTAGGTGGCCAAAATATTGGAGCTTCAGCTTCAGCAACAATCTTTCCAATGAATATTCAAGGTTGATTTCCTTTAGGGTTGACTGGTTTGATCTCCTTGCAGTCCAAAGGACTCTCAAAAATCTTTTCCAGCACCATAATTTGAAAGCATCAATTCTTTGGCATTCAGCCTTTATGGTCCAACTCTCACATCTGTACACGACTACTGGTAAAACCATAGGTTTGATTATACGGACCTTTGTCAGCAAAGTGAAGTCTCTGCTTTTTAATATGCTGCCTAGGTTTGTCATAGCTTTCCTTCCAAGGATCAAGTGTCTTTGGGTTTCTTGGCTGCAGTCCCCATCCACAGTGATTTTGGAGCCCAAGAAAATAAAATCTGTCACTGTTTCCACTTTTCCCCTTATATTTGCCATGAAGTGATGGGACCAGATTCCATGATCTTGACTTTCTGAATGTTGAGTTTCAAGTCAGTTTTTCACTCTCTTCTTTCACTCTTATTAAGAGGTTCTTTAGTTCCTCTTCACTTTCTGCCATTAGAGTGCTATCATCTGCATATCTGAAATTGTTGATATTTCTTCCAGCAATCTTGATTCCAGCTTGTGATTCATCTAGCCTGATATTTCACATGATATACTCTGTGTATAAGTTAAATAAGCAGAGTGATGATATATAATATGTGATGNTCTGTATATCTGAGATTGTTGATATTTCTTCCAGCAATCTTGATTCCAGCTTGTGATTCATCTAGCCTGATATTTCACATGATATACTCTGTGTATAAGTTAAATAAGCAGAGTGATGATATATAATATGTGATGTAAGATATACTGGAAAAAGAGCAGTGTAATTTTTATGATTATTTCCCAGAGTTTTAAAGTAATGTTGGCAACTGTCTTCTGCACTTCTGTTGAGAAGTCCGATGCCAATGTTATGCCCTTATATGAAAGCTGCTTTTTCTCTCTAAAGTTTCTGGGATCCTTTAGCCTGTGTTCTAAAACACCAGGATGATGCATGTCCTAAGGTATATATGTCAGTACTTTCAGCCGGTCTTCTGGGTACTTTGTGGGGCCTTTTAACATGCAAACTCAACTTTCTAGGATCATTTTTTAAAGTTTTCATTTCCTGGTTTTCTCTAGTTTGTCAGATTTTGAACTTCTTAGATTAATACTTTAATTCCCCCCTCCCCCCACCCCCCCGATTTTATCTGCTCTCTCCTCCCCTTGCTCTTAAAAAGAAACCTTGTGGGTTCAGTCCAAGATGGTGACAAAGGAGGCTCCTGAACTCACATTCTCTTCTGGATATACTGAGTCTAAAGCTACACACAGAGCCTCTGAAAGAAACCTAGAAGCCAGCTGAGAGACTTCTACACATCAAGTGAAAGAGAAAACACCCACTGTGAAATGGGTAGGGAAGGTTGAGAGATAAGTCTCACTATAAACCCCACTCTGATCACAGTGTCATACAGTCAGGAGGGAACTCACCACTCCCAGCTTCTCCCTGAAGACTGAAGGGTTTGGACACACATCAGAAGTCCCAACTTTTCAGACTTCTACTTGAGGGGCCCCCAAACACCTATCTCTGAATGTTCACTGGACACACAAAACAACAGCTCTTAATGGGCTTACTGGTACCCAGATAGTCATCCCCCTGGGCTCAGTGAAGAGATTGGCAGGCAGAAATGCTCTTTTCCCATTATTTCCCTGAAGAGGCTTATCTGTATACTTTCTAAGCTGCTGCCTGAGGGTCAGACTTCTAGGATAACTTCACCCCAGGGCTGATGGCAATCTTTCCCAGAGACAGGGAAGGGGCTGACTCCACACTCTTCCTCTGGCTTGCTCCAGGTCACCTGCGCCTTTCTGAAAGGAGTCTGTACACATGTCTGGCACCTGGGCTTCTGTGCCTGCCACCCAGAGGACGTACCCTTTGAACGCCTGGCTCTGGTGGCCAACGGGGCTCCTGCTTGCAGGTCCCACAAGATGTGGCAAACAAATAAACATTTAACTGGCTACCAACCCCCTCCCCACCCCACTCCCCACCCACCCAGGGCTCAGTGCTGGAGTTGAGAGAAATGCTCACATCCCAGCCTTCCTCTGAAAGAATCCTATTTGCATATTATAAAAGCTGATACCTGAGAGTTCATCTTCCAATCAGTTTGCATCTAAGTGATGACTCTGATCCTTTCCTTCGGGACAGTGACAGGTCTTGGCAAAGCATCACCTACTGAGAGCTACTAAGAACAAAGGTGGTTCAGACAGTCACAAAATTTTAGAGACAACCAAGAGTGCAAAATGGGCTAAACAATAGGATCCATTTCCTACATTCTTTCCAGCAAGACTGGGAGAGGTGGCTGTCTTATGCAGAAATCAACACACGAAATCAAGGAAAATGAAGAAGCAGAGGAATAGGTTCCAAATAAAGGTAAAGAATGAAGATAGCTTTAGGAACATATGTGACACCATTAAGTGAACCAATATTCACATTAAAGCTTTCACAGGAAGAGAAGAGGGAGAGAGTAAGAAGCAGAAAGCTTATTCAAAGAAGCAAAGGCTAAGAACTTCCCTAACCTGGGGGAACAGACATCCTAATCCAAGAAGCCTAAAGAATTCCAAATGAGAGAAATACAGAGACCCACATGGAGAAACATTATAACTAAACTGTCAAAAGTTAGAGCTAAAAAGAGACTCTTAAAGATAGCAAGAAAGAAATAACTTGTTATATGCAAGGACACCCTCATAACACTATTGACAGACTTTTCAGCAGAAATTTTACAGGTCAGAAGGAAATTGCATGGTATGGTCAGTATTGAAAGAAAAAAAATTCCCAACCAAGAATACTCTACCTGATAAAAGTGTCATTCAGAACTGAAGCAGAAGTACATTGCTTCCCAGACAATCTAAAAGTAAAAGAGTTCATCACCACTAGACAAGGCTTATAAGGAATGTTAAAGGAATTTTAAAAACCGAGATAATGGACACTAATTAGTAACAGACAAACATATGAAAATATAGATCTCATTGTTAAAAATAAATGTATAGTTTAGATTCAGAATGCTCTAATGTTATATGGTGGTGGGTAAGTCACCTATAAATCTAATATAAAAGTTAAAAGATAAAAGTATTAAAATAAATAAAACCGCAATATTGGTTAATGGATACACAAGGTAAGCAGATGTAAATTGTGACATCATAAACTGTTGGGAGAGGAGAGTAAGAACGTTGTNAAGAACGTTGTGCTTTAGTATGTGTTAGAAGTTAAGATGTTATCAGCTTAAAATAGATTGTTACAAATGTAAGATATTTTATGTAGGCATATGGTAACCACAAGCAAAAATCTATGGTAAATATGAAAAAAGAGAAAGAGAAAGCATCCCACTAAGCATCCCATTACAGAAAACTGTCAAATCACAAAAGAAGAGATCTAGTGAAGAAGAAAGAAACAAAGGATTTACAAAATAGACAGAAGATAAATAAAGCGGAAACAGAAAGTTTATATCTATCACTTACTTTAAATGTTCAGTTCAGTTCAGTTGCTCAGTTGTGTCCGACTCTTTGCAACCCCATGAATCGCAGCACGCCAGGCCTCCCTATCCATCACCAACTCCCAGAGTTTACCCAGACTCACGTCCATCGAGTCGGTGATGCCATCCAGCCATCTCATCCTCTGTCGTCCCCTTCTCCTCTTGCCCCCAATCCCTCCCAGAATCAGAGTCTTTTCCAATAAGTCAACTCTTTGCATGAGGTGGCCAAAGTATTGGGGTTTCAGCTTTAGCATCATTCCTTCCAAAGAACACCCAGGACTGATCTCCTTTAGAATGGACTGGTTGGATCTCCTTGCAGTCCAAGGGACTCTCAAGAGTCTTCTCCAATGCCACAGTTCAAAAGCATCAGTTCTTCAGTGCTCAGCTTTCTTCACAGTCCAACTCTCACATCCATACATGACTACTGGAAAAACCATAGCCTTGCTTAGACAGACCTTTGTTACTTTAAATGTAAAAGGATTAAATTCTCCAGTCAAAAGACAGAGTGGCTGCTGAATGAATAAAAAATCAAGGCCCTACCATAAGCTGTCTATGAGAGACTCACTTCAGCTAAAGGACACACACAGACTAAAAGTGAAGGGATGGAAAAAGATACTCCATGCAAATGGAAACCAAAATAAAGCAAGGATAGCATGCTGGCTTTGATGGACTGTGCAGAAGCATGGCTGAGAGGAGCTACCCCTCGCTGAAGGTCAGGAGGGGCGGCTGTGAGAAGATACCCCTCGTCCAAGGTATGGAGCAGTGGCTGCACTTTGCTGGAGCAGCCGTGAAGAGATACCCCACGTCCAAGGTAATAGAAACCCAAATAAGACAGTAGGTGTTGCGAGAGGGCATCGGAGGGCAGACACAATGAAACCATAATCACAGAAAACTAGCCAATCTGATCACACAGACCACAGCCTTGTCTAACTCAATGAAACTAAGCCATGCCATGTGGGGCCATGCAAGACAGGAGGGTCATTGTCGAGAGATCTGACAGAATGTGGTCCACTGGAGAAGAGAATGGCAAACCACGTCAGTATTCTTGCCTTGAGAACCCCATGAACAGTGTGAAAAGGCAAAATGATAGGATACTGAAAGGGGAACTCCCCAGGTCAGTAGGTGCCCAATATGCTACTGGAGATCAGCAGAGAAATAACTCCAGAAAGAATGAAGGGATGGAGCCAAAGCAAAAACAACACCCATTTGTGGATGTGACTGATGATAGAAGCAAGGTCTGATGTTATAAGAGCAATATTGCATAGGAACCTGGAATGTCAGTCAATCAAGGCAAATTGGAAGTGGTCAAACAAGAGATGGCAAGAGTGAACATCGACATTCTAGGGATCAGAGAACTAAAATTGACTGGAATGGGTGAATTTAACTCAGATGACCATTATATCTACTACTGTGGGCAGGAATCCCTTAGAAGAAATGGAGTAGCCATCATGGTCAACAAAAGATCCGAAATGCAGTACTTGGATGCAGTCTCAAAAATGACAGAATGATCTATTTGTTTCCAAGGCAAACCTTGGAAACAAATCACAGTGATCCAAGCCTATGCCCCAACCAGTAATGCTGAAGAAGCTGAAGGTGAATGGTTCTATGAAGACCTACAAGACCTTTTAGAACTAACACCCCCAAAAGATGTCCTTTTCATTATAGGGAACTGGAATGCAAAAGTAGGAAGTAACAGGCAAATTTGGCCTTGGAATATGAAATGAAGCAGGGCAAAGGCTGATAGAGTTTTGCTAAGAGAATGCACTGGTCATAACAAACATTCTCTTCCAACAACACAAAAGAAGACTCTACAAATGGATGTCACCAGATGGTCAACACCGAAATCAGATTGATTATATTCTTTGCAGCCAAAGATGGAGAAGCTCTATACAGTCAGCAAAAACAACACTGGGAGCTGACTGTGGCTCAGATCATGAACACCTTATTGCCAAATTCAGACTCAAATTGAAGAAAGTGGGGAAAATCACTAGACCATTCAGGTATGACCTAAATCAATTCCCTTATGATTATACAGTAGAAGTGAGAAATACATTTAAGGGACTAGATCTGATAGAATGCTTGATGAACTATGGATGGAGGTTCATGACACTGTACAGGAGACAGGGATCAAGACCATCCCCATGGAAAAGAAATGCAAAAAAGCAAAATGGCTGTCTGAGGAGGCCTTATTAATAGCTGTGAAAATAAGAGAAGAGAAAAGCAAAGGAGAAAAGGAAAGATAAGCATCTGAATGCAGAGGTCCAAGGAATAGCAAGGAGAGATAAGAAAGCCTTCCTCAGTAGTCAATGAAAAGAAATAGAGGAAAACAACAGAATGGGAGAGACTAGAGATTTCTTCAAGAAAATTAGAGATACCAAGGGAAGATCTCATGCAAAGATGGGCTCAATAAAGGGCAGAAATGGTACGGACCTAACAGAAGCAGAAGATATTAAGAAGAGGTGGCAAGAATACACAGAAGAACTGTACAAAAAAGATCTTCAAGACCCAGATAATCACGATGGTGTGATCACTCACCTAGAGCCAGACATCCTGGAATGTGAAGTCAAGTGGGCCTTAGAAAGCATCACTACGAACAAAGCTAGTGGAGGTGATGGAATTCCAGTTGAACTATTTCAAATCCTGAGAGATGATGCTGTGAAAGTGTTGCACTCAATATGCCAGCAAATTTGGAAAACTCAGCAGTGGCCACAGGACTGGAAAAGGTCTGTTTTCATTCCAATCCCAAAGAAAGGCAATGCCAAAGAATGCTCAAACTACCGCACAATTGCACTCATCTCACATGCTAGTAAAGTAATGCTCAAAATTCTCCAAGCCAGGCTTCAGCAGTATGTGAACCATGAACTCCCTGATGTTCAAGCTGGTTTTAGAAAAGGCAGAGGAACCAGAGATCAAATTGTCAACATCTGCTGGATCATGGAAAAAGCAAGAGAGTTCCAGAAAAACATCTATTTCTGCTTTTTTGACTATGCCAAAGACTTTGACTGTGCGGATCACAATAAACCGTGGAAAATTCTGAAAGAGATGGGAATACCAGACCACCTGACCTGCCTCTTGAGAAACCTATATGCAGGTCAGGAAGCAACAGTTAGAACTGGACAT
>SJYQ01005272.1:200053-211053 GCA_006410935.1 Redunca redunca
CCCCATGAATCGCACCACGCCAGGCCTCCCTGTCCATCACCATCTCCCGGAGTTCACTCAGACTCACGTCCATTGTGTCCGTGATGCCATCCAGCCATCTCATCCTCTGTCGTCCCCTTCTCCTCCTGCCCCCAATCCCTCCCAGCATCAGGGTCTTTTCCAATGAGTCAACTCTTCACATGAGGTGGCCAAAGTATTGGAGTTTCAGCCTCAGCATCAGTCCTTCCAATGAACACCCAGGACGGGTCTCCTTTAGGATGGACTGGTTGGATCTCCTTGCGGTCCAAGGGACTCTCAAGAGGCAGCATTAGTTTGGGCAAAGTTCTCCAGGGCCACCACTGTGAGTTCTTTTGAGAGAGACCCAGTTCTCAATGAGCCAAGTAGCGAGCTTGGTGGCATAAAGGAATAAGGTGACTTTATTATTGTGAAAAATATTTCCATAATTGCAAAAGTGTATAGAAGCTGAAACTCCAGTACTTTGGACACCTGATGCGAAGAGTTGACTCATTGGAAAAGACCCTGATGCTGGGAGGGATTGGGGGCAGGAGGAGAAGGGGACGACCCAGGATGAGATGGCTGGATGGCATCACGGACACAATGGACGTGAGTCTGAGTGAACTCCGGGAGATGGTGATGGACAGGGAGGCCTGGCGTGGTGCGATTCATGGGGTCGCAAAGAGTCGGACATGACTGAGCGACTGAACTGAACTGAAAAGTGTATAGATATCTCTAAGGTCCTATTTTAAAAGACAGTAAGTGCATATTTTTTTTAAAGTGAGGAGTGACAGAGCCGCCCTGCTCTCTGTAGTGGCTCTTTCTTTCCTCTCATGGATTTGTGGTACAACCTACAAACGGCGTTTTTTTAAGCTCTCCAGTGTGTAAAGTGAAGGATTTCTGGTCAACCCAACCATAACTCTATCTAAGAATGCTAAATACTACATCCCCACAATTTAGCATATTTTCCTAAGGGATAATTTTTCTCTCCTGAAATGTGACTGTCTCCTATTCCATTATCTGGTTTTTGGGGTGGACTAGACTAACACTGCAGTTGAAAGTAAGCAATCTCCTGCAAGTCCTTCTGCTGAGCATCTCCTGTTTTGTCACATGCCTGGGACAAATGACTTTTGGGAACTACGCTTTCCAAGATGCAACATGGCCCCTGCCAGTTTCGCAGACTGTTGACTCCCCGGGTTGTGATGTCCCTCTGAATGGATATAAAATGTCTAAGGGACTTCCCTGGTGGCCCAGTGGTTAGGAGTCTACCTGCAAATGCAGGGGACTCAGCTTCAGTCCCTGGTCTGCAAAGCAACTAAGCCCGAGGGTCCCAAGAGCTCCATGCTCTAGAGCCTGAACCCCACAAGAAGAGAGGCCCCTGCAGTGAGAAGCTGAGAAGCTGGCGCAGGGCAACTAGGGAGTAGCCCTGGCTCGCTGCAACTAGAGAAAGCCTGCACGCAGCAACGCAGACCCAGCGCAGCCATAAAGAAAGAAATAAATAAGAAAGTTTGGAAGGGAACGTTGGGGTAGAGGGGAACAGAATCCATCCCCAAAACCAACCAAACAAAACAGACAACACTTGAAATGACTGTTTCATTTCCTGGATGTTAGTGAATCAGGAAGAAGACAATGAGGGTTGCAAGGTTTTTCCCAAACTCTTTTCAGGCCTTATTTACTTTATAAAGCAAAATCTATGATAGGGTTGTCAGATGTTCCCTGCAAAAAATACAGACCATTATCTGTATGTGTGGGAAACACATTTTTAGTCAAAATATTTATTTAAACATTTCAACTGATCATTTGTTCCTTTTAGGAAGACTGATTTCACGGCTTGTGAACCTCGATGGAAAAAAACTTGAAAAATTGAGTAGTTCATTCTCCACAGCTCCAGCTCACATTCTGCTTCCCTCATCCACACGTTATTATTTCTATCAAAATTTCTTTTTACACCTTCCTTTGAGACAGGAATCTATACACAGCCCTGAAACAATTTCAACAAATGTCAACACAGAACGTAGGAAGAAATACACCAGGTGCATTTTCCGAATCAATAAAAATGTTATTAATAATAAAAGACATTTGCAGTTTGTAAATTTTCATTTTGCTGGGCAGGAAGCCAAAATTCTGGCTCATCAGGTTAATACCAGACACTCGGAAGCTGGCTTGAGAAGGAAGGCTTTCTTCATTCTGCTACGTTGAAGCAGGGTTCCTAGGGATGTTTCTTAGGGCTGAACCTGTGAAGGAACTGGGAGTGTCCCCTTTGGCATTTCCCTCACTGATCAGGTCAAGAAAAGACTGATCCAGGCTTTGTTGGGCTCTGTAACCTGGTCCTACGTGTTAAATAACCTTAAACTTCCGATCTTAGCTGTTTATCTCAGTTTAGGTGAAGTAAAGAGGCTATATAAAGGCCTTCCTAGTTTTTTGTTTTGTTTTTTCTGGTTGTCAGATTTGATGTTGGAGTATCGTATTAAAAAATAAATTATTGGTAAGTCTCTTTTTTAAAAAAAAGCGGTAACCAAAAAATAGTTTTCTGCCTTTCTACAATTAATTGGTGAATCTCTACCCAATTAACGAAGGCAAACTTCAGATTTGCATTATTGCTGCCCTTTCAGATTCCAATGGAACTTTAAAAAAAAAAAAAAAAACAACATTCAATGGCTCGTTTCAGCTCTACCTAAATGTCCTTACAGCGCAAACGTTATTTTTGGCTCAGGGCATATGCTTTCAGCTATCTCCCGAAAGCTTTCCCCGCCCAGGCTGTGGAAACCCAGCTTTGCTGAGTCTATTCAGGCCCCTTCACATTTGCATGTCTATCAGGGGTCTTTCACAGCCCAGTGGCCCCAACAAGTAGTTGCCAATGGCCTCATTGTTCTTCAAAACAACCCCAAATCAGGATTTGCAGCGTCCTTCTCGCCTGGCCATTGAAACACCTGTTAGTTTTCTGGGATTTTGCTTTTTCATTAAGAGTTGTACCTTCTCTACTTGCTAAGATGGCTATTTGTGGAGAAATGCTTGAACTTCCTCCTGGAAAATGCTTTGGAAGCTACCTCCTGTTTTAAACGATGTTGTCTGATCCCCCTTAGTGCTCATTTTTACTTCATTCAAAAAAAGTTGGATGGCCACATGGATGGGAGAATGAAAAAGACTTGCTCTTCCTCTCATGTGCTTTAGAAACTGAAAATTTTCCCCCACAAGAATCTGAAAAAGCACGGATCTGTCTATACATGTAACTTAATCACTTTGCTGTACACTTGAAACTGACATAACACTGTAAATCAACTCTACTCCAATATCAAATAAAAATTTAAAAAATTCTCCCCGAAGTTAAAGTCTACATGAATCTAAAGAATTATATTGTGAAACCAACATTTCAGATTAGACTATAGAACATCTCCATGTTCAGGGAGAGGAATTAAAATCTATTGCAAATATTTAGTTCACATTTGCACAGGTCCAGGGAGCCTGCTTAGGAAAGAGCAGGCAAGATTCTGAGTAGCTATGTTTGTGCTGACTTGCGTGGCTANNNNTGGTTACTTAGAGGCCTTAAAGACTTAAAAAATAATGTCTTTCATTTTTATTCCTTAAAATCTGTATTTAGGGCCTGCATAGCATTAGGTTCATCTAAAAATTTATGAATTTTTGCAGACTCACATTTTGATACTCAGACCTGAAAGTAAGACAGCTCACTATTTTTATTTCCATGTTATATATGAGTTATTATTTTAATAACTACTCTATCCTTCAGCTGTTTGGAAGCAGACCAGGCTTTGTGACTTCTGGCCTTTACTGCCCTTTTCTCCTTGTTCCCAGCTTGGTGGCAATTTCCCCCCAAAACTGCGATTTTTAAAATACGATCGTATAGCACTTATATTGAGTTAGAATTTTAATAACAAGCAGATAATTAATTATAAAGCAAGTCATAAAATTTCATTAGCATCGGCAATACTCATAGGTAAAAACAGTTTAAAACGGTTTCTCCATAGAGTTCAGGGAAGCTGTGTGCTTTAAGATTTTGCACTGTGGCTTTTTAAGCGACTTGGCTTCACAGCCCAAGAAGCTTTAATTCACTGTTTCTCAGAAGAGTGGTCAATTTGCATTTGGGCTTTTTTCAACAAGTCATTTTGGGGCTTCTGGGTAAATTGTACGTAAAATATTTATTCTATGGAGTCACCCAGGAGAAATGGTACACATTGCCGTTTTTGGACATTTGTGATTATAGCTAGACCAAGCGAGATAGGATAGAGCCTGAGAAAAAATGCAAAACCTCGACCACCTAAGCAAATGTGGCATTCAGGCTGGAAGGGCCCCTGGTTCCCCAGCGTCTCTGAAATACATGGGTGGCCAGAGGGACCGTGGCCCCTGGACTCAAAGCTTGACCTATTTCCTCTGGGTGCCCCCTTCCTTTTCCTTCTGGGTAGAAGCCTTTTTTTTCCCCACAGGCTAAGTCTGGTTCCTGCGTTTTCTACAGTGGGTGGTTATCACTCCGTTCAAATACATTCATATTTTTTTTTTCCAGGCTTGGGGGTTGGGGAGGGGATTGGCTGGCTGTGGTAAGGAAAAATTGTGGCTATCTAAAAGCAGGATGAAACAGTGAAGAAGATTATGTTTCAGAGAGACAGAACTGGCTGGGCCTCCTTGGGAGATGCCTCTGAACTGTGCAGGGCCTGAGACGGGATTAGACACAGGCCTGCCGGATGCCCACTCAGCTCAGGGCTCTTTCTGGCCCCTGTCCTCTGGGGAGAACCTGGGAGAGAGGGCAACCGTGTCGCCGTTCTCTCCTTGAGCAGACAGTGGAGGCTGTGGAGGGGAGGGGTTAAACACTGGTGTCCGTGTTTGGGGAGTCTGGGGAGTCGGTCCGCAGAGAGGTGGGGGGTAGGGAAGAGGGGAAGGTAAGAGCCCTGGCGAGGCTGACCCAGAGCCCAGGGAAACGGGCTGGCCTCGCCTGCCTCCCCAGCTCCAGACCCCGCGTCTGCGCGTTGGCGGCTGTGCTGTGATCTCCCGTCTGCCTCCTTCTGCCCCGCGGTTTGGCTCTGGCCTCGGCGCTGGAGCCGAATACACAGGATGCTCACAGAGGATGCTTGTTAAGGTATCCTGATGCGCCTCGCCTTTGGCTGCCCTGGAAATCCTCTGCTTTCAGAATTCCTTTCAGGGCTGGGCCCCAGTTCTTCACGTGGCCTGACGGGTTGCTAATTTTCTTATAGCAAAGGTAGAACTGATTTTGGGGAAGAAGTCTTGCAGCAATCAGAATCATACCTGAAAAGGGGTAGATAGTGAAGCATGGGCTTACTGCAAAGGAACCCCTTTGAAAATATGGGGTTACCAGGAAGTAGTAATACATGCCGTGTTTTTGTGATATATATATATGGTATATATTTTTTCTGGAAATATTCCAAAATAATTTTGCCAATAAGTTAGTACATTTGGGGAAAGCTGTGCAGCTTCTCAAAGTGGGTGGTCATTTTGTAGGGTTCGGTCTGCACACAGAGTTTGTCTAGAAAGAAGGGCTTGTTTTCTTCCCCTGTTGTCATATCCCCCATGATGGACTCTTCCTCAAGAGCCGAAGAGAGGCTCTACTCACAGCCCCGGAGTGGGGGGAAAAAAAAACCCAGTTAGCTCCCAGGTTGGTTGCCAGGATCCCTCCTTGGAGGAATCCGCCACCTGAGAGGATGGGAGGGTGGGGAAACAGCCTGCTCCGGGGTGAGACGCAGGCAAGGACGCCGTGAGGGGGCCTGGCTGGGACTGGGTCCACCTGGTAGCTACTTAGTGATTTATTTATTTGGCGGTTTCACTCCTGACTTCCTGACTGAATTTAAAACCTCCCCTCTTGGGCTTATATTTTTCCTTAGTTCTAAAGTAGAAAGAAAGGGAAAAAAAAAGAATGATTTCTCTGTTTGTGCAACCCAGTGCTATAGAGATGACTGTGAAATTCTCTGGGCTCAAAAAAGGGGAAAAGAGAGAAAGAAGCAGAAAATCACAAGAGAGCAGAACAATACAGAGACAAGACTGGCAGGGAACAGGGAGGAAGGGCAGAGATGGGAGGAGAGCCGAGAAGGGAGAAGAGAGGAAGGGAGTGAATGCAGGGAGGAGGCAGAAAGAAGGTGCGGAGGAGAGAATGGTCTGATTAGACCCGAGCTTGGGGCACCCGAGGAGCCCTGGCGGCCCCAGGGAGACAGAGCAAGATCTGCTCTGAAATCTTCGGGGATCTATTTTCCACAGATGTGCTAGGTACAGAATTCCAAGACCTGGGGAAAAAAAACCAGATTGCCTTCTTTCTGTGGTACAAGGTTATGGGGCTGGATGCAAGGGAAGGAAGCCATCTGCAGAAGGAGAAAGTGACAGGTTTCCACCTCAGGCTTGCTATGTGGACCGGGAGCTGAGGCGGAGTGGGAAGAAGACAGACTCTCAGGTTGGGGGCAAGTATATGCAAAAACCTGCAAACATCTAAAGAGGGGTTAAACTCTAATGTATATGAAATCATATGTGTAAAAGTTAAAACACACACTTTGCTTTGCTATAGAGCAATGTATTTTAGGGGCTCCCCAGGTGGCAGTAGTGGTAAAGAACCAGCCTGTCAATGCAGGAGACATGAGAAACTCAGGTTCAATCCCTGGATCAGGAAGATTCCCCAAAGGAGGGTATGGCAAACCACTCCAGTATTCTTGCCTGGAAAATTCCATGGACAGAGGAGCCTGGGGGGCTAGAGTCCATGGGGTTGCAGGGTCAGATACAACTGAAGCAACTTAGCATACACAGTGTATTTTTTAAAAATCACTATAAAAACAATCAAATCCTAAAATTTATATGAAATCACAAAAGACCCAGAATTGCCAAAGCAATCGTGAAGGAAAAGAACGAAGCTGGAGGCATAACCCTCCCAGACTTCAGACTATACTACAAAGCTACAGTAATCAAAACAGCATGGTATTGTTACAAAAATGAACATGTAGATCAACAGAATAGAATAGAGAACCCAGAAATATACTAATGCACCTACAGTCAATTAATATAGGACAAAGGAAGAAAGAATACACAAATAGAAAAAAGGCAGTCTCTTTAGCAAGTGTGCTGGGAAAGCTGGACAGCTGCATGTAAATCAATGAAATTAGAATGCTCCCTCACATCATATACAAAATAAAAATTAAAAAAATTCAAAATGATTTAAAGACCTAAATACGAGACTTGATAACTTTCTTGAAGAGAAAATAGGCAAAACATCCTCTGATATAAATCATAGCAATATTTTTTAGATCAGTCTCCCAAGACAAAATAACTAAAAGCAAAAAAAAGTAAATAGGACCTAATCAAACTTAAAAGCTTTTGCACCACCACTATCAACAAAATGAAAAGGTGACCAATGGAGTGGGAGAAAACATTTGCAAAGAAGACCAACAGGGCTTACTTTCCAAAATGTATCAACAGCTCATATAAGTCAATATCAAAACCCCAAACAACTGAATCAAAAAATAAGCAGAAGACCTAAATAGACATTTCTCCAAAGAAGACTTACAGATGGCCAACAGGAATATGAAAAGATGTTCAACACTGCTAATTATTAGAGAATGCAAATCAAAACTGCAATGAGGTGTCACTTCACACCGGTCAGAATGGCCATCATCAAAAAGTCTACAAACAATAAGTGGAAAGGGTGTAGAAAAAGGGGAATTCCCATATGCTTGATGGGAGTGTAAGTTGGTGTAGCCCCTATGGAAAAGGAAACGATCCTCAAAACTAAAAATAGAACTACCATATGATCCAGCAATCCTCCTCTTGGGTATATACCCCAAAAAAGACAAAAACTCTAATTTGAAAAGCTACATGCACCTGAATGTTCATAGCAGCACTGTTTACAATGGCCAAGAAATGGAAGCAGCCTAAGTGTTCACTAACAAGATGATGGGCTCAAGAAGATGTGCTATATATATGTGATATTTATATGTATATGCTTATTAGTCATAAAAAGAATAAAACGTTGCCATTTGTAACAATATGGATGGACCTAAAGATTGTCACGGAGAAGGCAATGGCACCCCACTCCAGTACTCTTGCCTGGAAAATCCCCTGGATGGAGGAGCCTGGTAGGCTGCAGTCCGTGGGGTCACTAGGAGTCGGACACGACTGAGCGACTTCACTTTCATGCATTGGAGAAGGAAATGGCAACCCACTCCAGTGTTCTTGCCTGGAGAATCCCAGGGACGGGGGAGCCTGGTGGGCTGCCATCTATGGGGTTGCACAGAGTCGGACACGACTGAAGCGACTTAGCAGCAGCAGCAGCAGCAGCAGCAAAGATTGTCACATGAAGTAAATCAGATGGAGAAAGACAAATATTAAATAGTATCACTTATATGTGGGATCAAAAAAAATAATACAAATGAATCTATATTAAAAAAAAGAAATAGACTCACAGACATAGAAAACAAACTTTTGGTTACTAAAAGGTAAAGGGAAACGCTTGTACACTCGTGGTGAATTCATGTCAATGTTTGGCAAAAGCAATACAGTAGTAATGTAAAGTAAACTAAAGTTAAAATAAAAATTTCAAAAAATAAAAAAAAAAGAAGGGGGAAAACGTGAAGAAAAATAAACGGAATTTTAAACTTTAAAAAAAAAATAAAAGGTAAAGGGAGAGAGGAAGGATAAATTAAGGGCATGGGATTAACACACTTGTTTGTTAAAAAGCTATACAAACTATTTTTCATAAAATAGAAAAGGGAGTTACATTCAATATCTTGTTGTAACTTAAAATGGAAAATAATCTGAAAAAAAAACCTGAATCACTTTGCTACACACCCGAAACTAACGTGATATTGTAGATCATCCAAATCAACTATAGTGCAGTTAGAAAAATCGAGGTAGAAGATCCAGCCAGCAATGATGGGTGGACACCTGTGTGCCCACTCGGGGCTGCCATCCTGAAAAGGTACCGCCTTGCTGTGAACGGGGAAGGGTCTTTGGTGCCCTTGCTGACACACTTTGTATTAATAATAGCATCCTTGTATGTCCAGCCCGAAAGAGAAATATGCAGCTTCACTGCATGATCTGACCCTGGGGTGAGTATTTAAAGTCAGAATATTGTGGGAAATCACAGGAAGCTATAGACTTTCCCATTTAGGCCCAGCTATTCAGCCACCAGAGAAGGCAATGGCACCCCACTCCAGTACTCTTGCCTGGAAAATCCCATGGATGGAGAAGCCTGGTAGGCTGCAGTCCATGAGGTCGTTAAGAGTCGGACACGACTGAGCGACTTCACTTTCACTTTTCACTTTCATGCATTGGAGAAGGAAATGGCAACCCACTCCAGGGTTCTTGCCTGGAGAATCCCAGGGACAGCAGAGCCTGGTATAGGAGGCCGTCTGTGGGGTCCACAGAGTCGGACACGACTGAAGCGACTTAGCAGCAGCAGCAGCATTCAGCCACAGGTCTGCTTCCTCTTCCCAGGAAGGGAGGTGGGTTCCCTTCCAGGAGCAGCAATTTCAGGTCTGCGTAGAAACGGAATCCGAGGGTTGTTCCAAGGGATGCCCGGTCCTTGGATGAGATTTCCTTTCTCTTTACACCTCGAAGGGGAGAGTGTGGAGATCCCAGGGGGAACCCCCCAGTGCGGGGAGGCGGAGAAGGGCAGGAGTCGCTGGCTGGGCGGCACTGGGGAAGCTGACAAAACGCAACCCCCTCTCAGCCCCCTCGAGCGCCCCCTTCCCGGAGCCTCATCATCCCCAACCCGCTGTAAAGCACGGTGTAATCTCGCTTCTAAACACCGAATTACAGCAAACCAGGGGGGAAAAGCCCCGAAAGGAAGATTTAATTTCTGCTTCCCCATGCAAATCCTTTGGCCAGTCATTGAAGGTTCAGAGCAGGGCCAATTCAGCTCCTTGTGCAAATTCCAAGCTGAAGGCATTTAGAAAAGAAGAGAGAGCGAGAAGGAGAGAAATTGAATGGATTTACTTTTCTAAGCACCAGCATTAACAAAGGTTCCATTTTCCATGGTTATGGGTCTGGCGAGCCGCTCTCCCTGACGAGCTCTCCAAACACATGTGCTGGCCTGTTGAAAAGGCCTCACTGTTGACTGACAGATAATTGAAGTGACAAATTGTTTCATTGTATTTGGCAGGGAGAGTGCTGTATTAGATAATTATGGGGAACAGAGGAGCTCTGGGGTCTCAGGTCACAAGACATGCCTGACCCTATTTTCTGAACGCTCTGAATGGAGTCCTGGGTCCCAAAGGACCTGAGTGAGGGGCTCTTTTTTTCTTGATGCTGCGTTTTTGTGTGTGTGTGTGTGTGTGTGTGTGTGTGTGTGTTTTTCTCCTTCCCCTTTACCTTCCCCTCCCCCTCCTGGTTCACCCCTCCCCCTCTTTTCCGATCTAGTGATTAAGAGCTGAAGCATATAGAGACCTCCAGATCAGGGAGGGGGCCCTGCTCTCACCCCCATCTAACCCCAATGCCAGTTCCTGGCCATTTAGGAAAATAGCTTGCGGATTTTATCCACAGCAGCGAGTTTGTAAATTCGTCATCCTTGGTTTGGCTACCCACAGCGGCCTGAAAGGAGGCTGGCTGGTGTGGAGGGACGGGGCTGGGGTCAAGGGAGTCCCTTCAAATGGCTGTGGGTGCTGGGGCGCATCCTGCCAGAATAAAGGGGGTCAGGGTTTTCTGTGTCATCGGGTCTTCCTGCCTTTGGTTTACCTGAAGAAAAATTAGGGGATGAAAAAGAGCTAAAGATTATTATTAGGTAGTAGCACTATCTCTTTTCCAGCTAAGCCCCAGGAGGGTCATACCATTTGTTGTTGGAGAAACAGGGGGGGCCCTCAGGTTGGAGAACTCCCCATCTGGCACTCTTTGCCTCAAACACGGGGGCCTCCTAGGAGATAACGAAAAAAGTTTCTGTGAGGTCAAAATACAAACTGTGTCCACCTCTGCCTTTAAAGAAGCTGGAGGCACATCATGTGTAAGGGGTACATGGATGGGTGGATGAGTGGATGGATGGATGGGTGGGTGAATGGATGGATGGGTGGATG
>SJYQ01005272.1:211063-234729 GCA_006410935.1 Redunca redunca
GGGTGGGTTGATGGATGGATGGGTGAATGGGTAAGTGGATGGGTGTGTGAATGGGTAAGTGGATGAGTGGATGGATGGATGGGTGAATGGGTAAGTGGGTGGGTGTGGGTGAATGGGTTAGTGGATTGGTGGGTGGATGGGTGAATGGGTAAGTGGATGGATGTGGGTGAATGGGTAGGTGGATGGATGAATGGGTAAGTGGATGGGTAGATGGGTGGATGGGTGAATGGGTAAGTGGATGGATGAATGGGTAAGTGGATGGGTAGATGGGTGGATGGGTGAATGGGTAAGTGGATGGGTAAGTGGATGGATAGATGAGTGGATGGATGGATGAGTGGATGGATGAGTAGATTGATGGGTGAGGGGCTTCCCTGTGTCACACCTCCTGCCCTCCCCCACACACCAGGCAGTCATTCTCAGGAGTGGGGGGAGAGACCCAGGGTTTGAGATGCCTCAGATGGTTCAGGGAGAGCCCAGAGCAGGCCAGGTGGGCCAGGAAAGAGCCTCCTTTCCACTTTACAGGAGTAAGTGAGTGGCTGATCTTCCTGTCCTCAGCCTGAAGCAGCTCAGGAAGAGGTGGACAGTAGATTGGAGTCTGAGGATTTTCAGTCTAAACCTCTCTTTTTTTCTATGGAGCTTTGATGTTTCAGAAGATTCACTTTTCTTTCCAGTGGGAAGGTATTAGAATTATACAGACTCTCAAGATTTCTCAGTTTCAGCTAAATTTTCACTTTTCCCCCCTGGACTTTCCCTGCTGCCCCCCTTTTTATTTTTTGATTTTTCACTCTTAAATAGAAGTCCAGAGGAGAACCTCAGGAGATGATTGTCATTTGGTTTCTCAATAATAATAATAATGGTGGGAACACCTGAAAATTTCTGCAGTGTGTGTGACCCATGGACTTTCTCTGATTGTTTAAAAAATCCAATAACTTAAAAAAGAACAAAAAATCTCTCCAGTGGTTTTAAGGCAGTCATTCCCTGGGTCAAAAATCTGCTGTGCTCAGTTCAAAACTGGCTTTGACTGACTTATAAAATATATGTTCTGTGTGTGTGTGTGTGTGTGTGTGCATGCGCACTAAGTCATGTCCAGCTCTTTTGTGACTGCACATGGAATTCCTCTGTCCATGGAATTTTCCAGGCAAGAATACTGCAGTGGGTTACCATTTTCTTCTCCAGGGGACCTTCCCAACCCAGGGATCCTAGTAAGAGCTATTAATTGGAGGGGTTATGAGTCTGAGCGGAGGGGAGAGAGCAGCACAGGGTCAGCGATGAATAAAAAGGTGTTAGCATCTTGTGAGGAGAAGGTGATGGCACCCCACTCCAGTACTCTTGCCTGGAGAATCCCATGGACAGAGGAGCCTGATGGGCTACAGTCCATGCGGTCGTTAGGAGTCGGACACGACTGAGCAAATTCACTTTCACATTTCACTTTCATGCACTGGAGAAGGAAATGGCAACCCACTCCAGTGTTCTTGCCTGGAGAATCCCCGGGACAGGGGAGCCTGGTGGGCGGCCGTCTATGGGGTCGCTCAGAGTCGGACACGGCTGAAGCAACTTAGCAGCAGCAGCAGCATCTTGTGATAGGATTCCGGCATGGCTCTATGGCGAGTTTTCAAGCATGGCGGCTCTCAATTCCCTGGCACTCGCATGCTTCTCCTCTCATCAGGAGACGGACTCGGATTCCCTTCCTGTAGGACTGACCTTGATGCCTTACCCGAACTGTAGGATACGGCGAAAGTGATGTTCAAGGACTGTTATGGCAAAGTCATGAGCACTTTGCAGCTTCTCTGTCTGGGTCTCTTAGAATAGCTGCTTCTCGGAACAGTCCTTCTTGGGACATCCCTTCTTGCGGCCCAGCCACCATACTATGAGAAGCCATATGGAGAAGCCACATGAAGTTGTTCCGGTCCTTAACCAACTGACCTCCAGCTGACAGTCAGCTGGCAACTGTCATTCATCTGCCGACTGTCAGCCACCCAGCTGAAATGGAGCAGGACCCTCTGGGGCTTTCCCAGGATGGAACCATCACCCACCCCCATGTCCTCTGCCTGCTTTTCGTCTGTAGAAAAACTTGAGTCAAAGAATACATTTAATCAGAGAAGTCAGAAAATGTAGATGCAAAGGAAAGCAGTCAGATAAGATCAAATAATAATGACCGAGTCGTTAAGAAAAGCCCAGGACCCTTAGTTCCTCCTCAAGGGTTCTCGATAATACTCTGAGCCGTGTCCTTTGAACTGCTTTGTAGATACTGAAACCCTCACCAGGTGGAAGAAGTTAACTTTACATCATGACTAGACTGTAGTCATGATACAAGCTGACACCGTTCTAAGAACTAGCCTCAAAGAAATGGGAACAGACTAACCCTCGCACTAAAGATGAACTGACTTAAAACAGTCAAGAGGATGCTGATCAGACCACGGATGACCAATTTCAAGATAACTGTCAGAGTTGACTGTTCTTTTCTGCATGTAGTCCCCTTCCTCTGTCTATGCACCCAGGAAACTCCCCTTTAAAAGCTCTGGCCCACTGAAATGTGGGGAGGGGACGAGAGGGGAATTGGCCTTTGGGCATGAGTCTGCCTTCTCCCCGGGTTTCCAGTCTCTGAACAAAGCAACCTTTCCTTTTTACCAACACTTGCCCCTCGAGTCTTGCTTTTAATCCATGAGCGGACTGAGCCAACAGAAGACTTCAGCCCTGACCCCTCTCTATCTAAATACAACCCAGGAGACATCTTAAATAAGCACAGTCCAACCGCCCCATCAACAGACACATGAGAGGCAGTAACCAATTATTGTTTCAAGCCACAATGTTTTGGAATTGTTTGTTAATCAGCCAGGTGGCCAGCACACACACACACAAAATGAAGCTCTGGCCCTAAAACCTTGTCTCAGGGAAGGAGCTAAAGAGAGAAGGGGGACTCCAGAAGAGGTAGGAGAAATAGAACACTGTCTATGAACAGTAGAGAAAGCAGAGACCTAGAAGGAGGCAGAAATTCTATGGTCCAGAGGATGTTTCAGCTGATGTAAGATGTGCAGCTGGCCCCAAATGCTTTGAAGTGCTTGGGGAACAGTGGCATGTTTTCTCCTTCTTTTTAAAAGGGTGCTTTTCCCCATGAAATCAATCTGAAGGACTTACCATGCTAGGCAGCCTCTCCTCCCCATCCTGCTTTAACCTGTGCAGCTGAGTGACGACAGACCTGATTCCCTTGACGGGAAGGGAGTATAATGTGTGGGGTTCTCCGTGTGGGGTAAGTAAAGGTTGAGGATGTTTTTACGAACCTGAGTGATGAGTTTTGAGAGTTCGCATCCAGAAGCTGGAGAGGTTTGCAGAAATGCAAGGTTCATCAGGAAAATGGTCTGGGGACTCTGTCAACTCGGTCCCTTGACCCCACACAGAGCTGGACGCATGACCAAGCACAGTCAGTGACATCAAAGGTCCTTGCATGGGGTTCCCATCTCTCTTGCTCAGTGGACTTATTTCCTGTTTCCTTTTCCCTGCTTCTCCATCCCGTTGCACCTTCTGGCAGAGACCCTTCCGGGGTGATTTAAAGACCTCTTTGGAAATGAATGGTCTCAGCCCTTTCTGTTTCTAAACCTCCCTTTCGGAGTCAGGCTCCCAGGTGGACCTGCATGCAACTCTGGCAAACAGGCATGCCCTCCTGGGGCCTCAGCCTGGAGGGAGACTGCAGGCAAACCACTCTGCTAGCTGTCCCTTCTGAAAGAAGAACAAAGAGGAAACGGATATTCCTTGAGAAAATTCAATATGAAAAATTCAGGTTTCATAGCAGGTAAATTAGAGAGCTATTCATACTGTAGGAGGTATTCTTTTAAACGGCCACTAGTGCATTTAAATATAATTTGATTTTAAACCTTCACCAAAGTAGCATTTCATCAGGCTGTGTTTACCATGTAAAGTGAGAGGGACAGATGTTTATAAGAAGGGAATCTAGCAGAAAGTGCCTCAGTCTAGAGACAAAGGAAGCCCTTGATTGATTTCTCAGAGGAGGAGATATTTTTCTACCTTCTGGAGTTAAAAACAAACAGCCAAAGAGGTGGAAAAATCAGGCTTTCTGTCGTCAGTTCACTTCACCAAGCGCTTTGTAAAAGAACCTATATGCTCCCATTTGGAATATGCCAAGAAAAGAGTTTCAAACTAGTAGAGTCTACATACTAGGAAGAAGCCATCTTAAAAAAATATAACAAATTTACTATTGTAAAAGGGTGTAACATGAGGCAATATTCTTTATTTCTGTAGAAATAGGCTGATATTCTTAGGTCTCAGGAATGGAAAATGAATTTTGCCTAATTATCAAGAAAGAAATGTCTAGATCTTTCTAGGAAGACCTTTATATTCTAAGTAAAACTTCTCAGATGAACTCATTCTCAGGGTAAATCAAAATCAAATCCAAACAACCAAGCTAAACAAATAGACCAGAAGGAAAAAAGCCGACAGTTACAAAAACAAAAGTGTAAAAACTTTTAAAAATTAAAGGCTTTGTGGAAAGAAATTACGGTTAGAGTGGAGGAGAAATGGAAGCCTAATTCGGTTTGATTCCATGTAATTCAACTCAACTCAGCCCACCCCAGCCCAGCCTAACACAACTCAACCCAGTTCATTCCAGTCCAATCCAGGCTCATCCAACCTAATCTGGTATTTATTGAGTGCCTCCTATATGCCGGCAGAGTGTTAGGCTCTGTGGGTTCGGAAGAGAGTGGGACACTCTCTGCTGCCGCCAAGCAGCTCTGTTTGCAGCACCTGGAGAGGATCAGATGCACATTCACATATGAGAAGAGGTCCCGGGCTAGTCCATCGCTTCCTGGCCCTCTGGGAAAGCCCTGCCCTTATGACCCCACCTCTGTGCTGCCAGCTCAGCCCAGTGCCTTCTTACCTCTGCACAGAGAGCTGTACCCGTGTGCATGGCCGGGGGTGCCTGGTCAGATAGAGCCCATCTTTTCCAGCACATTGGCTAGAGCTTAAATGTCATTTATGATCCCTTTTATTTCTCTCCCACTGTCAGCCTAGCACAAATAATAATTATTAAAGCCCTTTCCCCACTATCGAAATAAAATACAGCCAGAGAGCTAAAGCACAGCCAGTCCATTGAGAGCTGACTGAAGCTGGGTAAGACCAATAATTCAAAACAGATGAATGAACGGCAAATACTATGGGCTCAGTATCCCAGGCTGACCTGACCTTTGAAACTTGCTGAAAGTTATCCTTGAAATTCCCCAGAACTCCTTGAATAACTTCTGTAAAAGGCTTATTTATCACAAAGTCATAAATAATATTCGCTAGGTATTTGCTCCATCTATCTAGAAAATGAACGAGGCCAGAAGGCGTGAGCTCAGCGACTGAGCTGGGGTGGGGGTGGGGTGAGCCAGGGTTGTGGGGTGACCGCTCACAGCTCTGGGGAGAAAGTGCAGAGGGGCTGCAGCTTTCCATCTTCCGAACGTGGGGGTGGGGGGTGTAACAGAAGGGTTGCTCAAGGAATTTGGTTCAATACAGCAGATTTTAATTTCATTGCCTCTACGCAGAGGTGGCTGCAGATGGCTGTCAAGAGACATAGCTCTGGCAAATAATTCAAGTGATACTTTTACAATCACCAAATTGTTTCTGGGCAAGATCCCAAAGTCCCTTCCTCGTGAGGTATGTGCCTTCTGTGAACGCTAGAGGCACGAGTCATTCATTCATTCATTCAACAAATCTATCCAAAGGCACCATCCTCATTTTCTGAGGGCTATAAAAATAAAAAGGATTCAATTACATCTTCCAAGGAATCTTTGTCATTAGAGAGACAGAAAAATATGCCAACATCTAGGACACGATGCGGAAAGCGATAAGCATCTTAGGGCAGGAACGCAGGCATGAGGAATCCAGAGGATGACTTCCTGCTTATGGGGGCAGGCAGTGGTAAGAGGGGGGGCAGGGGAGGAGATGAGAGGATTTCTAGAGGAAACCCCACCGAGCGGAATCTCAAAGTCTGGGAAGGATTTAGCAGGGCAGGGGTGAATCCTTCCAGGATGAATGGAGTGTGAGAAGATCAAATATAGACAGATACAAGGCTTGGCCCCAAACAGGCTATGAATTTAAAGAGGGGTTGGTGGTGGGAAGGGAGGCAGGGAAACCACTGACAATGCTTCTCATAAGATCTAGAGAAGATGATGTTACAGGAATGAAGAGAAAGGGATGCTCCACACCTATTATGCAGAGTGACAGACAGAAGTTGGCATCTAATCGTGTGGGTGTTATGGGGTGGGAAGACAGATGAAGGGCTCCTCAAGCAGTGATGTTAAGGCCATTTCCTTTCTCCAGTGTGTGATGCTATTAAAGATGATGCTATTCAGCCTCACAGTCTGAGTCTGCCTGCAGGGAACTGGGGGTCAGCAGGGAAGTTAGGAAGTGATGCCTGCTTGGGGGAGAGAATCACAAAGGTCAGTCGACTGTGTCTTAGGCAGCTGATAGCTGGGGCCAGGAAAGGTGTGAGGTGTTGGCAGGTGAAGAGGATGGAGCCTGTCGGGGGAGGCTGAGGAAGGGGAGGGGTAAGCAAAGAAGGGGTGCACAGCTTGCAGGAGGAAGCCTGGGCTCTTATGAGTGGATGTCTGGGAAAGTCAAGGTGGGGAGAGAGGGGAGTCAAGAGAGTGCCTGGGGTGTTCCCTCCTGGTCCAGTGGTTGAGAGACTCCAAGCTTCCAATACAGGGGCCGGGGGTTCAGTCTCTGGCTGGGGAACTATGATCTTACATGCTGTGTAGTTAAAAAATAAAATAAATAAATAAATAGGGGAAAAAGTAACTTTGAAAAAATGAGCGCTTGTCCTCCCTCCGATGAGGTCAGAGGACACAGAGAGCCACCTTGAGATCTGGGGAGGTGGTTGGTGCTGCACCAGGTCGGCAGGAAGCAGAGGTCAGGACCTCCTGCCTGACGTTTTGCCTCTGTTTTTATTCTTTATCCAGGGCTGATGTTGAAGCTGAAAGGCCAATACTTTGGCTACCTGATGAGAAGAGCTGACTCATTTGAAAAGACCCTGATTCTCGGGAAGATTGAGGGCAGGAGGAGAAGGGGCCGACAGAAGATGAGATGGTTGGATGGCATCACCGACTCGATGGACATGGGTTTGGGTGGACTCCGGGAGTTGGTGATGGACAGGGAGGCCTGGCGGCCAGCGGTTCATGGAGTCGCAAAGAGTCGGACACGACTGAGCGGCTGAACTGAAGGCCCACTGGGCTCAGCTGGGAGCTGTGTCTCCACCATTCCTCCCTGGAGTACAGAGCTCTGAATTGGGCGGCTGGGCTGTGTGTCTTTTCTGGGGAAGCGAGCCCTTTGGCAGGATGGTGGCTGGATAGATTGGAGAGGGCAGGTTTGCCATGCCAAGGAGCTCTGCCCCGCGACGCTCATGGCAAGGAGCTCTGCCCCGCGACGCTCTGAAGACCCTGCTTGCTTTTCCGTGTTCCTTGGTGGCCTTCTTGGTGACCCCCAGAGGACACGTGCTCTCTGCAGGGCACAGCACAACTGGTTGTGACGGAAGCCTCACCAGGAGCTTGACGCCGTTCCTGTTCTTATCCTAGAGTGTTAGAGCTGAACCGGGACTGAGGGGTCATATTGACCAGGGGCCTCTAACCTGTCTGCCCAGGAAACCAGGTCTGGACTGAGTGTCCCAGCAGCTGCCGGAGAAGCCCTCCAGGGTCATGGAGGGAGCCTGGCAGTGCAGCCTGGGTTGGTGTCTCCCCGCCAGGGCAGATGTGATGCCGGGCTTCAGAGATGGAGTGGGGAATCAAGCTGCTAAAAAGGTGCAGAAGTGACTCATGGGGGTGATCGCCACCCAGCAGGACCATGAGCTGGGGCCCGGTGGCTCAGACAGTAGAGGATCTGCCTGCAATGCCAGAGACCTGGGTTCGATCCCTGGGTCGGGAAGTTCCCCTGGAGAAAGGCATGGCAACCCACTCCAGTATTCTTGCCTGGAAAGTTCCATAGACAGAGGAGCCTGACAGGCTACAGTCCATGGGGTAATGAAGAGTCAGACATGAGTGAAGGAACTAACACGATGATGCCTGGCATAGAGTAGGTGCTTAATAAATATGAGTTGAAATAAAAAAGTGAGAACATTCATTAATTCCATTGTGATTAGAGGAGGAATAAAGTTTAAGGAATTAGGGGTTTTAATTATGAGTTTAGTCTCCTCTCACTGCACCATAAGCTTTTCCTCCCCAAACATCCTGTTTCTTTAAGGACTTTGTATCTTCAACAGCTGCATGTCTTTCTTCAGCTTCTTCTTGAAATTCCAGAGTCTTCCTCCAGGCCTGAGCGACTCAGTTTTCTTTAGGCACCTGGAGTGTTAGACCTCTGTTCACTGTTCACTCACTCACTCCTTATTCAGTAATTCTTTTTCTTTCTTCCTCTCTCTTTCTTTTCTTCTTTTTTCAATTACACTATGAAGACATTGTTAATTGGCCATCTATTGTAAGTCAGGTAAGGAAGAGATATTCTTGATGTTCCCTGCAGGACTCTATAAATAAAAGGCTGCCTGGTGGCTCACGTCCCCTGGTGGTGGGTGCCCAAGTGGCCACATGATTCGCCCCTGCCTGGACTCACACCATCCTGCCTGCTCTCTGACCACCCACCCCCTCGGAGCCTGGGCTCAGCAGAGGCTGAGAAGCACCTGTGTGGTGGGACCGGTCCTCTCCCCATTTTTAGAACCTGTGTCTGCCGCCACGTGAAGAAGCTTCTGGTGATGGGAGACACTCTCCCTGGCTGTTCTGTCATCCCGGTCAGCAGTCTGCCATCAACCAGATGTGGAAGTCATCCCATTACATTTCAGGGCTATTTATGAAAGTGAAGTCATTCAGTCATGTCCGACTCTTTGTGACCCCGTGAACTGTAGCCTACCAGGCTTCCCCGTCCATGGGATTTTCCAGGCAAGAGTACTAGAGTGGGTTGCCATTTCCTTCTCCAGGGGATCTTCCCAACCCAGGGATCAAACCCAGGTCTCCTGAATTGCAGGCGGATGCTTTACCCTCTGAGCCACCAGTTCAGTTCAGTTCAGTCACTCAGTCGTGTCCAACTCTGCGACCCCATGAATTGCAGCACGCCAGGCCTCCCTGTCCATCACCAACTCCTGGAGTTCACCCAAACTCATGTGCATTGAATCGGTGATGCCATCCAGCCATTTCATCCTCTGTCGTCCCCTTCTCCTCCTGCCCCCAATCCCTCCCAGCATCAGGGTCTTTTCCAATGAGTCAACTCTTTGCATGAGGTGGCCAAAGTATTGGAGTTTCAGCCTCAGCATTAGTCCTTCCAATGAACACCCAGGACTGGTCTCCTTTAGGATAGACTGGTTGGATCTCCTTGAAGTCCAAGGGACTGTCAAGAGTCTTCTCCAACACCACAGTTCAAAAGATCAATTCTTTGGCACTCAGCTTTCTTCACAGTCCAACTCTCATATCCATGGCATTTGGTCCCATCACTTCATGGGAAATTGATGGGGAAACAGTGGAAACAGTGTCAGACTTTATTTTGGGGGGCTCCAAAATCACTGCAGATGGTGATTGCAGCCATGAAATTAAAAGACGCTTACTCCTTGGAAGGAAAGTTATGACCAACCTAGATAGCATATTGAAAAGCAGAGATATTACTTTGCCAACAAAGGTCCATCTAGTCAAGGGTATGGTTTTTCCAGGGGTCATGTATGGATGTGAGCCACCAGGGACACTCATTATCCTTGAGAGGCTGTGAAAAGTGAGCTTCTAATGTCTTTCCAACTAAAAATTTATTCTTGCACCAGGATGTGCCATGCTTTAGTCCCCGAATCATTCTCCAGCTGTGGATCTCATTTTATTTTGTTCACACTTCTTTTTAAAATTTTAATTTTATTTATTTTTTAATTGAAGGATCCTTGCTTTACAGAAGTGTGTTGGTTTCTGCCAAACATCAGCATGAATCAGCCATTGGTATACATATGTCCCCTCCCTCTTGAACCTCCCTCCCATCTCCCACCCCTTCCCACCCATCTAGTTTGTTTCAGAGCCCCCATCTGAGTTTCCTGAGTCATACAGCAAATTCCCATGGGCTATCTATTTTACATATGGTGATGTAAGTTTCCATGTTACTCTCTTCATCCATCCCACCCTTTCCTTCCTCCTCCCCTTGTTCACCCTTTCAAAAAAATTTTTTACTTATTTACTTGGTTGCAACAGGTCTTAGCTGTGGCATGCGGGATGCAGTTCCCTGACCAGGGATGGAACCCAGGCCCCCTGTATTGGGAGTGCGGAGTCTTAGCCACTGGACCATCAGGGAAGCCCCTTGTTCACACTTTCTTGAAAGCCATTTGCTCTCTTCCAACCTCTGGCTTGAAATCAACAATAACTATTTATTGGCCTCGCTTCACAAGATGCAAAATAGGAGCAGTCTCCACCAGATTTCCTGGTCTGCCGGGAGTGGGTGCAGCAAAGGAAGAAATGTGCATCTCCCGGGCACCCCCAGGGAGCATGGGAGAGCTGCTCCTTCAGCCAAGGAGCCTTGCAGACTGTGCTCCACTCTGTCAGGCACCCGAATAGAGGGCACCTGTCACCCTCTTTCCACGAGGAGCCTTAAAGGGCAAGGGATGGCAGTCCTGCTGCAAGGCCCCAAGGGGCAGCGTCTCTATCCGCCCACTCAGGAGTCTTCCCTGGGTGAGGGCAGAGTCTCAGCTTCTGGGGCACGAAGACCCAGCTGAGGAGTCTGTGCTTTGTTATAAGAGGGGATGGTTCCAGAGGGCTGAGTTGGAGCCTGCTTTGGGCGTGCTCTCTGACTCAGTGGTCCCTGCATTCGTGGGGCGACTTCTAGGGCTGGGGAGACTGTCAAGGAGATGGATAAGGGATGCAGATCCTTAAGTAAGAGGTGATGGTTGTGGAGGTGCAGTGAGAACAGCAGCGGGGATCAGGCGTCACTGGCCCTGCTGGCCGGGTGATGGTGCTCACGGCGCTGTAGGGCGGGTTTGCACTCGGCCAGCCTGGGTGCTGCCCACTTGCACAGGGCACCCTCTCTCTGGCTCTCCCACCTCCAACCTCAGGCTTCATCACTCCAGTCATCCTGACAACGCCTTGAACATCCAACACCCCCTCCTGCCAAATCCATGTCCCTTCCTCTGCCACAGTCCTTCTGGGCTCTGGTCTCTACCAACAGACAGTTCAGCCCAGATAAAGGCAGCCCGGTTAATCTGTATGCTACGGCCAGTGTTCCAATTTCAGATAATATACTCATTACTGCAGGCACGTGGCCAGGCTCTTGGAGAAGGTCATGGACCAGCGAGACTCGGGCTGGGGTTTGGTTTGTACCTGGGGGTCCTGGGGAGAGCTTGAACAGATGGGGTCTCACTGCCTCTTAAGCCATCATGAGGGTATGGCCATTCAGGCCTCCTCTGTGTGTCTGACGCTGACCTCTGAGCTGGGGCAGCAGAAAAGTCATGGGCTTTGGAGTCAGATAAATCTGATTTGGCCCCTTACAAGCTCTGTGACTTACAGTTTCACTTCCTGCCTCTGGACCTCAGTATCTCGCATCTGGATAGGAAAGTATCTCATCTAATAGGAAAAGTAAACTCTTTCCTAGCAAATGTGGGCTTGCTGTGAGAATTGGAAAGAATAAATGAAAAATAGTTACCCAGGGTGGGGCCCGCTGAAGGCAGTTCTGGGATGAGGGGGTCCTCCTGCCTGAAACCTTGGGGACACAGGGTGCCCCCAGGCTCAGGGCTGCAGGCTTGGCTCTGGAGTCAGACCCCGTGGGCTCCAAGGCTGGTTCCACCACTTATGAGATGTGTGACTTTGAGAAAGCTACTTTTCTGGGCCCTGTTTCCTTATCTGTAAGGGGACAGTGTCAGTCCTTAAGTCATAGGGATTAAGTAAGGGATCTCGGAGTATGATGGAGCTGGCACTGTACCAGGCTAGAAGCATGGTTCGAGGGGGCTGGGGGAGAACTTCACAGGCTGACCATTTTGTCTCCGCTCTCAGCTCTGTCTCTCACCAGTGGCAGGGTCACTGCTGGGGCAGAAGCACTGGGGAGCAAGCTGTGGGGCCCGGGGAGCTCAGGGTGGAGGTGCCCGCCCCATACTGCAGAGGGCAGGGGTTCTCAGGGTGTGACGGATCAGGGCATCTCGCCTTAAGAGGCCTGGAGAGCTGCAGACAGAACTCTCTGGGAGGGACAGCCTGGGGCCCTGGGGTGTGAGAGGTTTGGCATGCAGGTGGAAGGGAAAGAAATTCAGCTTTTGTTTTAGCTCCTGAGTGTGTTAGAGCATTATTGATATCCTGATACATTATCTCCATTAGTCTTTGTGGACTCCCAAAAGCATGTTATTGCGTTTTTAAAATTCTTTTTTGGCTGTGTCATGTGGCATGTGGGATCTTACTTCCCCGACCAGGGATCGAACCGACGCCTTTCAAATAGAAGTGCAGAGTCCTAGCCACAGGGGAAGTCTCGGGTATGTTATCATCACCCTGCTTTGCAGACAAGGAACCTAAGGCAGAGTGGTTTCTATCTGCTGAAGTCATGTGGAGAGTGGCTGATGGGAGAGAGACTAAGCCAGGTGTTTGCGGGGCTCCAGAGCTCCTCCTGGGCAGAGGCTGGGCCGCGGCCCCAGTGGCTTCGGCATGATCCGCGGATCCTCCAGTTACCAGCGAGGCCAAAGCGAGCCGTGTGACTCGGGGTCAGCTGGATCCTTGGGGTGTGGCTCCGTGAATCGGTCAATCGGCAGACACACGCAGATCCCAGCTTCGAACGCAGGCTCGGGGCAGCGGGGGAAGGAGATCTGCTGAGCTGGCCAGCTTGCCGCGGAGTCACCAGCTTGGCGTTCGCTGAAATCGCCTCTGAAACTCCGGATGGTAAGACATCACAAACCCTCCCTTTTTCTCTTCTCCTGGAACTGTTCTTGACCACAATTTCTACTGTCCGTTTGTTTTGTTGGCTTGTTTCTCTTTCTCCTGCAGAAAGGATACTCAGATCGAAAAGACAGGACAAACAAAAGGCTCAGTGAGATGAGAATTGCGGCTGATGGAGTTCCGGCTAACTGAAGCATCCTGCGGAAGGCGGCTTTCATCCCTGTCACTCAGCATCGGTTTAGTGTGTATCTGCCATCGCCACTGACAACCAGCGAGTCCTGTGTGTGGTCACGTTACCTTCTGGGGTGTGTCTGTGCCAGCTGATGAAGGGGCCCCGCAGGTGGGGCTGTCCCTCCCTGATCTCCTGTAGGGTCAAGTGGCCCTTGGAGAGGAAGTGGATCTCATGGGGCCGAGCCAGCCCTGCCCTGCCTTTGCGCGTTTTCTGCGCATTGATTCCAGGTCTGTGTGATGGCTGCGGCTGAAATGGGTACCAGGTGCGGGGAAGGGCGGGAGGGAGCCGTTGAGAGAAGGGCTGCAGGCCTGGCATCTTCAGTAGGCGGGGCCTCTCTGGTTAGGAGGCTGGCAGTCCCCAGGGCCTTTTGTTTATCATTCATTCCTGTGTCTTCCTTCCTCCTTTCTCCTTCCCCCCTTTTCCATCCGCCCATCCATGACACTGTAAGAGATGTGGGATGACATATACAAGACGAGGTCCCTGCCCTTTAAGAGCCTCCAATCTAGGAAGATGGGCGAGATAAAGACATACATAAAGCAGAGTAGGAAAACAGCAGGGCTGCGGAGCAGAGTATAACCGTGAGCTTCCAGGGGAGAGGTCTTGCTGATGCGGTCAGGAAGAGAGGTGAGTGAGCTGAGCCTGGTAGGTGACAGGGTTGCAACTGATGGAGGGGACAGGATCAACCTGTCAGGGAACAGAAAGAGCAAAGGTCAAGGTTGGAGGGTGGGAAGCCTGGGGGTGTCCAGGGAAAGGGGAGCTGTTTGGTGTGGGCGTGGAGGAGGATGAGCGAAGATAAAGATGGGGGAAGTTTGGAGCCAAGTAGCAGAGGGCCCCGACTTTAGGCTTTGCTGGGAGAGGCAGTCAGGATCCACACAGGGTTTCTGGCTGGTGGGTGCCTGTCCTGAGCGATGCTGACACACGCTGGTAGGGACTGCAATACCAGGAAGGGCTTTCTGTGGCTCTTCTTGGATGCCCAGGGGGTGAGTCCACACCCTTGTCGCTCCCTGACCTGGAGGTGCCTGCCATGACTTGCTCGGTCGTTCCTCTCCTGTCCCAGAACTGTGAGCCACTCCCATTAAGCTGAGGATCCACGGAGTAAGCCCCGCCAGACTTGACTGGATGACTAAGTGATGGGTCACTCTTATGGAAGGAAAACATTGACCAGAAGAACCTGTCCAAGGGAGGCAGAGTTTGATACAATTAAACTTTGTCAGAGACAGAGAGGAATCACTTGGTAGATGTACCTGTCCCAGCCATGAGCAGAAAAGGCAATGGCCACCCTCTTGCCTGGGAAATCCCATGGACGAGGAGCCTGGTAGGCCGCAGTTCATGGGGTTGCTAAGAGTCGGACGTGACTAAGTGAGTTCACTTTCACTTTTCACTTTCATGCATTGGAGAAGGAAATGGCAACACTCCAGTGTTCTTGCCCAGAAAATCCCAGGGACAGGGGAGCCTGGTGGGCTGCCGTCTATGGGGTCACACAGAACTGGACACGACTGAAGTGACTTAGCAGCAGCAGCAGCAGCCGTGAGAGTTCTTTTTTTTTAAAAATGCATTTTATCAAAGTATAGTTTATTTACACTGTGTTAATCTCTGCTGTACAGCAAAATGATTTCAGTTATATATATTTATATACAAATATGCACACATTCAGTTATATATATGTATACTTACATAGCTATGGTTTTTCAGTCGTCATGTATGGGTATGAGAATTGGACCATAAAGAAGGCTGAGTGTTGAAGAATTGATGCTTTGGAATTGTGATACTGGAGAAGACTCTTGAGAGTTCCTTGGACAGCAAGGAGATCAAACCAGTCAATCCTAAAGGAAATCAACCCTGAATATTCACTAGAAGGACTGATGCTGAAGCTAAAACTCCAATATTTTGGCCACCTGATGCGAAGAATCAACTCATTGGAAAAGACCCTGATGCTGGGAAAGATTGAAGGTGGGAGGAGAAAGGGACAACAGAGAATGTGCTGGTTGGATGGCATCACGGACTCAATGGACATGAGTTTGAGCAAACTGCAGGAGTCGGTGAAGAACAGGGAAGCCTGATGTGCTAGAGTGCATGGGATTGCAGAGCTGGACACGACTGAGTGACTGAAGAATATATATACAGATATATATACACATATATGCATTCTTTTTCATGTTCTTTTCCATTCTGGTTTATTACAGGATACTGACTATAGTTCCCTGGGCTGTAGAGGAGGACCTTGCTGTATCCATTCTCTCCATTTGATAGTCTGCATCCGCTAACCCCAAACTTCCACTCCATCCCTCCCCCACACTTCCTTGGCAACCACAAGTCATGGCTGTCCTTTTGAATGAGAGGTGAGCTTGGTTCTTACAATACTTTAAAGAGTGTGAAAAGCTGTTTTGTCCACAATAATTATCTCTCCCCCACCACTGCCCTAGGCCTTGGGCACCGTTAGGCCTTCTTATGGTTTAAGGACTACACGGCCCCCAGTGTATAAACACCTACCTGGGAAGGGAAACCCGCAGAACTCTCGGGCCCTAACACCTCAGGATGAATGGACTCCTCAGGTCAGCAAATCTGTATGCTGCCAGCTTCCAAGGACCGGCACCCAGGACTGGATGGACGCAGAGTATTTTTAACAAACACTGAACAAGCATCTACTTGTTAAATGTGCCAGCGTCTACACTGGAGCTGGGACGGGGGAAATAAAGATGACTACATCTCAGTCGCTTGCAGTTCAGGGGGTCCTGCGATCTGGTATAGAAGAAGCATCGCTAACGTTCTGCAGGGGATGAGGACTATTGACAGGTGTTAGCGTCTCCTTGGGTTACCTCCTCTAAATGCATCATGCACGCTTGTAAGAAGCTACTAAGACTGTTACTATTTTAGGCTGAGGAAGCATGCTCCAAAGCAGGTATACATCGTGTTAAAATCAAATGAGGGAGAGCTGGGGGGTTGACAGGGGTTGGCAACAACCGGGTGTGGACTTAGCCAGACTCCAGCATCTGCGGTGAGTCTGCGGGACTAAGAGATAGGAAGGCTGTTCTAACACCCGACCTCCATGGTGAAGTCAGGAGGAAAAAAGCCAACCAGACCCTGGGGCAGGAGAACAGAACAGGGGGGGAGGCAGGGCAGGCCCTGAGGGTGGGCCCAGGGCGGGTGGCACCCCTGGGCCCACATGGTGCTTGGCACATGGGAAGCACTTGATCACGGCTAGAGGAATTTGCTCTTTTTCTCTCATCAGTGAATTCTGGGGGCAGGATCAAAAGAAGGATGGGGGAGGCCTGCCACTCCACTGTGGGGTTGACTCAAGTGGCCAGAGCCCGGGTCCTCTTCTCACGGGACCTGCCAGCCCGCAGATTTACGAGAGATGTAAATCCCTTCACTCAGAGGCCATGGTAAACTTTGATGCAACCCTAAAACTACATGGAGAATAAAAGCTTCCCCTGGTGGATCCTGGGAGGATGCGTGTGTGTGTGTGTGCGTGCACGTGTGTGTGTGTGAGTGTGTGTGTGTGTGCACTCAACCACGCTCCCTCAGTCCCATGCAAACATGCGGGCTCCCTTTTCTTGGAGGAGGTCAGTGACAGCCCAGCCTCCCATTCACAGTTTGGAAAAAGGGCATTAATCTTCTTGACGTGGCAGGGGGGTGAGGGCTTGGGGGCCAGAATCCCTCAAACTGGGACATCCCTGGGAGCAGAGAGACCCTTGTCTCCTTCAACTGTGAGAATAAGCTTTGGTTCATAAGCCCAGGACATAAAGTCGGGGGGCTTGAAGAAAATCAAGTGGCATTACAAAAAGTAAATACCGTCTCCCCTCTTTCTCCTTACTGCCTTTTTTAGGGAGGTAAATAAGGGAAGACAGGGTTTCCCTGGTGGCTCAGATGGTAAAGAATCTGCCTGCAAAGCAGGAAACCTGGGTTTGATCCCTGGATCGAGAAGACCCCTTGGAGAAGGAAATGGCAACTCGCTCCAGGAATTGCCTGGAGAATCCCCATGGACACAGGAGCCTGGTGGGCTACAGTCCACCGGGTCGCAAAGAGTCAGGCACAACTGAGTGGCTAACACTTTCAGTTTCACTTCAAGGGCAGACAGGGAGCGGGCTCTGTGCCCTTGGAGGAATTCTGCAGTGTTTCTGAGAACAGACACCCGTGTCATCAGCAGGAGGGGCAGAAAAGGCAGGCCTGACACAGTCTGAACTTGCGCGCGGAGCATAATTGATACAGCCAACGGCTTGTGCAAACTGCTGGCAAGCTGGCGAGGCCTCACCTTTCTCGAATGAAGTCCTTTACCTGGATGTTGCTACCTCCCTGAATCCTCTCTGTTTGCCTGGGCTCTGCAGCCACAGCGGGGACTCGGGTCCCGTCCACGCGGGATGAGAGCGGCAGGATTGGGAGTGAGGCGTGGGGCATGTGGTCAAGCACCCACATCCATCGGGTACAGGACCCTGTGCCTGCACCCTTCTGACTCAGGCCTGGGGGCTTCTTTTCCCACCCTATCCTTGCCCCAAGTCCAACCTTCCCTCCTGTGGACCACCCAGCCCCCTCTCCCTCTAGCCCTGACTTAACCCAACATAGATTCTGCCTCTTTCTCAGCCCCACACCATTAAATAAGGGCTGGGTCCTCATTGTTTCACTCGAGGTCCTGGGGGCTTTGCTGCCTGGTGGGGACATTGGAACAGTCCTACTCCAGCTCTCCAGGGAAATGTCACTTCTCCCAGCCTTTCAGATAGAACCTTCCTGCTGGGTTCTTTTCCCCACAGCATTTCCCACTTTGTTAACGTCCTGCTTCCTGGTGGGTTGGTTCCTTCTTTGTCTCTCTCCACCGGAAAGTCGGGCAAGAAGGCAACTGCAGCCCCAGTGCCTTGAACGATGCCTGTCTTCCCTGGGACTAGAGAGGTTCCGGGTGGCACAGTGGGGAGAACGAAGCCCGGAGCCAGCCGTGCAGACCTAGGACTTGGCTTGCGTCCTCTCCTCCATGCCCTGGGTGATTCTGGGCGGGTCCACCAGCCTCCCTGGGGCGGCATGACGGCAGCCCTTCCTCCCGTGACGCCAGGGCCCTGGAGCAGGGCACGTTAGGGATTCTCAGGCTTGGCTGGCCAGCCTGCCTTGGCAGCCGGTGCCCTGCACACAGGGGAGATGCTTGGGTGTGCCTGGGGCTGCAAAGTTCTTTATGGAGCCACAGGAGCAGGCTTCGTTAGTGAGGAGAGGAATAAGAAACAAAGAACGAACTTCCCAATTATTAATAAGGCAGCAACCCCATCCATCTTAATGAGACAGGGTGGAAAAACCCAGCGGCCCGGCAGCGGGTACACAATGGGATACAATAGAGACCTTGCTCTCCTTTTAAAAGGAGGAAAGAAAGAGAGACAGACAGAAGGGGAAAAGCAGCACAGATTGGAAAGCCAGTCCAAATGTCCACCTCTGTGGCCCTCGTAGAAGGTGTCCCCCATGGGCTGTAGCCACAGATGTTGGAAAAGTGCCAAGGGTGCTGTGGTCCTCTGCTGGGCGGGATGGGGCAGTTTCTTTGGTGGGTGGGGGATGGAGTGGTACCAGGCCAAGGGAGAACTTTTGATTGATTCCTGGGTGCAGGTCTAGCAGCACAGGACTTGGTACCTGAAAAGGGATTCCAAAAAGTTTTGTTAACCTTTTCAGTTAGTAGCTCCCCTACCCCTACCCACCCGCTCCCCCACGTGTGTCAAAGACTTTCCGAGTCCTGGATCTGGGTCCTTCTACTGGTCTGCTGAGTGGGCAAAGCGTTCAGTGTCTCAGCCTCCATTTCTTCAGAATGAATTCACCTCCCAGATTTGCTGAGGTTTTACCACGCTCATCAATGTACCGATGATCCTCTAAGCATCTGACACAAAGGAGGTATTCTGCAAACCCTCCTTGAATCAGAGTCTGAATCTCATCTCAGCTGGTGGAAGGCAAACAAGGGCTCCAGGCTGTGGCTGGGCTACCTTGATGAGGTCTGCCTCGCGTCTGCCCGGATCGCCATCCTCTGGGTCCCCTGAGGGCCCAGCACGGAGTAGCTGAATGGATGACGGAAAGGCCAGGACTCTAATAAAATTCTCAAGACAAGATGCTGATCAAGTGTTGGTCCTGCCCTGAAAGGTGAGGAGTCGTCCCTCCTTCTGGAGAAAGTTCCCTGAAACAAGGAAGCCCCATCAGCCCTGAGGGTCCTTCCCTCCACCCCTCACAGGTCCCCCAGGCTGCGAGCTCCAGCTGGGAGCACCAGCTGTTCTCCTCTTCTTCCAGTTGCAATTCTCCATCTGCAGGAGATGGTGGAAGGATGGAGGGAAGCAGCAACCTGGGCATCGGAACCCCGGCAGGTAGGGGACACAGAGGGAGCGGCCTGGAGCCCAGAGTACTCCAGCGGGGTGACGGCCCTCGGACATGCCGGTCTCATCCCCGGCGGGCTGACCGGCCCTCGGACAAGCCGGTCTCTTCCCCGGCAGGGTGGCCGGCCCTCGGACACGCTGTTCTCTTCCCTGGAGGGGTGGCTGGCCCTTGGACACGCTGGTCTCATCCCCGGCGGGGTGGGCATCCCTCGGACACGCCGGTCTCTTCTCTGGTGGGGTGACCAGCCCTCGGACAAGCTGGCCACATCTAGCTAGGTCCAGGTGTCCTGGGTGGGCTATGGAAGGCATCTCGATCTGGGGGAAGGGGAGAGAAGAGGGGTAGTTGGGGAGGCGGGGGACACGCTGCAGGGCGCCCTGGGTGTGTGCCCTCCCAGGGGCCCGGAGGCGGGGCAGGAAGTTTCTGAGGTGGAGGGCCCTGCTCTCAGGCGCTGCCGCCCTCCAGAGGAGGCAGGATCCCAATTAGAGCCAATGTTGCCTGCCAGTGATGGCTGCATGCTGCCAGCACCCTCATTAGCTTGGCAGGAAATCCCTGTTGCCTCGCTGGATCCCGCCACAGGCCCAGACACGCTCCCAGGGGGTCCCAGCCCCCAGCTCTCTGCCTCCCCGCTCTTGTTGGGTGACACCCCGCAGGTCCAGCATTTCCTGAGAGCCAACACCCCCAGGGCTCTGCAGGAAATGAGGGCCCTCCTTGAGGTGCGCAGGGGGCAGGGTTCTCACTGGCCTCCCCATCTTGGGACACAGTCCAGTCCAAGCGGGAGAGGTGTGTTTCGTGTGGCAAGTTATTACAGGATGAATTCCTGCCACTGAGAAAGGGTGGCCGCCTGACATGATAGACATATGACCTTCCACGGCTCCCCTCTTGGCCCCTTCCCGTGGGAGGGTCATCCAGCAATGTCCAGGAGGATGGAAGGGACCCAGGCAAGTTTTCTGGGAGGCAGCTCAGAGGCATCACCAGGGACCACTGCCCTGAGTTGGAGCAGGTGGACCAAGCTCAGTGTCTCTTCCTTAAGGGATGCAGGATGCAACGGATGGACGACCAGACTGGCCCTGGGGTGCCCTAGGAGGGCAGGCAGCTCAAGGAGAGCAGATGGGGGTGGTGAGAGTTCTCAGGGGGCAGTGAGGAGGCCACATACCCAAGAGTGAGCAACGAGGTGCAGCAAGAACCTTACACGTAGTAGGAGCTCGTTAAATGCCTGTTGATGGATTGATGGTGAGCAAGTTCTCACTCCAAACTTCACTTCTGTGTGGTCTGGAAATGCAGATATGATTCTATAGGCAGTGTGAACTGGACAATGAGGGCAATTATCCAGAAAATGTGAGCCATCACTCACCCCCTCCCACACGAAGGCTTTTGTAATAATTACCTGATGCTTCAAATGAGGCAGGATTTTTAAGGACCTGTGTCATTGGGGCTAATATTAGAGACTCACTGTGTTCTTTTTGCTGAGAAAAATGGTTATGGTGTTCTCTGTACCCAACTTCTTTTCTTCAACAGTAATATTTATTGTCTTACCCTTTCCCCGCCAAAGTGACATATGGCCATTGTAGACATTTTAGAATATGAAAAAAAAGCCAAAAGAATAAAGTTAAACCACCCGCAATTCCCAAAACCAGAGGCTTTGGGAACATTTCAGTGTTCCTGTTTTCAAATATTTAGTTATCTTTTCCCCTTCTTTCCTTCCTTCCTTCTTTCCCTCCTTTCATTTTTGTTTTATTTCTTGTTTATTTTTTTTTAATGTTTTATTTTACTTTTTTTTTTTTTTGTCTACGTGGCCTGTGGGATCTTAGTTCCTCAACCAGGAATCCAACCTGGGCCCCTTGCATTGGAAGCATGGAGTCTTAGCCGCTGGGCCACCAGGGAAATCCCCCTCCTTTCTTTTTTTAAATTGAAGCGTGCACGTGTGCATGCTAAGCCGCTTCTGTCGTGTCTGACTCTCTGCGACCCTGCGGACTGTAGCCCACCAGGCTTCTCTGTCCATGGGATTCTCCAGGCAAGAATACTGGGGTGGGTTGCAATGTCCTCCTCCAGCGGTTGTTCCAGACCCAGGGATCGAACCTGTGTCTCTTATGTCTTCTGCACTGGCAGGTGGGTTCTTTACCACTATTGCTAGCGCCACCTGGGAAGCCCAAATTGAAGTATAGTTGACTTACAATACCATGTTAGTTTCAGATGTACAGCAAGTGATTCCTTTTTCTTCATATTATTATCCATTATAGGTTATTACAAGATACTCGGTGTAATTTCCTGGGCTCTACAGTAAATCTTTGCTGCTTCTCTATTTTATGCACAGTATTTGGTATCACTTCCTTCTTTCCCTTCCTTCTATTCTTTCTGCAAAATTTGCAGCATACTACATGTACATTTGTATCCTATATTCGCCACATTCATTTATCGTTAGTTCATTCATCAAACAGCAAGTGTTTCTGTACTGAGTGCTTTCTAGGCACCAAGGCACCGTTCTATGGGATGCAGTTGTGAACAAAACTGATATAAATCTCTGCCTTTGAGAAGCGGTGGTGGCGGTATAAAAGGAGACAGACAATAAAATAAATGAGAAAAAATATGTGGGTGTTAGAAGATCACAAGAGGTGGGTAGGAAAATCAAACAGGAAAAAAGAAAAACAACAGAAAAAGCAGGCCAAGGGGTTGGTTGTGGTAGAAAGGCCAGGCACATTTTGAAATAGAAAAGACCTCCCCAGGCAGGTGACGTCACTGGCAGGAGAGCATTCCCACCTGAGAGGCCTCATGTTCAATACCTGCATGCTTGGGGTGACTTTCTTAGGTGCCAAACAATCTAGGCAGAATTCTTGTGTTTGCCATATTGATAATGCAATAGTAAAGAAGAAAAGTGCAAAGAGAAGAGCTAGAAGCTGTCTCTCTCCAGGGGGATCACAGCACGTCCACCGCAGACAGGAGAACCAGCTGGGAGAAGGCCAGGTCAGTGGAGGCAACGTTGTGGCACCTGCCAACGGGGGTTCTCTGGTTTCTCCAGCTTGACACAGTCGTTACAGGAACAACAAAACACACATCCGAACAGCCGTATTTTTGATTATGGCTTTGCTCGTTTCACACTGGTCTTTGCCAAAGGTTATAATCATCACTAACAGTTGCACTGGGCTCTTGAGTTTCCTGGCATTTGGGGAGTTTCTAATGCAGTATGAGATGTAAAAGAAAGGATGTATGGCCAGAAGTTTCTTTCTACATAAAATGTCAAGGTTTGAAAGGGCCTAGAGCTTGTGTAGGCCGTGCGTGTGTGTGTGTGTGTGTCTGTGTGTGTGTGTGTTAATCGCTCACTTGTGTCCACCTCTTTGCAACCCCTTGGACTGTAGCCTGCCAGGCTCCTCTGTCCATGGAATTCTCCAGGTAAGAATGCTGGAGTGGGTTGCCGACTTCCTCCCAAATTAAGACCCTGAGGCTCAGAGAGGACAAGAAATAGGTCCCCTGGTTTGCTCAGGCGGGGAAACCATCCTCTTCCCATCACAGAGCTGATGGCTGATGTTATTACAGCACTGTTTCCTCCCAGAAGCCGAGCTGGTTTTTCCTAAATAAAACTCCCAACACGAAAGGTTGTTCTGGGGTTAACCACTGGTACCAGGCCTCGCAAATTAAACACAGAACCTGCCTCGCCTGCGTCCAGGGCAGCGTGCGGTCGCCGGTCTCGGGGGCAGCTGGCCCTGACCAGATGGTGTCTGCCTTGCGGCTCTTTTCTGGGTGCTGGGACTCTTGGAGTGTGGGGCCCAGGAAGTAGCCCGGGCTGGTGCCCCCGTGCCCATTAGCCACCCCCTTCGGAAGCCCTGAATATGGACTTTGTCTGGCGGCCTCCATTCTGCTCCGAATGGACTAAAGCCAGTCATTTGGCAAAAATCAGCTCAGTTGCCGCCATTGTTCGTAAAGAGGCAGAGCTGAAAAGGCTGCGGGACTAATGTATTCTATTGTGCCCTGCTCGGCCTCTGAGCGTGGGGAAGGGGCCGCATTCCACAGACACCCCCTCCCCCAGCACTGGAGCTATGGAGCCAGCCTTTGGGGGCTGGGGGTGCCTCACCTCCTAGGGAGAGTCCCAGAAAATCAGGTGGGGGAGGCACCCCATCTGGAAGCCCCTCAGAGGAAAGAAAGGGTCTTGAGAGCAGCCAGGAGTGCAGTCCGAGAGCCAGGGATGGACTGTAAATGTGGGGAGCTTTGGTGGAACCAGGAGCATCGCACTGGTGGTCCAGCCCTGCCTCCCTCACCGCCCCCCTGACCCCCCCCCCAGC
>SJYQ01005272.1:234748-246301 GCA_006410935.1 Redunca redunca
CCCCCCCCCCAGCTCTGCAGGGCACAGCCACCAATCAAGCAGCCCCTTTGCCCTGCAATCCATTCCCCATCAAGAACATTCCATCTTCGAGGACAAGAAGGGTCACGGGATTTGTTTGGAGCTGCCTACAGATCTCTGGTTCCAGGGTCAGTTATGCCCGAACCGAGAGAAATATGATGTGTGAGAGATAAGGGGAGAGGGCCTGGCGACAGGGCGCCTGGGCGGACACATTCATCATATGCGCCCTTTCGGCACAGAGAAGTGGTTTTGTGAGTAGTCTTGGCAGACTATGTCTGGTTCCCTGTGTTTCTGCAAAACTGGACCTCCATCTGGGGCTTCCCCTCACCTTAGAGGGCTAGAAGGGACCTCAGCCAGGGCAGGAGGGAGGGAAGGCTGGGTGTGGCCCGCTGGTGCAGGACTTTGCAGCATGACAGAGGCGTGGAAGTGTGATTCCTTTTGGACTTCAGGATGCCCTGCTTCTTCCTGCCTTTAATCTGTTACAACTGCACTTACTCTTGTGACAACAACTACCCAACCTTCGGGGGCAGTATCAGAAGGCTGAAAGCCTCCTTGTTAGTTAGGTAGTTAAGGGAATGGATAGAATGATGGAGGGGAGAGAGAGCCATTCCTAGACGATGGAGGGGTCTGAGATTGAATACGGGGTCTCTGCGTGCTGAACGCCACAGTAGGGGTGAGCCCCTCTCTCCAACTTTGCTCTGCTTATACCGGCCCCCTGAGTCATCTCTGATGGGTCTTTCCCATCTCTACACTTGTAAGGGTCTGGGGACATATCTTAGATGCCTGCTTCCGCAGAGGACGCAGCTCAGACAAAGCTTGTGTCAGGAGAAAACGGAGGATGGACTCAACCCTCAGCCTGAAATCCCCATTGATTACAAGGAGGCACCTTCCTTGCAGTGGAGCTGGAAATAGAACCCCCAAAGCTGCGTTAAAATCACGCAGGATGCAGAGCGTGCCATCTTTCAGAAAGGATAGTTTATCCTCTGGTCAAGGCGCCAATGACGATGGCCATAAAAGAAAACGCAAGTTATGGCGGTAAGGACTGCGTGACGCCGCAGGAAGTGGTCGGTTACGTATTTACGGATGATAATGGCTGGAAAACTTTTCACACCCAAGGAGCTTGCGCGGAACTTGGAAAGCACTCCAAGGCTGAGAGGTTCTACTTGGGAAGTTGTTGATGGAACTTATACCGTGTATTCAGCAGTTTGGTTAACAGACTACAGTTGAAAGTCGAAAACAAAGGGGTCGGATGGACACGCTATGCTTTCCTGAGGGCTGGGGATTATGGCTTTCTTGTAATGCTGTAAATGTTAAAAGGATCCATAAAAGGGCAGGCTTATCTAGGGACAGATACTAAATAATATAGACTCTGGACCTGCTGGAAGATTACAGACGTCTCCAGATACACAGCTGCTTATTCTGCAGTGGGTGGGGGAGAGAGTGCGGTCTCTTGGCTCCTGGCTGGTGCGGTCAGCCTTGGAGGGACTGAAGGCCAGCACTTCCATGCTGCCTGCCCTTTGCCTTGTAGCAGCCCTGAGCTGTATCCTTAAGAAAAGAGAGTCGCCTGTCCACCCTTTTGTCTTGTGAACTTGGATTCATTGCTAAAGGCCTGTCTGAATGCTCCATCCTTGGAGGGGCTGGTAAGCCTCTCTGTGGCTCAGTCTCCTCTTCTGATGAGTAGGGGTCCATAAGCCCCTTCCAGTGGATTGCTAAATCAAGGAACACAGAGCAATGGGGGTGCTTGTGCATGACAAGTGCATGGACACCTAGAGAGAGGATTCTTTTGCAGCTGTAGGTATCGAAACAGAAGAAAGAAGAGTTTCTTAGGATGGTACTTCTCAATCCTAAATATGCATAGCATGCATATAAGAATCTTAAAATGCAAATTCTGATTGAATATGTCTGGGATGGGGCCTGAGATTCTGCATTTCTGACAAGATCCCAGAAGCTACTGATGCTGCTGGTCTGGGGACCAGACTATGAATAGTAATGTCCCAGGAGGCAGTAAAAATTAGAACGTTCAGCCCTCCAGCTTCCTGTCTGCTGTGAGAGTCTCTAAACGAGAAACTTGGGTCACTTCGGTTTGTTTCTAGCTGTTTGAAAGAGAAAACCAGAATGACTTTGAATTTCAACAAGCGAAGCAGAGAGACTGCAGGGCTGGCCCAACAGGAATTCTGGGGTAAGCCACTCAAGTCACTGCTTATAATCCAGGTTCTTCCCATCTTTCTGTTCCTACATTCTAGTATGTGAGTCTTTATCTGCATGCTGGTGGACCTCATGGTTGCAAGAAGGCTGCTGTACCTCTTGGCATCACATCTAAATTTCAGGCCAGCAGAAAAATGGAGAGAGGGTCAAGGTGCTTGCCTTCTAAGGCTTCCCCCCCCCTTTTTTTTTTTTAGCTTGCCGTGTGGCTTGTGAGATCTTAATTCCTGAGTAGGAACTGAAACTGGATCCCCAACGGTGGAATCAAGGAGGCCCAGCCTCAAATCCACCAAGGAATTCCCTAAGGCTGTCTGTTTTAAAATGCTTTCCAGGGTGTCCCACTCACCAACCTGCACTTACTTCTGACTGCACAGAGCTGGGTCCTAGGACCTGTCTCACTCAGGGATTCCAGGGGCAGGCAGGGGGCTAAGTACAGAAAACGCAAGGACAAAAAGGATACAGCTTTTGGCTTCAAGGAACTTCTGGAGGAGCTCCAGACATACAGACAAGCAAAGAGCGTTTGGGGAGGGCTGCCTGGATAGCCGTGGTGCACAAGGGCAGACAGGGGACCACCCTGGCCTTGCAGGGAGAGCCTGGGGAGTGGCCAGACATGAAAAGATGGGGAGCTGAATCTTGGGTACCAGCTGGGAGGACAGTGGGCCTGCGGGGGCAGCGTGGTGCATTCTGGGGATGGCGCATCCTCTTGCTCCTCCATGGGAACTGCCCTGGTGCTGGGAGGCAGCGGCACACCTGCAGGGCTCCACAGGAGCTTCCTACCTGGCGTATGACCTGACTGGTCATGCCATAGTGGTTTTTAAATATTTTTAATATTCCCCCTGGGAAGACCATGTAACCTTGTAACTCTCAAGATGTTCAGGGCCTGGAGAGGACTGTGGACAGATCTTCTGCCTTACATCATGGACCAGCTGTGGTCCAGCCCTCTCTTTCTCTCTCTCCCCGGTGTATCGAGCTCTCCCTCTTTGCATGGTTTGCAGTTTTTTCTCTCCTGGAGCTTTTCTTCTGGGCACCCACATGATGGAAAGTCAGCCGCACGTGTTTCGTTGGCAGCTGCAGGCTCAGAGCGTTATAGTCCCCTTGGCAACCCAGGACCCCCCGAGTCCCCTTTCCTGGCAGCAGTCCCCACACCCCACTTCTGATGGCCGCAGGCACCCGCAGCTCCTTCCTGCTCTTCTGTGGGGTGATGATGGGTGAGTGCCCATCAGCTGTGGTGACTGTACTGGCGCTCTGAAGCCAACCACCCTCGATCTCCATCTGCAGTTGGGGGCCCCTCTCCCAGTCTCCCACTGACTGGATAACGCGTCCCGTCTTAGAGGTCACGCTCACCTGAGTTCAGGCACTCTGCCCCTCATCCCCAGGACCCTCAGGAAGGGACCTCATGCACCTGCCCCTGCTTCAGACCCATCTCACCATCCCTCCCTCTTTCTAAACCATGGCTTCCTTCTAGCTGGTCTCTGGGAAGAACTTGATAAATGAATGTAGGAGAAAATGTCAATGCCAGCAAAGGCTCTCTGGGTTTCTCTTCCCAGAAAGGGGCATTTCACAAAGGCAGTTAAGCGGAGTCAGCAGGATTGGAATCCAAGATGGGTTTTCCTGACCTGAGTCTGTCCAGCACAGAGCGCAGTGATGGCTGGGCCGCTAGTAAGGGTCCCACCACTCTGAGCCTCTGGGTCTTCTGTTCAAGGGCAATAACGAATTGCTCCGCCTGCTCAGAGGCTTTTGTGAGGCCCAAAGGCGATAATGCAGGTGGAGTGAGACCTGGAAAAACCTGCAGAAGTGCAGTCACTACCGGGGATGGGGCGTGGGTGGGGGAAGAGCCTGAGCTCAGGTGAGGACCGCCTCTAGGACCAGATGCGTTCCTCAGGCAGAGGGAGACTGGGAGAGGGGTCCGCAAGCTGCGGATGGAAATCATGGGGTGCGTGCCTTCAAAGTGCAAGCGCGGTCACCATGCCTGATGGACACGCGCCCATCCTCTCCCAGCGCCTCGTTTATATCAAACCCCTGAGAAGGGCGGGGCGCGGGGCTCCTCCTCGCACTCCCCGCTGGCCGCCCATCCCGCCTCGGGAAGCTGTCTCAGCAGACTTATGGGCCCCTATGAAGGAAGCCTGTGCCACTTCACTTTCACTGCTGGGATCGCCAGAGGGGAGGGGTTCCTAAGGATTCACTTTCCCTGCTCTGTGATGGCCAAGCAAAGCCCCGGAGCTCAGAGCCACGACCTGGCACGGGGTCTCATCGCTGCCAAGCCTCTTCCAGCTTCTCTTGACCCCCCCCTCCACTCTCAGGTGCTGTCAGAGGCTCCCAGGGTCCCGGGCCTTTTGGGTTCCAGATGCCGAGTTTTTAACAGGCTTGTGTTAGCATTTGGGGGGTCAGGGTCCACACAGGATTCACAGGAAGTTCAGTTCTTCTCCAGGAGTCGTCCAGGGCATTCACTAACTCCCCCACGGCCCGTGTCCACTGGCTACTGAGCAGCGTACTTGGTGCGGGCCCCCTGGGAGAGGTGAGCTGGATGGGCTTCTGCCCACAGGGTTCACTCTGAGGGTTAGAGGGACGCAGGAGGAAGGCCCAACCTGCCACTGTTGGCTCTGAAGATGGAGGAGGGGGCCAGGAGCCAAGGAAGGCAGGCAGCATCAGAAGCTGGAAAAGACAGAAAAAGTCCCAGAGCTTCCAGAAGAAACACAGCCCTGCCAACAGCTTGATTGGCAGAGGCTCTGACCTTCTGAACTGTAAGATGACAATACATCAACACATCTTACAATACATCTTAAAATACATCTTACACAAGCCCCACACTCTATCTGTTGCTTAGTCACTCTGTCGTGTCCCACTCTTTGCGACCCCATGGACGGCAGCACAGCGGGCTTCCCTGTCCTTCACTATCTCCAGGAATTTTCGCAAACGCATGTCCTTGAGTAAGCGTCTTTTAATTTCATGGCTGCAATCACCACCTGCAGTGATTTTGGAGCCCCCCAAAATAAAGTCAGCCACTGTTTCCCCTGTTTCCCCATCCATTTCCGATGATATGATGGGACCATATGCCATGATCTTAGTTTTCTGAATGTTGAGCTTTAAGCCAACTTTTTCACTCTCTCCTCTTTCATTTTCATCAAGAGGCTTTTTAGTTCACTTTCTGCCACAAGGGTGGTGCCATCTGCATATCTGAGGTTATTGATATTTCTCCCGGCAATCTTGATTTCAGCTTGTGCTTCTTCCAGCCCAGCATCCCCGAATTTCACTAAGTTAAACGTATTAATCAGTCTTGGCTTTCGTCTTGCTCTCATCTGTCTTTTCAGTAATGGATTCAGGAGCCCTTTGCAGTTTCTGTACATTCGGCCAACTCACGCGAAGAGTTGACTCATTGAAAAAGACTCTAATGGCGGGAGAGATTGGGGGCAGAAGGAGAAGGGGACAACAGAGGATGAGATGACTGGATGGCATCACCGACTCGATGGACATGAGTTTGGGTGAACTCCGGGAGTTGGTGATGGACAGGGAGGCCTTGAGTGCTGCGATTCATGGGGTCACAAAGAGTCGGACATGACTGAGTGACTGAACTGAACTGAACTGATGTCCTTGAGTTGGTGATGCCATCCAATCATCTCATTCTCTGTCTTCCTCTTCTTCTCTTGCCTTCAGTCCTTCCCAGCATCAGGGTCTTTTCTAATGAGTTGGCTCTTCACATCAGGTGGCCAAAGTATTGGAGCTTCAGCTTCAGCATAGTCCTTCCAACGAATATTCAGGACTGATTTCCTTTAGGAATCACTGGTTGAACACTCTGTTCACAGTATAAGGTGCTGAGGATCAGTTCCTCTGCAGTCAAAGAGAACTGTGTGAGTTATTTATACTGACTTGTTGCCTTAGTTCTCAGGAAACAGTGCAAAATTGATGTTTGAGGATATACTTCTCTTAGCCTGGATCCTTCCCATATCTGCCTCCTCTACTACATATTTATGCATTTATTGGAGGTGCAGAGACTTTCTGAGCACTTAATGTATGCCTGGCACCATGCTGGAGGCTAAGGTTACAAGGATAAGTGACAAAATAAGACAAGATCCTGGCCCTCCAAGAGTTCCCGGTCACATAGAAGACCCCCGAAAGCAAACAGTTATAAGACAAGAGTGTGGTAATGAAGTGTACAGAGATGCTCTGGGGGGCAGAGAAGAGGAAGTGGTTAATCCCCCTAGGGGTGGAGAAGGAAGGTGATGGGCCAAGAGGGGAATCAGGCAAGGCTGCTGGGAGGAGGCAATGCTGGAGGGATGAACAGGTGGGTTTGTCACGTAAAATACAGGAAGCCCAGTTCAATTTAAATTTCACATAAACAGATATGAGGTGTGGTATTAGTATATCCTATGCAATATTTGGGACATACTTATACTAAAAAAAATTTCTTGTTCATCTGAAATTCAAAATTTACCAGGCATCCTATATCTTCATTTGTTAAGTCTGGGAAGTCTATGAGTTGGAATTTGTACAAAGGTGGAGGTTATTACTGACAAAATGACATGCGTGATCTGGAGGGTGGAGGTGGGGTACTGGAAGGACATTGGAGGACAAGATCTTGATTTGTACTGAAGTCTGGGCTTTTTCCTGTGGACAGTCAAAAAGTCTGTGAGGATTTTAATCAGAGAAACAACCCATTAGAGATTTTTTAATGTTAAGTTAAAAATATGTGTATTCACTAGATACTCATACTTGAAGCTTTGGAAGAACTTTTAGCTTAGAGCTCTTGAGTTATTTAGGCTGCCCTAGCGACTTCACTTTCACTTTTCACTTTCATGCATTGGAGAAGGAAATGGCAACCCACTCCAGTGTTCTTGCCTGGAGAATCCCAGGGACAGAGGAGCCTGGTAGGAGGCCGTCTATGGGATCGCACAGAGTCGGACACGACTGAAGCAACTTAGCAGCAGCAGCAGCAGCAGCAGCAGACTGTTTTATGGGAGAAGGCAATGGCAGCCCATTCCACTACTCTTGCCTGGAAAATCCCAAGGATGGAGGAGCCTGGTGGGCTGCAGTCCATGGGGTCGTGAAGAGTTGGACACTACTGAGTGACTTCACTTTCACTTTTCACTTTTCTACATTGGAGAAGGAAACGGCAACCCACTCCAGTATTCTTGCCTGGAAAATTCCATAGACAGAGGAGCCTGGGGGAGGGGGTGGGGTACAGTCCAAGGGGTCGCAAAGAGTTGGATGCAACTGAGCATGCACACAGCCAAATATATAAATAAAAGAATGCATCTGGAGGGCAGCTCTCATGTTACGTGTTCTTAGGACAATAGAAAGTGAATAAGAAGAAAGATGCAGGGGGGTGCTTGCAGGGGAGGAGATGTTTAACTCCAGTGTTTATGGTTCTTCCCAGACAGTCTCAAGCCCCAGACAGCAAGTCAAGCCAGTTCTTGAGTCAGAGGGACTTGGGAACCACAGGGCATTTGTACCTCCATGGAGGCAGAGTGGAGAAGATGCTTATCCAAGTGAGAACATTACTGTGCTTGATGTTGTCTTATGTGGGATGCCACTTTATTATGTGCTTATTGGTCATGAGGCACGTGGGATCTTAGTCACCTGACCAGGTGCATTGGACGCCCCCTGCGTTGGAAGCTCAGAGTCTGAACCACTGGCTCAGCAGGGAAGTCCGTGGAATGCTTCTTTAAATGTTGCAGACCTTAGAAGCCTAACTGTGAACCTCAGTGACACTGGATACTGAGAATGCACAGATGGTACCTCCTGAGGGATCAGGGCAGGCATTAGCTGCTGTGATTTACAGATGAGCACTCAGCCCAGGGAGCTGAGCGTGAGTTGCCCAGCCACAAGGAGCAGACCTGAAGCCACACCTGCCGGGAGCCAGCGTGAGGAACTCCGCCCATGGCAAAGGTCATGAGGAAGGAGGCTTTGGCATACGCAAAGGCGGGATTGAGCCACAGGAAACCCCCTGTTCCCGAGCATCTACCCCCAAAACCAGAGTGCCTACTTTACTGTTTCATGCTCTCACCTATATCTCTGACTTTATGGGGGGCCGTTCCCCAATCACCATTTTTCTCGGAGAAGGAGTTAACTTGCAGCTCCAGTTAATAAAAGTTTTTGGGCGTGACAAGAGTGTTTCAACCTACAAACTCCTCTGAAGGTTTTTTAGCCTGCCTGAGCGGGTTTGTCCGGCCATATGTGATTGTTTACAGCCTCCCAACCATGAGAGGCATGAGATGCTTTAAAACTTTTTAAATACAGACTCTTTTGAGAAGTTACAAAATTATTAGTATAGTGTTAGTCGGTTGATTAAAAATTATATTGGTAAAGGGTTTTTCATTTGTTGAGCCAATATTTGCTGCTAAATCTCCATATTCCCTGCCCTTATAATGAATATAACTAACATATAAAAAATAAGTATTAACCTTTAAGATTAATCATGTTAAAGCTTAGGCTAAGTAAATTATTTTTTTTGATTGTAACCCACTACACCCTTACCCTATAGGAATGCAACTTTATTTGGAGGGTGGCGCTTGGTTTAAAAAAAATCACCCCTAAAAAAAATAAGTTTTCTGATTGACTGACTGTTATCAAAAAGGGCCATAAAATGTCAGCAGGCCTCATGGCCAAAAGATGATGTAAAACCCATAAGACTTTTGTATACATTTTTATGAAGCACCTGATTTTGACAAGGGTCAGGTCTGCTGACCCCTGCGTGACTCTGTATTCATCCCTATATATAACAAAAAGTGTATAAACAAACCTGAAAAATAAAAAAATGGGATCAGTTTCTGGAAAGACTGATTCCCCCGTGTCGTTCTTTCCCCTTCTGGCTAAACTCCCATCTGGTACGTGAGTACTCACCAAGCCTGCTAATTTTGCCTGGGCTTCTAAGATTGGACCGGGGAGGCCTCAGTACCTCCTCTCCTTCGGGAAAACGGAAAGACGCCTGTGGCCTACGTAGGTGGTGATTGGTATTCCACGTAAACCAAGTTATTCAGCCTCCTTTTCTCCACTAATTTTCCTACTACACTATCCGTTTCTACCTCTCTCTATATCTTAAATAAGTTTTTTCCTAAGACGCCTACTCCGTCTCCCCTTCAAATTACCCCAGATCCACCGGGGCTGGGCCCTGGCACACACCCTGTGCTTCCTGACTCTGGGTCAGGATGCTTTTCTCCACGTGGCCACAGACCCATCACCGCCCAGCCACAGGCAGGACAGCCTCCCCTCCACCCTGGAGTCCCACTCCTGGCTGACTGAGAGGACGCCGAGTGCAGTTCTGGGGAGTGTGTGGTTAAGAATCTGCCTTGCAATGCAGGGGTCGCAGGTTCGATTCCCAGTCAGGGAACTAAGATCCCACATGCTGCTGGGCAACTAAGCCTGCTTGCCACAACTAGAAGACCTGACACAAATAAATAAATTCATAAAATATATATATATATATAAAAACCTGCCGGGAAGTTTTCCCCACCTTTTTGTTTTTCTTCTTCTTTTTTTTTTGGCTGTAACATGTAGCATGGAATCTTAGTTCCCAAACCAGGGACCAGGATCGAACCCTCGCCCCCTACAGTTGAAGTGGGAAGTCTTACCCACTGGATCACCAGGGAGGTCCCAACTGCTGTTTTTCTGGCAAAGGGCAGGGAGGAGCTCTGGGTGTAAGTGCTGGGAGGCCCCACAGTGTTCCTGCTTGGCCTGACCATCAGCTTTGGGTGACGGGGAGGCTAAAGAATGCCTCCTTAAGCTGGGGACTTGAGACAACGGGGGATGTACTTCCGATGTTCTTGTACAGGCATCTGGCAGGGTGGGAAAAATAAGAACTTTTTTGAAATGAAAAACACAAATGTGGAGGTATATTTTTGCCCCTGTTCATTCCAGAAGGAAAGGTGTGCCTCCTGGTTCATGATCCCATCCTGGAGACTCCTGGTTTCTGAGATCTCTGTCATGTCAATAACATGTTTAAAGAATCTTTGCTCTAGAACTTTCTCCTCTACACACACACACACACAAATTCTTGTCTAGGGGAAGGGAGACTGGGCTTTGAAGTGCAAAATTTTGACAACATGACAAAGGACAACCCCCTCCCCCTCCCTTGCCCCTCGCAAAATCCCAACAACTGCATTCGCCTCTGAAATACACAGTGTTCAGGACTGCCTGGCGCGGTCTTACAGTGTGAGAACTGACTGGGGCTGGCAGTCATTCTCCAGAATCCTGTGCTGTGCTGAGTCGCTCAGTCATGTCTGACTCTTTGCAACCCCATGGACTGCAGCCCGCCAGGCTCCTCTGTCCATGGGGATTCTCCAGGCCAGAATACTGGAGTGGGTTGCCATGCCCTCCTCCAGGGGATCTTCCCAACCCAGGGATGGAACCAAGGTCTCCTACATTGAAGGCAGATTCTGAGACACCAGGGATGTCCATGGAATGACTCTAAGCCCTGCAGACCGTAGAAGCCTAGCCTCGGTGTGGGTTCAAGTCTGTCAGTGGGACTGAGCCTGGAGCCCTGCCTTTGCAGCTGGGATTTGGGAGGAGCCAGAAATGCCCTGAGTTTAAGATTCTGGGGGTTTAGTTGCTCTCACACCCCCTGTATTTCCTGGGACAGTCATGTCCCTGGGTGCCCCAAGAGGCCTCTCACTGAGACCATTTGGGGGTGATCAGTCGGAAACAACCAGACCTAGGCTAGGCCCTCCCGTGAATGGAACTGTGACATTTACTCCTGCCTCGAGACTCCCAGGGACTGGTGGAGGCGCTAATTCCCATGAACTAATTTCCCGAATTTTCATATGGGACATACAGGCCCTTCCACCACCTGGGGAAACAGTACAGACATGAGTGAGGGCAGGGCGAAGCCTGCATCCAGAGGTGACGGGATGTTATCTGCTAACACAACTCTTGGCAGGGAGTGAGTAAACAGACACATTTGCCTTGGGACCAAGGGCCTGCCTTGAGGAGAGAAAAGGACCCCTACCAAACTGCATTTTTCTCTAACTGCCCCTTGAATTGAGACACAGTTGCCTGGTTTCCTGTGGTCTCTTCTCTGTCTGTGAGGAATGTCTTCCCCAGCTTCTGGGCTGAGCATTACCAATTGTTTAGGGATTAGCCCTTTGCCACCCGAAGGAGTCTCCCCCCATCTCTTTCCCTCCACATTGCCCCTCTTGCTTCAGAGCACCTTCCATCAGCTTAGAAGTGATGGAGAGGGTGTCCACAGGCCCACGCCCCCTGGGGGCACAGTGGCATCACTGTCTCTCTAGGTCGCAGGGCTGCTTTAAGAGCCTCTCTTCATCGAAAAACTCCAGTCATTTGACCTGGAATCTGTCCATGAAGAAATTTGGTCTGCAGAGTCCAAAGTCAGCTTCCCCCAGC
>SJYQ01005273.1:5445-28886 GCA_006410935.1 Redunca redunca
ATAGTCGGAAAAGGAAACTAAGGAATAAATATAGAAAAATAATAATAGGCTTAAAAATTTTTAATTAAAATGTTAAAAAAGAAGAAAGGAAAACTCCACAGAACTGCAAAAGACTAACACAGAGGCAGAGATGTATAACAAGAATAAAAAGTGTGATTGATTAAAAAAAAACTCAAAGCTTAATTGGTTTAATTAGTTTCCATAGTGCTAATAAAAGTTACAACTACAGCAGGGTTGGGGGTGGGAATAGGGGAAAAAAGGGAAAAAATCCAAAAGAAACTACAAAACAAGTCAAAACATAAGAATAATAAATGTTTTTCTTGAGTCACTGCTGTCAGGGTCCTTTCCTTAGCTGAGAGTCACAGCTCACCTGACCTCCCTAGGATGCCCTCCGGCACTGTGCTGGTCTCTGGACCGGCTGTGGGGGCAGCTCAGATGCTAATCTTGTCCTACTCCTGAGTGTTGTTGCCTCCAATGTCCACAGCTATCAGAACTATTTTCTTTTGTGGCAGTTCCAAATATCCTTTTATATTTTCCATAGACAGAGTCTGCCTAGTTGATCATGTGGATTTAATCTGCAGCTTGTATAGAGGGTGGAAGCGTTTGGGGTCTTCTTTTTCAGCCACACTGCCTCTGGGTTTCAATCGTGTTTTTATTTCCACCTTCACATGTTGGTCATCCACTGGAGTTTGTTCCTGAGGCTTCCCTGGAGAACCCAGGTTTGCCCCAGCGAGGGCCAGGTGGTGCAGGCGGTGCAGCTGCTTAGGTCACAGGGGTTCTGGCAGCACCAGGTACTCAAGGGACTTGCTGGCTAGAGCAGCAGGAAATATAGTGCTCTAGAAGGGTATGACAACAAGTATTTACCAATACACTAGAGTATTCTTGCCTGGAGAACCCCACTGACAGTGAAGCCTGGCGGGCCACAGCCACAGGTTCACAGAGTTGGACATGACCAAAGCTACTCTGTGTGCATAGACACAAGATTTTTTTTTTTTGCCTGTGGCAGCTCTACCCCAATGAGAGTTGAGTGTGAAGATGGCACAGCTGCTTGAGTTGCAGGGACCCTGGCGGTGCCAAGTGTGTAGGGACACAGACTGCCTCAGCCACTGGAGCTATGGCCCTATCAGTCTTTTTTTAAGACACTGGTAGCTGGAGATCAGAAAGTCTCTTTGGCTAGTCCTTTCTGTAGCTCTGCACATTTAGGCACTTAGAGGGCTCCCTTGCCTGGGACCTTAGTCTGTTATTCAGTGTTTGAGGCACATAGAGGGGCCCCCTGGCTGGGGTCCTACTCTGTAGTTCATTGCATCAGGCATCTAATGGGCCAGCTGGAGAGAGAGGTTATGGTGATGGCCCACCCTGACCCATGATTCAGCAGTATTGCCTTGCTTCCATGGCTGGCTGGCTTTCCTCCATAGGCATTTCCCACCACGATCCCCTCCCTCACATCCCGTTGGTCCATCTCTCCACAGTCAACAGCAGCCCTCGCCCTGGGATTTCTCCAAATCCCTATGCTCCAACTCCTAGCCACTGGACCTTCTAGGGAGCCTGCATCCCTATCTGGGGTATATATGGCTTTGGCAAGGATTGCCTGATTCTCATTCCATTTAGGCTGCCACAGGTCAGATGTTTAATTATAAGCCTTAAATGTTACCCCTCTTATTCAGACAATTGCCTCAATGTGGGTATCAGACCCTTGCTTCAGTTCCCCCACCCACTAAGGGCAGGTCCAGGCCTACTAACCTCCTGTTTTCCCCCCTAGTTCCTTCACGCTACTGAGTTCTTCATGGTTCTATACATTCTTTTCCACTGGTCAGGTACTCCTGTCAACTCTCAGCTGGTGTTCTGCAAGCACTTCTGTGTCTGAAGGTGTATTCTTGACGTATCTTTGGAGAGAGATATAGTTTCTCTCACCTACTCCTCTACCATCTTGTTCTCTTCCCTCAAGGAGCAAGTGTGTTTTAATTTCATGGCTGCAGTCACCATCTGCAATGATTTTGGAGCCCCCAAAATAGTTTGTCACTGTTTCCATTGTTTCCCCCATCTATTTGACATGAAATTTAAAAATCTTTTAAATTATTTTAAAATTGAAAAATAATCAGATAAAAAAGTAAGACTAAATAAAAGAGAACTATAATAAGCAATATGTTCAGATGTACAGGAGAGATAATAGTGCAGAGGTAACCATGCAGCCAAAGCCTTTGACTATGTGGATCACAAGAAACTGTGGAAAATTCTGAAAGAGATGGGAATACCAGACCACCTGACCTGCCTCTTGAGAAACCTATATGCAGGTCAGGAAGCAACAGAACTGGACATGGAACAACTGACTGGTTCCAAATAGGAAAAGGACATCAAAGCTGTATATTGTCACCCTGCCTATTTAACTTATATGCAGAGTACATCATGAGAAATGCTAGGCTAGAAGAAGTACAAGCTGGAATTAAGATTGCCAGGAGAAATATCAGTAACCTCAGATATGCAGATGACACCACTCTTATGGCAGAAAGTGAAGAGGAACTAAAAAGCCTCTTGATGAAAGTGAAAGAGGAGAGTGAAAAAGTTGACTTAAAGCTCAACATTCAGAAAAGGAAGATCATGGCATCTGGTCCCATTACTTCATGGGAAATAGATGGGGAAACAGTGGAGACAGTGTCAGACTTTTCTTTTTCTGGGCTCCAAAACCACTGCAGATGGTGACTGCAGCCATGAAATTAAAAGACACTTACTCCTTGGAAGGAAAGTTATAACCAAACTAGACAACATATTAAAAAGCAGAGATATTACTTTGCCAACAAAGGTCCGTCTAGTCAAGGCTATGGTTTTCCCAGTGGTCATGTATGGATGTGAGAGCTGGACTGTGCAGAAAGCTGAGCACTGAAGAATTGATGCTTTTGAACTGTGGTGTTGGAGAAGACTCTTGAGAGTCCCTTGGACTGCAAGGAGATCCAACCACTGATGCTGAAGCTGAAACTCCAATACTTTGGCTACCTGATGTGAAGAACTGACTCATTTGAACAGATCCTGATGCTGGGAAAGATTGAAGGCGAGAGGAGAAGGGGACAACAGAGAATGAGATGGTTGGATGACATCATCAACTCAATGGGCATTTTAGTAAACTCTGGGAGCTGGTGATGGACAGGGAGGCCTGGCATGCTTTAGCCCATGGGGCTGCAGATTTGGACATGACTGAGCAACTAAACTGAACTGAACTGAGGAGGTACAGATCAGCAGAGGACTGCTACAGGAGCAGGGGCTCTGGGTGCAGCAGACCTGGGTATGGCATAAGCCCTTTTGGAGGAGGTTGCCACTAACCCCACCGCAGAGCCGCCAGAACTTGCACAGGACAGGGGAAACAGACACTTGGAGGTCAAAAAGGACCCTGTGTGCACCAGGACCCAAAAGAAATGAGCAGTGACCCCAGAAGAGACTGACTCAGACTTGCCCATGAGTGTCGAGGAATCTCTGGTGGAGGTGTGGGTCAGCAGTGGCCTTGCAGGGTTGGGGGCACTGAGTGCAGCACTGCCTGCATGGGACCTTTTGAAGAAGGTCTTCATTATCTTCATTACATAGTTTGGCCTCAGGTCAAATAACAAGGAGAGAAGACAGCCCCACCTTACAACAAAAAATTGGATTAAAGGTTTACTGAGAATGGCCCCACCTATCAGAAAAAGACTCAGTTTCCCCCAGAGTCAGTCTCTCCCATCAGGAAGCTTCTTATCCTTCTCCATTAGAGGGCAGACAGACTGAAAACCACAATCACAGAAAATGAACCAATCCAATTTCATGGACCACAGCCTTGTCTAACTCAATGAAACTATGAGGTATACCATGTAGAGCCACGCAAGACGGACAGGTCATGGTGGAGAGTTCTGACCAAACATGGTCCACTTGAGAAGGGAATGGCAAACCACTTCAGTTTCTTGCCTTGAAACCCCCATGGACAGTATGTAAAGGCAAAAAGATAGGACACTGAAAGATGCACTCCCCAAGTCAGTAGGTGTCCAGTATGCTACTGGAGATCAGTGGAGAAATAACTCCATAAAGAGTGAAGAGATGGAGCCAAAGCAAAATTAACACCCAGTTGTGGATGTGACTGGTGATGAAAGTAAAGAGCAATATTGCATAGGAACATGGAATGTTAGGTCCATGATTAAGGCAAACTGGAAGTGGTCAAACAGGAGATGGCAAGTGTAAATAAAGATGATTTAGGAATCAGAGAACTAAAATGGACTGGAATGGGTGAATTTAACTCAGATGACCATTATATCTACTACTATGGGCAGGAATCCCTCAGAAGAAATGGAGTAGCTATCATGGTCAACAAAAGAGTCTGAAATTCAGTAGTTGAATGCACTCTCAAAAATGATAGAATGATCTCTGTTCATTTCCAAGCCAAACCATTCAATATCACGGTAATCCAAATTTATGCCCTGGCCAGTAGTGCTAAAGAAGCTGAAGTTGAATGGTTCTATGAAGATCTACAAGACCTTCTAGAACTAACACCCAAAAAAAGATGTCCTTTTCATTATAGGGGACTTGAATGCAAAAGTAGGAGGTCAAGAGATACCTGGAGTAACAGGCAAATCTGGCCTTGTAGTACAAAATGAAGCAGGGCAAAGGCTAAGTGTTTTGCCAAGAAAACGCAATGGTCATAGCAAAACCCTCTTCCGACAACACAAGAGAAGACTCTATACATGGACATCACTAGATGGTCAATACAGAAATCAGACTAATTCTATTCTTTGCAATCAAAGATGGAGAAGCTCTATATCATCAAAAACAAGACGAAGCTGACTGTGGCTCAGATCATGAATTCCTTATTACCAAATTCAGACTTAAATTGAAGAAAGTAAGGAAAACCACTAGACCAAACAAGTATGACCTAAATCAAATCCCTTATGATTATACAGTGGCTGTGACAAATAGATTCAAGGGATTAGATCTGATAGAGTGCCTGGAGAACTATGGACAGAGGTTCATGACATTGTACAGGAGGCAGGGATCAAGTCCATCCCCAAGAAAAAGAAATGCAAAAAGGCAAAATGGTTGTCCGAGGAGTCCTTACAAATAGCTGAGAAAAGAAGACAAGTGAAAGGCAAAGGAGAAAAGAAATGATATACCCATTTGAATGCAGAGTTCCAAAGAATAGTGAGGAGAGATAAGAAAGCCTTCCTCAGTGATCACTGCAAAGAAATAGAAGAAAGAAATACCATGGGAAACACTAGAGATCTCTTAAAGAAAATTAGAGATACCAAGTGAATTTTTCATACAAAGATGGGCACAATAAAGGACAGAAATGGGATGGACCTAACAGAAGCAGAAAATATTAAAAAGAGGTGCTAAGAATACACAGAAAAACTACAAAAAAGATCGTCATGACCCAGATAACCATGATAGTTGATCACTCACCTAGATCCAGACATCCAGAAATACAAAGTCAAATGGGCCTTAGGAAGCATCACTATGAACAAAGCTAGTGGAGAGGATGGAATTCCAGTTGAGCTATTTCAAAACTTAAGAGATAATGCTGTAAAAGAGCTGCACTCAATATGTCAGCAAATTTGGAAAACTCAGCAATGGCTACTGTACTGGAAAAGGTCAGTTTTCATTCCAGTCCCAAAGAAAGTCAATGCCAAAGAATGCTCAAACTACCACACACAATTGCACTCATCTCACATGCTAGCAAAGTAATGCTCAAAATTCTCCAAGCCAGGCATCAACAGTATGTGAACCATGAACTTCCAGATGTTCAAGCTGGATTACGAAAGGTAGAGGAACCAGAGATCAAATTGCCAACATCCATTGGATTATCAAAAAAGACAGAGTTCCAGAAAACATCTATTTCTGCTTTATTGACTATGCCAAAGCCTTTGACTCTGTGGATTACAATAAACTGTGGAAAATTCTGAAAGAGATGGGAATACCAGACCACCTGACCTGCTTCCTGGATAATCTGTATGCAGATCAAGAAACAACAGTTAGTACTAGACATGGAACAATAGACCGGTTCCAAATTGGGAAAGGAGAACCTCAAGGCTATATATTGTCACCCTGCTTTTTCAGCTTATATGCAGAGTACATCATAAGAAATGCTGGACTGGATGAAGCTGGAATCAAGATTGCTTGGAGAAATACCACTAACGTCAGTAGTGCAGATGACAACACACTTATGGCAGAAAATGAAGAACTAGAAAGCCTCTTGATGAAAGTGAAAGAGGAGAGTGAAAAAGCTGGCTTAAAACTCAACATTCAGAAAACTAAGATCATGGCATCTGGTCTCATCACTCCAATGCAAATAGATGGGAAAACAATGGAAACAGTGAGAGACCTTTTTATNAATAAATCTGCTGTAATCAATTGTATATTTTATAACCCCAACTTGTTTTATTCTATACCATATTTTCTAATACATAAAAGAACCTATTTCCTCATATTAAATTTGTTTCAAAAATTGATGTTGACTAGAAGGTATCACACATGATGAAAAAGCGAATCAAATAAGATAAGAAAGAAGGAGCCAATATGACTATATCCTAATTGAATTTTACATTAATGTTTAACTCAGATGGGAATGATAAAAAAAAAAAATATATCTAGTCTTATCTTCACATCTAACACATTTAATCTTTCCTCTTAGATACTGAAGCTATGTTTCTCTCAGATATCTCTAAATTCCTAAATACAAGCAATTTGTCAAATGAACATGGCAAATCCTGTAACTACTAGAGGGCAGTAAAGTCTTGTTATGTGCCCAAAAGGATAGCCAGTACAATCAGTCCCTTGCAAAACCCACATGGGGTGACTGCATGATGCAACTTTCAGCTTTGTTTTCTGCCAAGTAGTAAAGTCTGAGAAATCAGTGTGGCTCTAATATTTGCAATTTAAACAAACTCAGTCATGTGATGCATCCCAATCGATAAACACTAATTAGCAAGTCAGCCTTCGTAATTAGGTTACAAATTGGTTAAAGTGATGTATTTTTTTTACATATCAGATATTAGCACTCTTCCTATAAAATTCTCTACTTAAATTGTTTTAGGCCTTTAAAAAAAGTCATTCTAAATTTAAACAATTGTCTCATGTAAGATGTCATGGCAAATATTTACTATAAAATCATGTATCTAACAAACTTTTCAACATTTAAGTATTCATTGGAAAAAAATAGCCAGCACAGACTTTTGGTGCTCTGAGGAATAAATATATATAAATGATATGGTTGCCTAGCAACACTCCCCAAAAAGGAAGATGAGAAATTTTGTATACTGTTTAGCCATTTTTAAAAAATGCTATTCCTGTCGTGCAGCATATTACATCAGGCCGCTTTGTGAACAGGATTTTAACAGTGAGGAGATGTGACTGTGTTTAAGATTCCTTTTTCCAGTCACTAGTTCATTGTCAGCGGCAGCTACAGAGCAGCTTTATGTGCATTCAGAGACCGCCAGGAAATTAGTTCTGCATGACTGAGTCAGCACTGTAGCTCAGAGAACCAGGATCACCCATTTCCTTAAGCAATTGTTTATTCCTTGTTGTGATAACAATATTAAATATTATAGTTCTGGTTTACAGAATAGTCACACCATCCTATTTCATGTAAAAATTTAGCTGCCCCTTAAAGAGTGGCCCATACTATAGACTTCACTCAAGCTTAAATATAACTTGTCGAGTGTTTCTTTGCTTCCTGTTTCATTCCAAAGTCCTGGATGGTTGTTGATAGCTGATTTAGTGTCTTCAAATCTTTTCCTAAACTCTATGAGGCAAAGAAGCAAAATGTCAGTAAAATGAATTCAGAGAAAATGAACATCTAAAACAAGCAAAAGCTAAAATTAAACTGATATTTAAAATTAAGGCAAATGTTTTTGTTTCTATGGTTTTCCAGGAAAAAAAAATAGCATGGCATTAAGATTTTCCTCTCTGGGCTAATTAGTCAGTAGGCTGCATCCCAAAGTAAATGTACACCATTAAATGTACTGCATTCCTGCCCATTCCTGTTCACCCCATCCCTTCCAAGTTGCCATCCAAATCACTCTCCATCTCATTCTTTCTGTAACGAGGCAATACAAAACCTTCCTAGACCCAGTCCTACAGATCCGTCACTATTTCCTAATTAAATTCTAAGTTGTTTATCCAGATAAAGCTTGGGACTTCCAAGGCCATCGCTGGTTAAAGTCCCCCCTTTTCACTGCAGGGGACACAAGTTCAGTCCTGATCAGGGAATGAAGATCACACCTAAGAACAAATAAATACCTAAGGCTTTCCCATATTCTTGAAGATTGAGTAGGAATATTTTCATCATTATTACACATTTTGTATGTGCCAGCATGAAAATAATTTCTGTTTCTTTGATATATTTCCTAATCATGTATTTTAAAAATATGGTATATAATCTCAAAATATTATACACCCCCACAGGCACACATACATTCACACATAACTTTTTGAGTTTGGGCAGATTATCCTTGCCTGAATGTCAAAGTATAACCTATTCAGAATTTAAGGCCTAAGAGTTTTCTGGGGGAATGTCTAGGTATTTTAAGGCAGGATTCCTATTTTCTGTTCCTCAGTGTACACCATATCTGTACATGAAACTATAATCTAGAACGTGGAAAAGAAATTCAATTCCACAGAAACTTGTTAGATGATCACTCTATAACTTGAACTTTACAATAATGAATACATGACCCAGTTCTTTTTTTTTAATGACCCAGTTCTTAACCTGATCTTTGCTCCTTTAACAACATGAAAGATACCTACCCATCTGTTACAAATTTTGGTTGAAAATATTAGATAAGAATATGTCAAGTAAAATCAGCTTGTAGAATTTTGTAATAGCAAGAAGAGCAGAACAGAATTTCTTCATAATATTTTTCAAATTGATCAAATTCCATTTTATGATGGAGTGACAAGCTTCCTAATCCAGGAGAATCAAAGATGTCATATGTTGATTCTGTCTGGTCACTAACATCAGCAAAAAAATGGGAAGTCTGGTTACCTGAATCAGTTTGCTCTGATGTCAGAAATGGGATAGTCTCGGGAATAAATGCTAACACATTAGCCCAAGAAGGACAGAAAAGTATTTCACTAGAATCAGTTGTTTAATTTGAGCTTTGTAAATGGAAGAGTTCAGTTCAGTTCAGTTCAGTCCAGTCTCTCAGTCCTGTCCGACTCTTTGCGACCCCATGAATCGCAGCACGCCAGGCCTCCCTGTCCATCACCATCTCCCGGAGTTCACTCAGACTCACATCCATCGAGTCAGTGATGCCATCCAGCCATCTCATCCTCTGTCGTCCCCTTCTCCTCCTGCCCCCAACCCCTCCCAGCATCAGAGTCTTTTCCAATGAATCAACTCTTCGTAGCACAGAGTTATTCTGTAGCAATCACGAGACAAGTTGCAGCAAATATCAAACTAAGAAACTGAGAGAGTTTAGAATGCAACAATTAAAGTCAGACCTGGAGGTGAGGACGCAAGAAAGGCGTAAAACCAATGCCGATAGGTTTTAGCAACATGTGCTCTTGCCTGGAAAATCCCATGGGCGGAGGAGCCTAGTAGGCTGCAGTCCATGGGGTCTTGAAGAGTCGGACACGACTGAGCGACTTCACTTTCACTTTTCACTTTCATGTTTTGGAGAAGGAAATGGCAACCCACCCCAGTGCCCTTGCCTGGACAATCCCCGGGACGGTGGAGCCTGGTGGGCTGCCATCTATGGGGTCGCACACAGTTGGACACAACTGAAGCGACATAGTAGTAGTAGTAGTAGTAGTAGCTACTTTCTAAAGAGCTGATTCCTAATTTTTGGTTCTTGTTCTGAGAGTCTCTTAAAGCCTCTCTCCCAAATCTCTGAAAGAAGTTAAATTTTGAAGAACTAAAGGGTATCACAATTCATTTAGGAAAAATAACAAATTTGTTCACAAATATTATAGCTACCAGCCCACAGAAGAAACTAATTTAGAAAAATACCAATAGGGTGAATCCTCAGGCTTGTGAAGATAGTGTTAGGCTGTGTAAAAAGAAATAATTACAATCCATACCATTCCACATTTTGCCTAGAAAATCCAAAAATGAATATAAAGCTGAAAAGTGCAGGTAGAGGGGGGAATACTTCTGATGTTCTGTAAACTCCTAAGACATGCATAGGTGATCCACAAAAGTCATCGGGGATGCCTTTAACTGGTAAGCACTAGTAGCTTCACAAGGACTAGTCTGAGGGGTTAACTGTGGGCTGAAGTCCACCCTCGCTCAGCTCTTGAAGGCGTGGGGCTGTATTGGCCTGAAAGGAAGGGGCACCTTTTTAATACATATTTTGTTCACCTCTGATGAGTCAGTGGAGGTATAATCCTTTGTTCACTCATGGAAAACACTGTTAATTTGTGTTTTCTTGGCCCTTCTTGCCATTGCATAATAAACACATACCAGCACTTTGTACTAAGGAACATCTTACATGTTTACTGGCATTTATTATAAGAAAAGAAAGCACTGGTATTTCAGAGCAATCATAAAATGAGTTTTTGTCTTTTATAATTTAATTATTATGTTCTTTTCACATTGAAATTATTTTAAAAAATTATAAAGCAAAATCTCTATTTAGTTAACTCAGCTCTGAGACAAATTTTAAAAAATTGTGTCTTTCTAACCATAAAACGTTGTTTCTATTTCATACCTTTAATACATAAGAAAATACTTTGATCTTTGCCTTTTAAAAGTTCATGTTTTTAATTTTTTTTAAAGTTGTAAGAATGAAGATATTCATAATAGCTACAAAGTTTTATTTTCTGGGTGATATTTACTAATTCTTGGAAAAAGAAAAGTATCAATTAATGCATGCAATTACATATCACTCACCAGCTGATACACCGAACACAAGGCATTATGCTAAGAACTGTGCAAAATTTAAACCTTAAAGTAACTCTAAGCCCATTAGATGCTGACAATCTGTCACCACAAGTAATCTGTACAAGGCAACAGTGTGACAAGACTTGCAAACATGTATTTACTTTCTAAAAACATAATCCCAATTATAAGATTTTAGAGCTCTGCTGAGAATGTAACAGTTCTAGGGATAAGAAAATGGGTATTTTATTGAGAGAATGGAAAAGGAAATGGTACAGGTAGTCTGCCCAGGTGGGGTAGATGTGTTTAAGAGTTGGAATTCTTAAAGAGAGAAGAGAAAAAAAAAAGATGAAAAAAATGAAGAGAAAACTAACCTACAAAAGTAGCCCAGAAAGAAAGAAAAAAAAAGGAAAATTGCTCTCTTTCTCACTTGATTGTCATTTTTAAATTTATTTAATTGGAGGATAGTTGCTCCACAATGTTGTATTGGCTCCTGACACAGACCAATAGGAATCAACGATAGGAATACATATGTCCCCTCCCTCTTGAACCTCCTCCCCACCTCCCACCCCATCCCACCCCTCTAGGTTGTCACAGAGCACTGGATTTGAGCTTCCTGCATCACACAACAAATTCCCACTGGCTATGTAATTTCACATATGGTAATGTATATGCTTCAATGCTGCTCACACCCTCTCCTTCCCCTGCCGTGTCCACGAGCCTTCTCTATGTTAATGTCTCCATTGCTACCCTGCAGATAGGTTCATCAATACCATGCTTCAAGATTCCATATATATGTGTTAGTATACAGTGTTCATTGTTCATTTTTTGACTTACTTCACCCTGTATAATAGGGTCCAGTTTCATTCACCTTATTAAAATTGACTCAAATGTGTTATTTTTAATGGCTGAGTAACATTCCATTGTATATTTGTACCACTACTTCTTTATCCATTCATCTGTTGATAGACATATAGGTTGTTTCCATGTCCTAGCTATTGTAAATAGTGCCAAGATGAACACAGGGGTATGTGTCTTTTTCAATTATGGTTTTCTCAGGGTGTGTGCCAAGTAGTGGTATTGTTGGGTGGTCATATGGTAGTTTTATTCCCAGTCTTTTAAGACATCTCCATGCTGTTCTCCATAGTGGCTGTAACAATTTGCATTCCCACCAACAGTGCAAGAGGGTTCACTTTTCTCCACAGCATCTTCAGCATTTATTATTTGTAGATTTTTTGATGATGGTCATTCTGACCCATGTAAGGTGATACCTTACTATAGTTTTGATTTCCATTTCTTTAATAATGAATAATGTTGAGCATCTTTTCATGTGTTAGCCATCTGTATATCTTCTTTGGAGAAATGTCTATTTAGTTCTTCTGCCTACTTTTTGATTTGATTGTTTGTTTTTCTTGTATTTAGCTGCATGAGCTGCTAGAATATTTTGGAGATTAACCCTTTGTCAGTTGTTTCATTTGCTATTATTTTCTCCCATTCTGAGGGTCTTCTTTCACCTTGTTTATAGTTTCCTTCATTGTGCAAAAGCATTTAAGTTTAATTAGGTCCCATTTGTTTATTTTTTATTTTATTTCCATTACTCTATGAGATAAGTTATAGAGGATCTTCTGTGATTTATGTAAAAGAGTGTTCTGCCTAAGTTTTCCTCTAAGAGTTTTATTATTTTTGGTCTTACAGCTAGATCTTTAATCTATTCTGAGTTTATTTTTGTGTATGATGCTAGAAGAGTTCTAGTTTCATTCTTCTATGTGTCATTTTAACTTGTTTCATTTCTAATCATTGCTCTCCACTAACATTTGTTAGAGGAAGGATCCACAGATAAGGCTGATTTCCACTTTTATCCTGATCCTTCACTGTGCTTTGATTGAGGTGCCCACACAAACTTGACCAACACTCAGGGATTCAGTCCTGCATCTCCTCTCTCTCTAGGAGCAAGACCTATTGATGGGAAAACGCCTTGCTCAGTGTTACCTTCTGATTCTGACCATGGTCATTCCAGCCTTCAGATGACTTTCTTCAGAGGGTAGGATCAAGAAGTCCACAAAATACTGTTCATAAAAGTGGTGAAATCTCACAGTGACAAAAACCCCCATGAGCTGAGACCTCTCGCAAACTGTGTATTTGTGAGAACCTGTCTCTTGGCTCAGAACCATTCTTGTGGACATTTCTACTTCTTACAATATCACACAATACAGTACTCTTTATGTAGTAACACAGTGCATATATTACAGCTTCCTTACAGCAGGAAAGCACACACAAATATACAAGCAGAAAATGTACTGAGAAATTATGAACTCATGAGTCCTTTGGTCACTGCTAACTAAACAATAACAACAACGACAACAAAAACTAGACAGTATATAGATGTCACATGTTTGCTGTTGTTTATTGGATAAGTCATGTTTTCTCTTTTGTGACCCCATGGACTGTAGCTTCCCAGGCTCCTCTGTCCTTGGACTTTCCCAGGCGAGAAAACCAGAGTGGGTTGCCATTTCCTTTTCCAGGAGATCTTGACCAGGGATCAGCTCCATCTGTCCTGCATTACAGGTGGACTTTTAACCACAGAACCATCAGCGACACCCACTGATGTTACATGCTTATACATAAAAGCAGTGAGTAAATGGACAACTGCCATTTGAGGTGTGTTGAAAGTATATGTAATCAACAGAAGAATGGAAACAAAAGAAGATGTGATAACATATATACCATGGAATATTACTCAACCATAAAAAGGAATGAAATTGGGTCATTTGTGGAGATGTGGATGGACCTAGAGACTGTCGTACAGTGTCAGAAAGAGAAAAGCAAATACAAATAATATACATACTAATTAGTGTGTATATTGTTGCATATATGCAGAATCTGAAAAAAATGGTATAGATTATCTTATTTACAAGTAGAAATAGAGACACAGACTACAGAACAGATGTATGGATACTAAGGAAGTGAAGAAGGCTTAGATGATTTGGGATATTGGGATTGACATGTATACACTATTATGTATAAAATACATAACAATGAGAACCTACTATATAGCACAGGGGACTCTTTCAAAAAAAGTGTTTTTTGAATTTGAAGTCTTATTTGAATTTGGTCAAGAAATTAGTGGATTCAGTTATAGAATTTACCTGTCTAAAGGCCACATATTTTGATAGGTCCGCTATGTATCTGTGCTTCATGAACAGTTATTTACTTTCTTGATTTATGTTTGTACACATCTATTACTTCAAATTGGAAATTTGGTTTTATAGATCTATAACAACAATAGAAACAAAAAAAATAATATTATAATATAAATTAATAATTGTAACAGATCTTCCNTTAGTAACATCTCCATCTTGACAGACCATAACTCATGTACTATATTCATATTTTCTAGAAGTAGGGATTCTATCCAGATCATGAGTTTCTCAGTTGTTTTTTTTCCTTCCTTAAGATTTTCTAAATGCCCCAAATAAAAACTTTCCTTTCTCTGGCAGAGTCTTGATATTCCATCTGGAAATTCCGGTGAGTTTTCATCATTTACTGAATAAACTGTGGAAATAACTTCTTGTTTTGTCTTTGGTAAGGGCACTAACAGATATGTGATAGACTCACAACTCTTGAAGATAATGGTGTGAAACTGCTCCAATGGGCTAGAAAACTAGAGATCACACTTCAACCCATATCTCTTGATGCTCACAAATGATATAGTTTTTCTATTAGAGAGTAAAACTGTCTCTCAATGAATATTCTTTAGTTTTCACTCAAAAGAAACTAAGAATTTTGAAATTTTATATTAAAAAAAAACCTTCTCAGTGTAACACTTTATATGCAAAACTATTCAAATCTAAACATTGGGTGATGATAAACAAATCAGTTTATTCCAATCATAAAATTTTCAGATGGTGATCATAATAACACTAGTTTGACGGACACGACTGAGTGACTGAACTGAACTGAACTGAACACTTAAAAAGTCTCACTAGCACTATGCAAAGTGTTTTATATATATTTCAACCCCTGTCCCCCCAAACAAGCCAGCAAGTTTATATTCTTTATAGTATCTCTATTTTAGATAATCTATAACATTAAGATGTTTAAGTATCTTGCTCCAGATTGACTCAAAGTATTCCTCCTGGTGAAATCTTATTTTGAATTGTATAATGTCTTTATACCACTTTTTAATGCCTTCATTGTAACTGTATTCTACTTGAAGCAAGTCTGATCATTAGCATGGACTTATTCCTTATACAACAAGAAATTGCCACCTTTTAAAATTACAAAATATTTTGACTTATGCGTATTGAATCAACTATATTTTATGAGAGTTTAGCTGAAAACACTTACATGACAAACTCCACAGTGGATGTTTTCTGCATTGCAGGGAAAATCTGATTTCTTTCTCCCACTAGCAATTATAATTTAGTGCTTTATTTTCAAATTACTGTATCCAATAACTGCAATATTTCTTCTTGTTTTCAAACACCACATTTTGCTTTTAATTATTTATTTTCTAAGAGCTATCTTGGTAGCTATAATATCTGTGATCAAACTACTCTTTCACTCTCCCATGAGGTGGATTGCAGGCGCATATTGTATATATCAAAAAATTGCAGACTAGAAGAAGAACATGACATACAGCATTTCTTTATGAGCCAGAACAATTCCAAGCAAGCGGGGATATTACAGTACATCTCTGTTTTTTAGAGTCAGCCCTGAATATTCACTGGAAGGACTGATGCTGAAGCTGAAACTCCAATACTTTGGCCACCTGATGCAAAGAACTGACTCATTGAAAAACCCTGCTGCTGGGAAAGCTTGAAGGCAGGAGGAGAAGGGGACAACAGAAGATGGGGTGGTTGGATGGCATCACAGATTTGATGGGCATGAGTTTGAGCAAGCTCTGGGAGTGGTGATGGACAGGGAAGCCTGGCATGCTGCAGTCCATGAGGTCACAAAGAGTCGGACATGACTGAGTAACTAAACTAATTATTCAAAGACTAACGTTAGTCTTTGCACAGTTAAAAATATAAAGGCACTGACAATGCTTGAAACAAATGACAAAAAAGATGACTAGTTCAAAACTAAAAGTCCTTTACTGAAACAAATTCTTGTACTGTTACTTAGAAAAAAAGAAAGAAGAAAAAATTAATTAAAACTGGGGTGGGAGGGAGTAAGTCTACAGAAGAATGGGTGAGAGAAGAAAAGATTATCTGGAAAGTGAATAAATTATTAGTAGAACACTCATACTACTTCCTTAACCCTACATTAAGATCCAAAAAAGTGTAGAAAAAAAGAAAAAGGCATGAGAGGTTGTTGGGGTGATTAAGGAGCCTTTGTATGAAGCCTATATTTTTCAGCTACTAATTCTTTCTATGTCAAGAGAATAAGCAACTCAAATGTCTGGATCTGAAACATTTGTAAAGTCAGTTACATAATAACAATAACCATGTTTTTGAGTGAGACAAATCTGGGTTTTAAATGTTGACAACACTATTCCATAAATTATTTAAGCCTTCTGAAACCAATTTTCTTATCTTAAAATGGAGATGATAATATCTGCCTCCAGAATGGTGTTGCAGATTGAATGATTAAATAGAAAGTGCCAAGGAAATTATAGTACAAAGGAACGATGAAGCAAAGTTAAGATCCCTCACCATCTTGCTCCTCATGAGATAACCAATCCATCCTTGCTGAGGATTTTTTCCCTTTGTTTACATCCCGTATGATAAGACATCAACTCTGATTGATTTACTCTGCCTTCTCATAGAACTTTAGCCAGTATCCACTCATCTGCACAGAATAAATAAATAGAAGGAGTGAGAAGTATTAGAGTAAATCTATCTAATACACTTGAGTCATTGTAACTATTAAGATTCAAGGGAGATCTCCTAACATGACTTGCTGCAATATGTGAGGACAATACAAGCAGGTGACCAGGTGCAGTTCTGATGGTGATGTTAAGCAGGAAGTCTGAGACACTGCTGAGTGGACGACTTGGAAACAAGTTGAGGATTAGGCAAAACAGGAAGCATGGCCACAAGTAGTCTGGGGTCATGAAAACAAAGTCAGAAATGACTGTTTTATTTTTACTCTTATAATACGTGGCAACACTGCAATTATAGAATTATACATACCATTACTCCCTCCAAAGATGGATATTGTTTCTTGGGGTGGACAAACATCCATCATTGCTCCCAGGCCAAAAGCCAAAATGTGTGCATGAATGAACTATTTCTACACTGAAAACAGGTCATGCATATCTATGGTTAACAGACATTAGAACATAAAAAGACAAGAAAAGGCAGAAATGAAAAATGCATACAGGAGAATGCATTTTAAATGATAATTTTTATGAGTTTTTTTAATATAAATGTATTTATTTTAATTGGAGGTTAATTACTTTACAATATTGTATTGGTTTTGCCATACATCAACATGAATCCGACACAGGTATACATATGAAACCCCCCCCTCCCTCCCCGTACCATCCCTCTGGGTCATCTCAGTGCACCAGTCCCAAGCATCTAGTATCATGCATCGAACCTGGACTGGTGATTCGTTTCATATATGATATATTACACGTTTCAATGCCATTCTCTCAAATCATCCCACCCTCTCCCTCTCCCACAGAGTCCAAAAACTGTTCTATACATCTGTGTCTCTTTTGNATATTGGAAATAAAAGCAAAAATAAACAAATGGGACCCAATTAAACTTAAAAGCTTCTGCACAACAAGGAAACTGTAAGCAACGTGAAAAGACAGCCTTCAGAATGGGAGAAAATATAGCAAATGAAGCAACTGACAAAGAACTAATCTCAAAAATATACAAGCAACTTCTGCAGCTCAATTCCAGAAAAATAAATGACCCAATCAAAAAATGGGCCAAAGTTTTCCTTCTTAATCTGCATCTGAATAATCAGTTCTTCTTTTTACTTCCTACCAAAGTTTGGCCTTGTGATAAATAAACATTGCTGAAAACCACCTAAAATGTCACTCCTTAGGCAGCTTTGAGTTAAGGAGCAGGGCTGAGTCTGTTTTACTTCAAGAGTCTAGAAGAAGAGCCCAAGACTGAGATTCCTATGCCAAAGATGGATGTATCAAGGACGTGTTCTCAGGAGAAGAGTGTGAATGCAGCTGCGTTAGGAAAGGGAAAAAGAGCAGTTGAGGGTGTGATTTCAGGGGAGGCCAATCCCACACATTTCACTACAGAGTCTCTCTCCCTAAAGCAAGGGCTTTTGCAGCCCAGCACAGTCAGAAATCTTCTGGTCTCCTAACAAATGCCTATGTGCATGCCAAGTCGCTTCAGTCATCTCTGACTCTTTGCAACCCTATGGACCATAGCCCGCCAGGCTCCTCTGTCCATGGGATTCTCCCAGCAAGAATACTAGAGTGGGGTGCTGTGCCCTCCTCCAGGGGATCTTCCCCCTAGTAAGTAAGGCAGCTCCGGAGAAGGTTGCAGAAAGTAGAGCCATTAGCAGCCCCTGCAGCTGCAGTTAAAAGAGATCCTCAAGAACACTGGGTTAGACACCAATAGTGTCATTGAGACCCATTATCAAAATCATCTAAAATGTTATCAAAATGGATTCTTATATAAATCTCTAAAAAATTAAAGTGATATAAGTTTTGAGAGACTTGGAAGTGAAGGAGAGCATGGGTGAGGGAGAAACAGCATCTTTTCTGTATCCCTGTATCCCTGTATCCCTGAAGGCATTTTTACAGATTTTAACCGATTCCTCATCAATACAACAATGCTGTTTACTGAATATCTAGACATCCAAACAAAAGGTGAAGTCTACAGACATAGCTTCATGGAGTAGTTTTTAGCATATATCTGCATGTGGGTACAGATATTATATCTCTTAATAAAACAGATATTATTCTTGAATTTCCTAATGATCCTGAGAAACAAATGGAGTTAGTATTCATTATTATTTCATAAAGAGGCAAATCAAGATTTAGAAAAGACATGGACAAATGCTGGTCACTCAACTCTTAAGTGTTGCTTTCAAAACCTGACCTCACATGGCCAAAACTTCCATATCAAAGCAAGTTTCAACTACTGATGAACCTATTTGTGGGGCAGGAACAGAGAAGCAAGTGTAAAGAATGAACTTGTGGACCGAGCAGGGGAGGAGAGTGTGGAAGGAACTGAGAGAGTAGCTTTGCTGTATACACACTAGCATGAGTAAAACCGACAGCTCGTGGAAAGCTGCGTGTAACACAGGGAGCTCAGCCTGCTGACTGTGATGGTGGGATGGTGAGGGGAGGGAGGCTCCAGAAGGAGGGGCTATATGTACACATAAAGCTGAATCACGTTGTTGTACAGCAGAAACTAACACATTTTATAGCAATTTTACTCCACTTAAAAGACAATAAAAATTTTTAAAAGCATGTTCCCTAACCATGCTTCCTTAACCATGCTATTGAAAAACTATGTTCTGTTGTCTAAACATGTCAAAATTCATAATTTCAGACAACACTTTGCAATAACTCTAGTGAAATAAAGGGGCAAAGCACCTAGACTCAAAGGAACAAGATTCATAATCTATATTTTTGTCACTTATTATCTATATGATCATAGACAATTCACGCTGAAACTTTAGTCTCTTCCACTGAAAAATTAAAGGCTGAAATAGTACTTTTGCCCCAAGGTTGGTTGGGTTCTATTTGCAAGAGATACAGTATTTGAATGTTGCAAAATACTATAAGGTGTTATTATAATCATCAACATCATATGGAAACGACCAGGTAATCTCTTGTCAGGGATAGTTATTTGTTTCCAGGTGACCATTGCAAAAAGCCCTGACAGCTACTATCTCTCAGGTTTTAAAATTACAAAATAATATGACTCCAGACTGAGGTCTATATCAGCCAATATCTTGTCCAAGCTAATGACAGCAAAACTCTATATACTTTTATCTCCTGGGCTTTAATGCCACTTTAATGTCAGTTACCCACAGAGGCCCAAAGCTTGTGCTGAACTTTCTTAATAACTGTCCCTCCCTCTTTTTGAGGTAAGTGCATCATTTCCTGCCTAAGTAGCATAGTTTGATGGTGCCATTTAACTTTATTTTCCTGAAGAAAATCTTCACATTCTACTGTTTCAATTTCCTGTGACCTCAATTAAAATTGTAAATGGAATTTGTATCCATAGTTTTTGGCTATAAAATATGGATACCAATAAAAGTTTTTCTTCACAGGTTAAAGAATATATTCTGAGGCTTTAGAATGAATAAAACTAGCATCTTTACAATGCATGCCTAGTATAAATTCCCTCATGACACTGAATTATAGATTTCAAAGACTAAGATCGTGCATTGGTGCCTACTTAATTTCTCAAGCAGAGGATTAAGTTCGAGTTATAGCTGAACATTTGTACGTTTTGACTATCTAAACTCATTTCCCATCCACTGACCCCAACCTCTGATAACCACAAATTTGATCTCATTTTCTAAGAGTTTGTTTCTTGTAGTATAATTGATCTATAACATTGTGTTAGAACATAATGATTCTATATTTTTATATATTACAAAATGATCACCACAATAAGTCTAGTTAATATCTGTCACCATAGAAAGATACTAAATGATTATTGACTATATTCCCTACAATGTTCAAATTGTCACATTCACAAGACATTTTCATTTAAATGCAGTATTCTATTAAAAAGTAATCTAAAGCAACCATATCTTAATTATTTTATCAAAGTAAAATATATGTTTTGTCTTAAAATTTAACAAAAGTAGTAACCAAATATCTGAATATAATATAGCTGGTAGTAGAAGAAAATATTTTTCACACACACATAGCAATTGGCACTTGAAGAATATGCAGTTTCCCTATTGTTTTCCTATTTTTCTGAATTGGACCCAGCAGTGGGCGACCATGTGATAATGCAAATGGCTATAGCTATCCTAAGTGCCTGCCATCTTAAATTTTATGGCTATGAGTCAAACTGCAGTGCAACACATAACTCAGCTTTAATGAAAGAAAGGAAAAAAGAAAGAGAAGCTTTCAGTGAGCTTAAATAATCATTTTGTCACAACATTTTAGTTGGTTGAATTCCCACTGGAGTAAGGCCAAATATTGCAACAAAGGGACTAATTCTGTGAAAGATAATTGTTCTACAACGACCTTAAAATATTTAAAAGTTTAAGCTACATTCCAAAGAAATGGTTCTTCTAAATAAAGCATTTGTTCAAAATTTAAAAAGTCACATATGTGCGATGAGAAACTTTTTTTAACTAAATCTCAGAATTTATCCTTTTTCTGCTCTCCTCGTCCATCCTTGAGAGGGAAGGTTTAAGAGTGCAGTTACATTTGTTTGTTAAATTCTAAGAATAGCATAAAAATATTCTGGTGATATTAAAGTCTTTTTTTCTGCTACTATCTTTCCAGACCCCCATGCTCATCCTGGTTTGAGGGGAGAATAGCACTGCACAGTAGCCTAGACCCATTCCTTTGGTTTAGTTTGAAATCAGCAAGCAGAAAACAACAGGAATTCTATGTGAAACTGTGCTTATACTGGTGTAGTAGTATTTGTTAAAGAATCATATCTAACTATGAGACAGAAAAAATAATACATTAGGTCAAACAGAGAATATTCATCTCTGTCCAGTTAGTTTCAGCACGGGATCTTACCTACCTGTGGTCACAGACTTGGGTAATTACTCTTTTCATTTTTCTGACATTCTATGGTCAAACTATTGAGTGTATTTTGGCCTCACTAAAGACCAAATTGACTCTTAATAAGAACCGCTTACTGGAACCACTATTTAATGATGTAGTTGTTTCCATCACCAAGACACATTTTATCCTGTGAAATATCTGACAAATGTTGCTAATTGCTTTGCAGTTCTGAAGTAAATATCATTATATATTTTGATAATTTCCATAAATCAGTAGGAAAAATCATTTCAAATGAGGTAACAATTATTAACGCCTTCAGTTGCCTGGATAAAATGAGGAAAGCATTAATTGTTCTAAATTGAGTCTAACAACATCCAAAGGAGGGTACCTGGACAAGAAGACACAAGCTGCTTGGTACTCTATGATGAAAGCTCGATAATTTTTTCTGTGGCCAAGAAATTACTAATAACATTTGTCCATCAAATTCTCCTTTAAACAGTGTTCATCACTGAAGAAAGGCAAATGCTCATAGCTATTAGTGGATATTGCCTCTCAGTGGAGAAAATTCCCCCTTTACTTAAGTAATAATACTGTCATTCTTTCAACTGGGACATGAAAATTTTAAATAATTTATGTACAGAATGCTCAGCATAGAAGTAACAGTCCACTTTGTTTCATACTTCTTTTGGGGGGAGATATAATTTAATATTAATCACAAATCCCTTCTTTAACTTCCTATTGGAGGCCAATTCAAAACCTATGCTTAATAATAACAGTATCTTAATCGCCTTTGTGCAGTACATTCCCCAGCATGTACATTTCAGAAACTGATGTTCCATGTATGAGCCTTTAGTGATTTTAGAGCACAAAAACACAGATGCATGTAAATGTTTTTGAAAGATTGTGGCTCGTTTAACAATTCTTCCAAGCAGAATAATTCATATTTTAAAAATTCTTAATATTAAAGGATCCATTCTGTTTTATAAAAGCTATCAGACCATCACCTAGTCACAGCCATTTAATGTAAAGATTGTGTTCAGGCCACATTTTGTTACTGTAACAACAGAGGAGCTTTCTCTTATTTGGTGGTTTCGCATCAGTTATTAAGGTTCAATCACACAGTTGGTATGTGGGAGCAGGGCCTGTAATTTTAATTAAGTTTACCATCTTTTTATGCTTTATTGATTCCCTTCTATCCCTTGCTGCTGCTGCTGCTGCTGCTAAGTCACTTCAGTTGCGTCTGACTCTGTGCGACCCCATAGACAGCAGCCCACCAGGCCCCCCCATCCCTGGGATTCTCCAGGCAAGAACACTGGAGTGGGTTGCCTTTTCCTTCTCCAATGCATGAAAGTGAAACGTTCTATCCCTTACTCTTCTTCAATCTCTCTGCCAAGGCAATCCTTTAATCTGACTATGGTTTCTCAAAATGTATATAATCACTTTGTATGCTGCTATTTTTCACTTTTATAAGAGATTAGCTTATGTGTTGTATAGCTAATTCTTTCTCAGCTTTTTCACCCTTATCGTCATGGGGACTTCAGTTGTATTTAACTATGCATCAAGTACGTCTTTTTCACTCCATTAAAATGGAGACACAAGATGCTTCCAACTGCTCATTTCCAGAGTTAACTTGGTACACATACACAATCCACCATGGAACTGTGTCAAAGTTATTCTGGATCTTATGTTCAGGAAGGTAAATGATGACTAAGCAGTAGCACACTTGCCTCAAAAGCAACTGCACCAAACTAGAACTCCACCAGAGCACACAGACACCAAAAGTTTTCATTTGGGTTAGCCTGAGAGAGTTGTAATGAAATTACAAGGCTTTTATAAACTTGGATTTATATGATTACAATAACTTTAAAATCTCTTCATAGACTAGTGAAGTTTGGGGTTTACTTTTTTGGTCATTACTTTTTCATAATCATTTGCTCATTTTCTGTTTTGCATGCTTTCTTCATTTTAATATAAGAATCAATT
>SJYQ01005273.1:29119-41041 GCA_006410935.1 Redunca redunca
TAAACTATCCAGAGTCTTTTCATGAACAATTTTTCCTATAACATACAGTGTATACAACTTTCTCAACAGAGTGGACAGGTATAAAAATGGGAATGCAACATTAAGAAGGTGACTGACAAGAAAATATACTCATGATGGGAAAAACAAGTTGGTGAATTTTAACAAATTCACCTTCTAAAGAAAGTTTATTTTCAGATTTTTGCAGATGCATTCTAAAACAAATACAAGGATAAAGACACTTTACAAAGAACTATATATGAATTCAAACAGATTTCAACCAGTATCATGTGACAATATTCCACAGAAAGCCGGCTGTTCATTAGAGTTACATGTATATTTCTTGGTACTAGCAAGGAACTCAAACACTATGCTTCCTCTTCCACTAGGCTTTCCTATCTCACAGCTTTTAACTGACATGTACACTTAGTATAAAAGAGAAATTAATAACACTATATATATATTCCCCTATGGCAATTTGTTTTTCAAGCCTTTCTCCTCTGCCCATGGGATTTTCCAGGCAAGAGTACTGGAGTGGGGTGCCATTGCCCTCTCCAACTGGGGTAGGTAGATGGTCCCTTCTCAGGGGGATCTTCCCAACCTAGGGATCGAACCCAGGTCTCCCACATTGCAGGCAGATTCTTTACCAGCTGAGCCACAAGGGATGCTCCTAATTTGCAAACATGGAGAATCACAAGCAAGTCCCCAGCAAAAATAGAGAAGAGAATAACTTTACAGATGGGAAAAGAAGCTGGGAGGGTGGACTAAACAAAGAGTCCATGGTTTTTCATTGGCTGAGCCCTTGCCAGGAAAGAAGAGGAGCCTTTCTCCTTCCTGTTGGGTTTAGCTATCATCACAGGGTGTGAGAGCTCCCCCTGCTGGTCTCCCAATTATAATTTAGGTTTCTGTGTATTAGTTTTATTATTAGAGGTTGGAATAATGGATGAATACCAGCTTATCTCTAAAGGTAATAGATTATATATCTCATCATATTAAGCTTTCAACATTGACACCTAAAAACAACTTAAATTGCTTCAGAATAAAAGGAGCTAATGCTATATATACACAACCACAAACTCTTGATGGCATAAAAAGCAAGCATTTATTTTCCCATATATCTGAAGATCTATTTATTAATATGCTCAACTTCCATCCACTTCATTTTTTAAGTTTTTCAGGAAGTGTGGTTGGTTCACAATGTTGTGCCAATCTCTGTTATATGCAAAGTGATTCAGTTTTATATGCATATCTATTCTTTTTAAATACTCTTTCCATATTGCTTATCATGGGATATTGATTATATTCTCCTGTGTTGTCCATTAGGATCCTGTTCCCTATCTATTCTAAATGTGACAATTTGCATCAACCAAACTCCCAGTCCATTCCTCTTCCTCCCCACCTCTCCCTTGATGCAGCAGAAAGCTCAGCTTTTCTGTACACTGGTGTCAAATCAAATATCAGAGGCAGAGTTTTAGGTGAAGTCGAAAGGATAGTTTTTTGGGGTTTTTGCCAGGCCAAAGGGGACACGGCAAGCTCCTGCTTCAAAAAAATGTTATATGTCCTCAGTTGGAGAGGAGAGTGAGAAGTGATCATTCAAATAAGGCATGATCAGTTCATGGATGTTCTTCTGATGGGTTGATGGTGAGGTAAATAGGAGTCAGCATCATCAACCTTCATGTTCCAACTGGTCTGGGTTCTGAATAATTGTGGCAGCATATTATCATTAATCATTAACTTCTCCCATCTGGAGGAGGTTTCAGTATCTGCAAATCAGGTCAAAGATATTGTTGTGTATATCCAGGACCTGCCCCAAGGCTATGCTATTGTTTGCTGACCGCTCGGCCCTGGTCTCCTATCCCTGTCCTTCACTTATTAACAACTGCCTGAATCTCTCTGTTGGAACTTAGAGAAGGTCATGGAGGCTGAATAAAGCCTGTTTTCTACAAAGAAAAGAGGGACATAGAAGGGCTTTGTGCCCAAGAGCTCCACAGTGTCTTGCTCGGCATCATTAGCAACCACAAGTCTATTCTCTGTGTCTACGAGTCTCTTTCTGTTTTGTGGATAAGTTCATTTGTGCAAATTTTAGATTCCACATGTGATATCATTACATTTTACTCTCTGACTGCCTTTGTTTGTTATGATACTCTCTAGTTGCACCGAGGATCTATGTTAAACTGATTCCAGATAGGGGTCTCCTTATGGCTTGTTGATGTCTCCTCCACTCAACATGTTCTCATTCAGAGGCCTGGGATGAAGGGAGACAGTGGTGGAACAGCAAGCCCTACTGTGAGAACACAATCTAAATTTCACATGCATCATGACTACTCCGATCCAAAGGTTACAGCAAGTCAGATGGCCAAACCTAGAGTCAAGGGTTACATTCAGCCTACCACGAGGCCAAGAAAAACCATGTGGCCAAATGCAGTACATACTGAGACAGGAAGTACATTCTACCCAAAAGGGGAACAGAAGAGAGTCAAAATCTTCTGAATAATCCAAACTATTATATAAATTCTTAAAGAGATGCCAGACCACCTGACCTGCCTCCTGAGAAATCTGTATGCAGGTCAAGAATCAACAGTTAGAACTGGACATGGAACAATGGACTGGTTCCAAATTGGGAGAGTATGTCAAGGCTGTATATTGTCACTCTGCTTATTTAACTTATATGCAGAGCACATCATGAGAAACACTGGGCTGGAGGAAGCACAAGCTGGAATCAAGATTGCCAGGAGAAATATCAATAACCTCAGATATGCAGATGACACCACCCTTATAACAGAAAGTAAAGAACTGAAGAGCCTCTTGATGAAAATGAAACAGGAGAGTGAAAAAGTTGGCTTAAAGCTCCACATTCAGAAAACAGATCATGGCATCTCGTTCCGTCACTTCATGGCAAATAGATGGGGAAACAATGAAAACCATGACAGACTTTATTTCCTTGGGATCCAAAATCACTGCAGATAGTGACTGCAGCCACAAAATTAAAAGATGCCACCTCTTTGGATGAAAAGCTAAGACAAACCTAGACAGCATATTAGAAAGCAGAGACATAACTTTGCCAACAAAGGTCCATCTAGCCAAAGCTATGGTTTTTCCAGTAGGCATGTATAGGTGTGAGAGCTGGACTGTGCAGAAAGCTGAGCACTGAAGCACTGATGCTTTTGAACTGTGGTGTTGGAGAAGACTCTTGAGAGCTCCTTGAACAGCAACGAGATCAAACCAGTGCATCCTAAAGGAAATCAGTTCTGAATATTCATGAGAGGGACTGATGACAAAACTGAAGCTCCAATACTTTGGCCACCTGATGAGAAGAACTGACTCATTGGAAAAGACCCTGATGCTGGGAAGAACTGAAGGCAGGAGGAGAAGGGGATGACAGAGGATGAGATGGTTGGATGGCATCACCAACTCAATGGACATGAGTTTGAGTAAACTCTGGGTGTTGGTGATGGACAGAGAGGCCTGGCGTGCTGCAGTCCATGAGGTCACAAAGATTCGGACATGACTGAGCAATTGAACTGAACTGAACTGATTATACATATATTTATTAGAGTATAATTGATGTACAATAGTACATCAGTTGGGGCTTTCTTAGCAGCTCAGTTCACAACTAAACCACAACCAGCACTACATGAGTTACAGGCACAACATAGTTAATCACGATTTTTAAAGCTTGTATTCCATTTAGAGTTACAACAAAATATTGGTTATATTCTATGTGTTGTACAATAATATGTCCTCATAGTTTATTTATTTATTAACTATTATAGATTTTTTTTGAAACAGGTACTCGGAGATTTTATTCTTACATTCTTGCATGGTTAAGCAATTGGGAAAAGAAAACACATTTTTATTACTGGTAATTTATAACATGAAACATGGTTCTTTAACATAAGATAAGGAGCATGGTAATCATGTAGAAGGTCCTTGTTTCAAGCTGCTCAGGCTGCCATGACAAAATACCATAAACGGGGTGGCTTAAACAACAGAAATTCATTTTCTCACAGTTCTCGAGGTTGGAAGTCTGAGATAATAACCCAGCATTGTCGAGTCCTGCTAAGAGCCCTCACCCCGACTTGGGGATGACTGCTCTTTCTCTGTGTCCTCACATGAAACGGGTGAGTCAAACTCTCATCTCTTTCTCTTCTTGAAAGGACATTAATCCCATCATGAGGACTGAAGATCATCACCTCATCTAAACCTAATTATCTTCCAAATACCATCACTTTGGCATTGAACTAGGAAATATGAACATGAACATGACTTCCCACACTCTGATCCCTGGAAAGGCCTCAAGCAGTCATATTGCAATTCCAATGCACACATCCAGGGCTCATGTTTGCTTTCTATATGCCTTTCATCAGAAAAAAAAAAGGGAGTTGGGAAGGAATGCTGGAGAAAAGGCAGATTCCAGGACTGAACTGTGAATGGAGCAAAGTAAGGTAAGCCAGAATATCATGCTACTCTGCTGAGAGTGAGAGGATATGTCGTAAGACAGAAGCCAGCTTGAAGGAGTTTCTATCCAAAACGCTTTGAACATCACAAATAATACTTACAGTAATGAAGCATCATACATGGAATGTGTGTGTGTGTTAGCTGAGTCAGTAGTAATACTTAAAAATGCAATGGAAGGGGTAAGAGAAGAGTTCCTAATAGAAGAGTGGTGAATCGTAATTGTAGAAGGAAGATGGATTAAAAATTACATTTTGTTATTGGTCAGTTGCTCACTCTTGTCTGAGTCTTTGCGACCCCATGGATTGCAGCATTCCAGGCTTCCCTGCCCTTCACTATCTCCCAGAATTTGCTCAGACTCATGTCCATTGAGTTGATGATGCCATCCAACTGTCTCATTCTCTGTCCTCTTCTCCTCCTGCCCTCAATCTTTCCCAGCATCAGGGTCTTTTCCAATGAGTAGGCTCTTCGCATCAGGTGTCCAAAGTATTGGAGCTTTGGCTTCAGCATCAGTCCTTCCAAAATGTATTCAGGAATTAATATTGACTAATCTGATCTCTTTGTTTTCCAAGGAACTCTTAAGAGTCTTCTCCAGCACCACAGTTCAAAACCATCAATTCTTCAGCACTCAGTCTTCCTTATGGACCAATTCTCACATCTGTATGTGACTACTGGTAAAACCATAACTTTAACTATATGAACCTTTGTTGGCAATGTGACGTCTCTGTTTTTGTAATGCACTGTCTAGTTTTGTAATAGCTTTTCTTCCAAGGAGCAAGCATCATTTAATTTCACGACTACAGTCACCATCTATAATTTTGGAGCCCATGAAAATAAGGTCTATCACCATTTTCACTTTTTCCCCCTTCTATTTGCCATTAAATGATGGGACTGGATGCCATGATCTTCGTTTTTTGAATGCTGAGTTTTAAGCCAGCTTTTTCACTCTCCTCTTTCACTGTTATCAAGAGGTTCTTTAGTTCCTTTTTTAGCTTTCTACCATTAGGGTGATGTCATCTGCATATGTGAGGTTGCTATTTCTCCTGACAATCTTGATTCTAGCTTGTGTTTCATCCAGCCAGGCATTTTGCATGAGGTACTCTACACAGACATTAAAGAAACAGGGTGACAATATACAGACTTGACATATTCCTTTCCCAGTTTTAAACCAGTCCATTGTTCCATGGATGGTTCTAACTGTTGTTTCTTGACCTGCATACAGGTTTCTCAGGAGACATGTAAGGTGGTGTGGTATCCCCAGCTCTTTAAGAATTTCCACACTTTGTTGTTATTCACACAGTTAAAGGCTTTAGTATAGTCAACAAAGCAGTGGTAGATGTTTTTTCTGGAATTCCCTTGCTTTTTCTATGATCCACCAGATGTGGCAATTTGATCCCTGGTTCCTTTGCCTTTTCTAAATCCTGCCTATACATCTGGAAGTTCTCATTTCACATATTGCTGAAGCCTAACTTGAAGGATTTTGAGCATTACCTTGCTAGCATGCAAAAATTACCTTTAGAAACCACAAAAATAATCAATGATGTACACAGGATTCATCAGCTGATACTAAAACCATTAAGTGAATGAGTATTGGGAATGAGATTTTCACATAGGTCTGAAAGTTTTTATATTTATATATTACTTGTTAATTAAAAAGTGAAAAGGACACCTTTGTAATGGAAAACCTTCAAAGTTAAAGATTTTCGATACAGAAAGAACACACAAATATTGTGTGCTTCTTGCTGTGATACACTGAGAAAGACACTACATATTTAATGTTATTTTCAAACCAATATTTAATCCAAACGTCCTAATAAGGTACTAATCAGACAAATTCCAACTGAGGGGCATTCTATAAAACAATTGGCCTGAAATGTTATTGTTTTAATGCCAACATCATGAAAGGCATTAAAAAAGGGGATGGTAGCTGTTCTAAATAAAAGGAGACTTTACAACTAAAGGCAGTGTTTTCAATTTAATTGGATTCTGGATATTTTTGAAGCTAAAATACTGATAGAAAAATGAAAAATTTTCAAAATGAATTGTATGTCAGATGAGTGTGTCAGTGTTAAATATTTCTTCTGGTTATTGTGATAGAGTTTCATAACTACAATTCCCATTGTAGCCAAGTATTGTATATCAAGTAAGACAAGTTTTATGAATTGTAAACGTCTTGGCAATGTCTGAATGTGATCAGTAAACAAGCAATTATTCGGAGCCTATTATGTACCAGGTCAACAATTGCCTCATAGGCATTGTGACAATGTCTGTGACTGACAGCTAAAAGGTTAACTAGGTAGGAAACAATAAACAATTATACACAGGTGATATAACTCCCAAAACATCAAGTTTCATGGTATAGACCTTCTTAAATTTTTTATGTACCTATTAATTACCAAGGATCTCCTTAAAGGGCACACTCAGGTTGCATAGACCTGTAGTAGGGCCTGATAGTCTTCATTTCTAATTAGTTCTGGCCCTTGGATCACAATTTAAGTAATCAGTATAGGATGTAAGTTATAGAAGAAAGAAATCTTTAGGAAATAGAGTAACTATCATTGGGTCTCTTGAAAACAAATTATAATTAAAGCTAACAGATTAATTCAATTTCTTTAAAATTCTTTGCCAATACAGTACAACTATTTGAAAAATGCAAAGCAATTTGACTTCCATTACTCATAGTTTGCATTTGTTAAAAGGTAAGAACTTTTAAACAAACATCATCTCCTACCCTTGCTTGGATTACATCCATGGGTAACATTTAAATGTTTGTAGTTGTATAAATTATTTGAGTTCAATGGCAGTATTTAGGCATAAAATGTATTTTTTTTAATTAGAATAACTAAATTAGAGTATAAATTAGAATTAGATTAACTAAAGGAGAGGGAATGAATCTTGATAACTATTTTTCAAAGTGAAGGAGCAGATAGAAAGGTAGAAAGATATTTATATTAGCATTATTAATTTATTCATTCTTTATCTTGTACATCTTCTCAGTAGCCAGTTTGTAAAAGATTCTGCAGCAAGTATTTGAATTCATTTTAGCTTCTCTTACAGTTTCCTCTATAGAAGAGGAGCTCAGTGAATATATTTATTACACTCAATTTAATTTATGGCTAAGAAATAGCCAGAAAAAAAGAAATGGAGACAGAAATTATCATAATGCAGTTATGGGCTATAAAACGAATAGTCTGACTCAAGAGAAACATAACTGTGCCTGGGAAGATAGGGTGAAGAAAGATTCTGAACATCTTAAAGAAGTAGCAGAAAAGTGTACAATTTTTTTCTTTTTTTTTGTCACTTTATTTTTTAATTGAAGGATATTTGCTTTATAGAATTTTGTGGTTTTCTGTTATACATTTGATGTGGTTAAATTTCTATGAATTGGGAAATAACATTCTAAATATAATTCTTAACAGCAGTTTACCAGCAAGAGATCTTGATTGGAGGAGAGTATACTGGAGGCCTACTGGAAGCTATTCCATAACCCAGAAAACCATCTCTTCTAATATATCAATCTTCTCCTGGCTTCAAGAAGTTCTTTTGCCAGTTTCTCTTTTGTCTGTATGGTCAGAGGTTGTGTGACCGAGTTATTTTAATAACACTAGGTCCCTGGTAAAGGTGAGACCCTGGTCATTTCTTCCTTTACTCGTGTCAAAATTTTCACAGTCTACCAGGAAGCATTTATCAGGAGGCTTCCTGTTTGCTGTTTTGGATCTGTCAGGAATTCTCTGTTCCTTATTAATTCCTGAATATTCAGGAATTAAGAAGAGAGGAAAGCTTCTCCCAGGGGCTGAGGAATCCAGGCATTTCGTTCATTAGTTTTTCTATATGATGATAAGTACCCTCTTCCTTCTTATGAACCATATGGTAAAAGTGATTATTTACAACCCTCTCTTTCATATAGATGACCTGATGTTTCCTTGATAACTTATAAATTTTGATTTTATCTCTGCTGAAAATAGCTATCTTGTAAGACAGTATAAATACCTACACAATGTTGAATAAAACACCTTTGTTCCATCAGAGCTTTGGTCCCCGTGTCTTTCTTTCTCTTTCTTTCTCTCTCTCTCAGGCTGTTTCTTTGGAGTGCAGAGGCTCTCTGATTTCACTTTTCTGCCCAAGCTTCTAAGACCCTCTCGAGAAGGCACTCTGCGCTTTCAACCCATCGAGAGGGCGCCTGAGGCCTCCATGAACAGAGCAAGCCCCGTGTCAGGGACTTTATTGGCTTTCTGAAAAAACCAAGGAATATCAGCCTCTTTCTCTCACCTTTACTTTCTTATTGGTCGACTCTGGACCACCAGATTCCAGTCCATTAAAGGACCTCAACAATAGTCACACCTGATTTTTTTCACAACTTTTTACAAAAGTTCTAAAAGTTGCTTTTAAAGGAACTTGATATCAAAGATAAGGCACTATGCTAATTATTTTAATCAGATTCTTTCTTAAATCATTGAAAAAGTTCCAAGCATTGAACCTGGGTCTCCTGCACTGCAGGCAGATTCTTTACCATCTAAGCCACCAGAGAAGCTCCAAAGTTCAATTAGCCAGGCAATTATTGATGTTAGCCTTTTAGTGCATAAGTTGCTTCAGTTGTTTCCAACACTTTGCAACCCTATAGATTGTAGCCCACCAGGCTCACTGTCCATGGGATTCTTCAGGCAAGAATATTAGAGTTGGTTGCCATTTCCTTTTCCAGGGGATCTTCCCAACCCAGGGACTGAGCCTGCATTTCCTGTGTAGCCTACACTGTAGGCAGATTTTACCACTGAACCATCAGGGAAGGTTGTTAGTACAAACATTTAAAAGTCTTTGTATGTTATACTTACTTCTGCTAGTAAATACTATTCCCATGCATATTGTGAATAATTTCTCCCTGCTCATGGCTTGCATTTTCATTTTCTTACTGCTATTGTTATTGTTAAGAATAATTTATCCACTCTTTTATCTATACCTAATATCAAGGCTATGGTTTTTCCAGTGGTCATGTATGGATGTAAGAGTTGGACTGTGAAGAAAGCTGAGCACTAAAGAATTGATGCTTTTGAACTGTGGTGTTGGAGAAGACTCTTGAGAGTCCCTTGGACTGCAAGGAAGTCCAACCAGTCCATCCTAAAGGAGATCAGTCCTGGGTGTTCATTGGAAGGACTGATGCTGAAGCTGAAACTCCAATACTTTGGCCACCTCATGCAAAGAGCTGACTCATTGGAAAAGACCCTGGTGCTGGGAGGGATTGGGGGCAGGTGTAGGGCATGACAGAGGATGAGATGGCTGGATGGCATCACTGACTCAATGGACATGAGTTTGAGTGAACTCTGGGAGTTGGTGATAGACAGGGAGGCTTGGTGTGCTGAGATTCATGGGGTCACAAAGAGTTAGACACGACTGAGTGACTGAACTGAACTGAATAAACTGTTGAAAATTGCCTAGACATTTTAGAAAAGCGTGTAATTTGAATCACCAGATTAAATCATATAATATGATTTATATATGTATAAAGTCATAATTATAAGGTTAAGCAATTTAAACACATTGATTTTTCCTGGAGACTCGAGGATATATAAATATTCAGAAATTGAAAATGTGGGGTTTTGGTTATCCATTAGGAATCCATGAATAGTGCTGAAAGTATATAATAAGGAGTATTAATTATCCATTATGAAGTAACAAATTACCACAAGTTTGGTGGCTTTACAAAACACAAATGTATCATCTCAGTTTCTTTGAACGTGAAGGCTATATACACATCGGTTACTCTGTTCAGAATCTCAGGAAGCTGTACTATAACTGTAACCCAGGCTGCTACCTTATCTGATATTCATGGTGCTCATCCAAGCTAACTGGTTGTTACAGAATTCAATGCCTTCCGGCTGTAGGACTGAGGTCTGCACTCTTGGATCTCACTTGTGGTTCCTGATACAGGACCTTCTCCACAAGACGACAGACCATTCGCTCAAGGACAACAGCGTCTCTTCCTGTTGGAATTTCTCTGACTTCTTCCATCTCTGGCCTCTACAATCTCTTTCAAAGGGCTCACTTGTGTCCAATTTATCCAGGATAATCTCCTTTCTGATTAACTTAGTTGATTAGAAATCCAAATTTCATCTTCAAGATATTAATACTTTCATCTTGGCCCATTACCTAATCTAATCATTGGAGTACTTTCTTATTATAACCACAGGTATCACCCACAATCAAAGATTTGGATTATCTTACAGGTACGTGGAGGAGATGTGCATGGGAGGAGAAAATCAAATAACTAAATAATTAGATTAAAATAAAGACGCACATTTAAAATTCATCCTACTATGGGGAAAACATTCCCTGAATGTAAAAAGAAAAAAAAAGGAAAAAAGAGAGAGACAGAAATCACACACACAAAAAGAGGACAATAGATTTGTTTATAAAATACATTTGAATTGTGTAAATTGAGACTAGAAAAACTTGAAAACTGAGGAAAATATGTTTATATTTATAATTTAATTGTTCATATGGAAATGTCTCTTACAAATTAATTCAAAAAAATAACCTTAGTGGAAAAATGGAATGATTTTATGAGCAAGAACCTTAACTCATAATACTAGCTGATATTGATATTGATTTTACTCAGCCACATTCTGTGCTAAGTACATGCCAGCAATTAATCTTCACAATGAGCTTATCATAAGATAATATTATTCCTGTTATGAGTTGCTTGCATCCCCTCCAAAAAGATGCTGGAGTGCTAACCCTGGTACTTTGGAATGTAAGCTTATCTGGAATTAGGGTCCTTAGAAAGGCAACCACGTTAAAATGAAGTCATTAATGTGAGCCCTAATCCAATATGTCCAGTGGCATTACAAAATGGAAAAGCTTGATATAGAGGTAGATATACATAGAAGAAAGAATATGTGAAGAGACATTGAGAAGACAGCCATATATAATCGAGAAGAGAGGCCTCAAATGAATCTCCCTAACAACCTTCAAAAGGAATCAATACTGCTGACGTTTTGATTTCAAATCTCTAACTTCAGAATTGTGAAAAGATAACTTTCTGTTTATAGGCCATCCAATTTGTGGTATTCTGTTACAGCAGCCTGAACAAAGTAATTCTTGCCCAGAGAATTCCATCAACAGAGGAGCCTGGTAGGCTATAGTCCATGGGGTTGCAAAGAGTCAGACATCACAGAGGGACTAACACTTTCACTTTCAACAAAGTAATACATAAAAGAAAATATTGACTTAGGTTAATAACATGTCAAAGGAAATATAACCAATGATATCAGAGCTTGGTCTCAAACTCATCTCTCACTTTGAGGCAGGCTGTGTCCTTAACTATTCTACTACACTGAAGATATATAGTCAATACATATTAACAATAATTCTTACTAATGACCAAAAGTAAAATTTCTTAAAGAAACTATGATACATCCTACTTGTTTATCAACAGAAAAATGTTTTTAGAAACAAATACTGCAGTGGGAGATGGCT